>CAOLHI010001519.1:0-470405 GCA_948474755.1 Ctenosaura bakeri
GAAATCACTGCCTAAGCCCTGCTCCTATCTTGCTGAAGTCACTGTACAAGCTAGGCCTTGCTTCTTTTAAGCTGAAACCATTCTTTCAGACATCCCAAGAATCTGGAATTTTGACTAGAGAACCTCATTAGCTTATTATCTCCCCGAAATTCCTGATCTAGTTTAGAGAAGCTCTGTCTTTGTCTTTTTTGCCCTACTCTATCCAGGAAGGTCCAGTGGGTCAATAAAGAAGTAACTTTTTTCACCTCTTCATCTATTTTTCCTCTGCAGATTGCAACTCCACAAAACTGCCCCTCTTCTCTGGTGTATGTATGGAAAAGGAAAGGAAAATAGTGAATTGTCGTTACTTTTTGAACCTCTTTCTTTTTGTCCTCTGTCCCTCTTTTTAGCAACACCTAAAGCTTCACATTGCTTAACTTAAAACCCTCATAGCCTTGAAGTATGCTTATTTGAGTTAGTAATTTTTAATTCTGTTAAGTATTTATTTACATTACACACATATTGTTTTTCATTTATGAAGTTCTGCCACCTGGTACCCCAGTGCAATCGTTATTGACTCCAATTTTCCTAAGGCTTACTATAGCCAAAGTCACAAGACCACTTATTAGCATATGTGCTCAGAACATGTATGGTTTCAAGCATGTATTCTTAGACCATCCCTGGTAACAAATGAATGGCATTTATCTGATAGCAACAAACTGGAAGACTGGATTTTGTGCCAGTCTCCTCTGGAGGAGGAGACTGGCATATAGATTCTCCACTCCACTTCCAATTCACCATTCCTCTGAAGATGCCAGCCACAGATGCAGGCAAAACGTCAGGAGAAAATACAACCAGAACATGGTCTCAAAGCCCGAAAAACCCACAAGAACCAATGGATTCTGGCTGTGAAAGCCTTTGACTCTACATTAAACTGGAAGATCTTTGCTGAATATTTATAAAGACTTTTAGCTTACACTTTAGGATCATGGTCAATACATCTGAGAGACAAGTATGCTGCAAAAGCAGATTCAATAAGGATCTGTCCTGGTAATTCAGCTAAATCTTCATTAGGGGAAGGTGACAGAGACTGAACTGTTGAAACCAAATTTTAACATTAAGCAGGAGTTAAACAAATTCACTAATGCAGTTATTACAGAATAAGTGTTCATTGACACAGCCCACTTCATCAGATGCATGACACATTGTCCTCAATTTTACATGTGTGTGGGAACATATTTTCATGGGTGCAAGGTATGGTTGTCGACAGTGAAGGAAGAAGGATTTGAACCTCAGAAAATGGAGACAGTTATCAATTAGCTTCACAGGGAATGGCTCTGTTTTAATCTATGCTGTAAGCCACTTTGAATCCCATTCATGAGAAGAGCAGGATATAATAAAATAAAATAATACTTTATTTCTCATTTTTTAAAATGACAACACATGGCATTGTTTATTGGGTAATGGATTCCTAGCATAGGGAAGTGTTGAATCCCACTCTAAGTACTCCACAAAGGAGAAGGAAATTCAAAATGAGAAATGGTGGCCCATAGACTCTGTGGAAGAGGAGCTTTCACTGGTAAAACCAAGAAGATCAAGACCACAATGACCATTATGTCCAACCCCATGCCATGTAGGAATACACAACTGAAGCATGATGATCACTGAATCTCTGTTTAAAAACCTCCAGAGAAGAAGACTCCAGTGGCAGCATATTCCACTATCAAACAGCTCTTATCATCAGGAAGTTCTTCTTAATGTGTAGGTGGAATCTTTTCTTGTAGAATGAAGCCATTGCTCTGTGTCCTAGTTTCTGAAGCAGCAGAAACAAGCTTGCTCCATCTTCAATATGACATCTTTTTAAATAATTAAGCATGGCTATCGTGTCATCTCTTTATCTTCTCTTCTCCAAAGCTAAACATACCCAGTGCCCCAAGCCACTCCTCATAGGGTGTGGTTTCCAGGCCTTCACCATTTTTGTCACCTCTGGACAAGTTCCAGCTTCTCAATATTCTTCTTGAATTGTGGTGCCCAGAACTGGAGACAATATTCCAAGTAAGGTCTGATCAAAACAGAATAGAGTGATACTATTACTTCCCTCGACCTAAACACTATGCAACCTTGAATCATGTTGGCTTTTTTAGCTGCTGCATCATACTGTAGATTCATGTTCAGCTTGTGGTCTACTAAGACTCCTAGATCCTTTTCACATATACTGTGGTCAAACCAGCTGCCACTCATCCTATATCCGTGCATTTCATTTTTTCTGCTTAAGTATAATACCTTACATTTTTCCTCAGTGAAATTTATTTTGTTAGTTTTGCCCAGCTCTCTAATCTACCCTTCCTAGTTTGATGTCATCTGAAAATCTAATAAGAATGTTCTCTATTCCATCATCCAAGTTATTTATATAGATGTTGAATAGTGTTGGGCCCAGGACAGAACCCTGTGACACCCCATTAGTCACTTCTCTCCAGGATGAAAGAAGCTATTGGTGAGGACTCTTTAGGGTTGGTCAATCAGCCAAGTACAAAACCACCCAGCAGTAGCATTGCCATCTTGCGATCTTCAGGAGAAGAACAGGGAAGTGACAGAGATTGAGCTATTGAAACTGGACATTAGCAATAATAAAGAGTTAAAGAAGCAAATTCATTAATGGGGTGTTTATTGTGAAAACTTTCATGAACACAAACATTTCATTATCTTACAGGGATCTAGGGACATGCTATAATGGGGATATGGTGTGACAGTAATACTAAAGTAAGAAGAAATGGTACTGTAGAAAGTTGAGACAAAGACAATTAGCATCACAGAAGGAACTTTCTCATTCTTAAAAATGGCAGCACATTCTTTACTAGGTAAAGGAAGATGATCAAACATACAGGGTATATATATGTATATGTGTGTATACACACACACTCACACACACACACATACAGGGTATACAGTAGATATATCATTGCCAGGGGGATCTTCATGTTGTTTTCAGTTGAATGAGAAGTTATCATTGCAGAAGTCTTTGTCATTACAGCAGAAGAATTTAGTCCACATCTTAGTGCTTTGGTCAAATTCTTTTGAGCCACAACTTATAAATCCCTTTCTTCCACAATTTTGAAATAATTGTCCAGTTACATCTAAGATGACAGTTAGGAAAAAAAATGGAGACATAAAGAAACAAATATGCCCCTCCTCCAATTATTCCATAGAAATTCTCCTGTGGCATGAGAACTAGAGCTTTGGCTTTTTCCTCTAGAACAGGTAACACTGAAGTGGGTCTGGGGGCTACTTTTAAAGGTGGACACATGCTCAAGGAATGGAACTTTTTCCTTTTGCCTTTCTTAAAGGTAAAATGCTGGGAAATTATTTCCTAAAAGGTAATAAAACTCTCTATGGAGGCAGCAAGTTCAACACTCCACTCAGACAATTAAACTTAAATTTAAAAGCAGCATTTGAAAAACAATATTGCACTTTACATTTTTATTCTGTTTAGGAAAAGAGATGTTCATTCACATTAACTAACATGAGCTATTGATAGTACGTCTGTGAACCAAGATCACCATAGAGCTCTAAAAGGTGCTTCCATGGCGCTTCCAGGTAAAGAGAAAGGTTAAAATGAGATGTTTAAAGAGGAGACAAGCTGGGAAATGAAGGAAATGCTATGATGAAAGTTTTTAAAATAAAAGGTTTACTGTTTTTAAATTTTAAAGGAAGTGAATAAGTGAGGTTTTTTTCCAATTGGAAAATGCCTTACATACCTTTTACAGCAGATCTAGAGTTTTAATCACTATTATAGTCCCTTTCTGCAACTCACCCATTTTTGGCACTGAGGTGCGGTGCTCACGTGAGCAGCCTCCAGAACAAGGGTCTTGCTTCCTTGCTCCTTCGGCTCCACACGAGATTCCTGCTTGTGTGAGAGCCCTGCCTCTTCCTTTCGCAGTGCAGCCTGGGACCTTCTCAGGCTGCACTGAGACAGGAAGTGCAACCAGCCCGGCTCCCGAGGCTCTGCATGCAAGGTAAGTGTGTGCAGGGCCCTGGAGAGATGTGCGACCATGCAGCATTTTCGGCTTCAAGCCGAAAATGAAAAAATGCGAGCACGGTCCGCGTCAGGCCCTTGAGCATCACGCAAATATGAGTGCATCATGTGGGCCGCTCCTCATGTGTGCAACACTCAAGGGGTCCTTTTGCATTGGAAATGTTGCTCAAAAAGGGCCATAGTCACTCTCCTATGGCTCAGTCAGTCACATAGGAACGTGGGGGGGTGATTCACCCCAGGCAGCAATGTTTTTGGGGCATCCCAGCCTGTAGCCACACCCCCACCCACCTTGGCCCTGTCCCCACACATTGCAGCCATGCCCCTGTGCACAGTGGCCATGCCCCTCCTGTCCCCCTTCCACATACTCCAAGCTCTGCCACTGGGCTCAGTTGCAAAGATTTTGTCACTATTTGTAAGGATTCACCACTGGAATGTACTTGTCATTCAGTGAGTCTGAATTCACCCTCCTGCCCAAGGTTAGATTCAGTACAAGCAAAAATAAACCATTATCTTGTGCTGAGAATATTACTTTGAATGAAACCTTCAAATGAGTTGAGGCTTCCTGGATAATTTGCCTATTCTGCACTGCTTCTCTGGTTGCATTTGGCTTGCAGAAGGAGTTAGTCTCCTTAAATGCATAGAGCACCAATACGGGGATCGCATGAGCAGCTTCTTGCAAGAGGCTCTCGTGTCCCCGCTGCTTCGTCTCCACAGTTGCTGCCTGCTGGTGAGCAGGCAGTGTGAGGGCTCTTCCTCTTCCTTCTACAGTGCAGCCTGGGATTTTCCTAGGCTGCGCTGGGGCAGGAAGCATGAGTGCCGCAGCTCCAGAAGCTCCACACGCATGGTAAGTGCACACGAGGCCCTGGAGCGATGCGTGATCATGCACCATTTCCCGCTACAAGTCAAAAATGAAATAGTGTGCGATCGGTGCCTGCCAGCCCCAGCAGTGTCGCTCAGTTGCAAGGATGTCATGTGGACCGCTCCTTGCAATTGCGCGACACTCCAGAGGCTCTTTCACATGGTGAATGCCATGTGAAAAGGGCCATAGTTGATCAATGACCACATTTAGGCACCAAGAAAGAGATGGGGTGCTCCCAGATCCTAATACCCAAATTCGTGAGAGCTAAGAAGCAACTGGAAACCCTTTTGATTCCAAATGGAACAAAAATTTAATGATTTCAGTAGTGTCTCAGAAAGACAGTTCTAGACAGTACTATGTCTAGTTTCTGAAAATACTTTTGACAATATTGTTTTTGTCCACAGGTCAAGAAACATTGTCATTTCAGGTACCATCACTATACACATGAACCTGCCCTTGTAGACAAGGTTTTCTTTCAGCTCCTGACCCAACTTCAGCTATATGCCTCTTTACTCAGAGTGTAATGGCAAATTTACTTCACTTTAGACATTCAACCTCCTTTCCATTTAATTTGGTTTACACTTGTGCTACTCTTATTCCAAGTACAGTGAAGAATCAAAGAAAGTACTGTGTGTTGCCCACCAAACATTAAGTGAGCACTTAATGCCCCCAAATTTATATGGTAAGCCCGGAGTAGATGTTCTCTGGTGCCAAGAATGCTACATGCTGCCATATTTGGGTTCTCTGGACTGCTTAAGTACTCCATCATGACCACCATTTGGCACACCAGAAATGATGCTTCATCATTTTTGCCTATAATTTTAAAGTAATTTAAGTTAGATTTGGTGTGCCTCCCCAACAGCTTACAATGTCCTTGCCTGCTTAATGACTGTTTTTGGTGGCAATTTAGTAGGAGGTTGGGAGGGTCAGAAGGTGCCTGGGAGGTTTCAAGGACTGCATAAGAGCTCCGCAAAGATTAATGCACACCCATGACAATGCACAGTCCCTCACAATTTCTGTCCCTTTACTAAGTAGCAGAACAAATGTATGCAATTGGGGTTAAAAAATATGCTCTTTTAGTCTGACAGTGATAACTGAGACACACCGGTTACTTTCTTTATTTAAATACAAGCAGTGCTTGTGAGATAAAGAATGAAGTAGTAAGTGCCATGAATCAAGAGTTGTTCCTAGTTATGGTATTCAAAGAGCACAATCTCAGAACATTCCTTACCAACATAACAGTTTTGTATACCAAAGGCATCCTTCTAGGATCAAAGTATAGGGACATAAGGTACAGAGAGGCCCATGCTTTCTACTGCAGGAAAAAAAACTTTCAGAATTTGAGAGGGTTCAAACATGGAATTGGCCCAGTGAGTGAAATCACTAAAAGCTGCATGGCCAATGCTGCTTCCTTGTTTGACTTTGTAGTGGGCAGGTTGTAGGACTGAATCAAGATACATTTGTACTTTTTCCAGAGTTGCACAGCAGTGGTGAAGAGGGAACAGATAAAATCTTAAGGGATCTGAGCAACCTATAGCCCTTTTTGCACAGCATTTTCTATGAGAAAGGGTGCCTGCAGCATTGTGCGATTGTGAGGAACAATTTGCATGATGCACTCACAATTGCGCGACGCTCCAGGGGCCAGCAGGCACCAATTGCGCACCTTTTCATTTTTGGCTGGAAGCCGAAAATGGTGCGTGATCGTACATTGTCCCCGGACCCCATGCACACTTACCTGGCATGCAGAGCCTCCAAAGCCCCTCTGATTGTGCTTCCTACCCCAGTGCTGCCTGGGAAACTCCCAGGCTGCACTGCGGAAGGAAGAGGCGGAGCTCTCGCACAAGCAGGCAGCTCATGCGGAGCTGAAGCAGCAGGGATGCGAAAGCCTCTCTCTGGAGGCTGCTTGCACGATCCCCACACCCCGGCATCAGAAAAAGGTAAGGTGCAGAAAGGAAAGGGTCTGTATTTCCAATGCCTCATTTCCTTTACCACACCCACAATCATTTTTCCCTCTGCTCCTATTGCCTACGCAGACATAGTTGCACCAGCTTGGCACACAAAGCATATCTCCACAATATCTGAGGCCAATATAAACGAATGTTTTTGGTGTGCTTTCCCACTATAAAAAAAATCCCAGAGAGAAAGAAGCTTGAATTTCTTACGTTTCTCATGCTGAATTAGCTTAGCATAACAGGTTTCTGTTGAAGGGCTAGCTTCACACTCGTCAGGAGGAGAACCAGGGTCTGGTTCCTCATCAACACCAGCTTTTCGACATTTCAGGGCATCTATTTCAAAAGAGTAGTCCTTGTAGTTATAGCAATTCTAGTCATGAGCCTAACATAAGGGTGCCAGTCTTCAAAGACCTGCAGAAATAAAGTCTTCCCCTATCTTTCTGGAGGCAGGGGAAGACTTTATCTCTGCAGGCCTTTGAAGAGTGACTGATCAAGAGGACTAGTCCCTGTAGAATTGAGCTGTACCTTCTACCTATGTTTTTAACTGCTTTTAATTTATGGTTCATTTAATGATATTTTTAACTTTTATAGATGATGATGATGATGATGATAGTGATACAATCTCTGCTCAGTATTCTCATTCATTGCATTATTCTGTATTCCCATTAGTGCACAATCCTAGAAATCAGGACTAGTATAATCAAAGACCATTCCTGTCCTGTGAGGTTGGAAGAGCTGCTGGAATGTCACAACCTGTGCACTTTCTGGGAGGCAAGTGAAAGCTTGCCTTTAGAATGTGGGTGGAAGGAATTATCTGGCTATGACAGGTATAATAACAACAATATCCAAAAAAAAAACAACCCAATAATTTCCACAGTGTGGCATTTTAACTAGCACCGTCTGTGCATGGACTGTGTCAATATTTGCAGTGCTGAAATGGTTATATTATAACATCCACATATTTCCCCCCACTATTAGTATATGTCCTTTGTGAGTTTCTTGCTTCCATTCCCCAGCATTTCAGTTTCCTGATACATTGATATATACAACTTATCCTCTACTGAAAGGCCTTATTTCACTACTAGGCCCTTTCCGCACTGAGGCTTCTAGCGCAAGCGGGGGAGGCCGGCAAGCGCAAGAAGGCTCGTCCGGGAGGCTGCCGCTTCCCCCTCCTTCCTTCCGCAGGCGAAGGAACCAGTGGGGAAGCGGCACCGAAGGAGGCTTGCCGCGCAAGCCGCCCTCCCCCGTGCGAAGCGGGAGACCTCGCGCCGGATTCCCACCCCGCGCGTGTGCGCGAAGCGGGCGGCGTCGCACCGGATTCCCCCCACGCGCGCCAGATTCCTCCCCCCGCACGCGCCGGATTCCTCCCCCCGCGCGCGCGAAGCGGGCGGCGTCGCGTCCCCCCTGCGCGCGTGCGTGAAGCGGGCGGCGCATCCGTCGCGCTACCTCCCCACCCCGTTCCTTCCTTCTGCAGGGGCGGAGGGAAGGAAGCGCGACCCGGTCGGCTCCCGGAGGCTCCGCACGAAAGGTAAGTGCGGGTGGGCTCCGGGAGCGTTGCGCGAGCGCGGGGTGATTTTCGCTTGTACGCGAAAATAAAAAACCCGCGCTCGCGCCGCTTCAGCCCCATGAGCCGGGTGGAAGTGGGAGTGTGTCGTGTGGAGTGACGCTCCCACTCCCGCGAGGCTCACGGGGCTATCGCGCGCGCAAAGGCCCGTGCGAAAAGGGCCCTAGTGAAAAGGAACTTACTTCCAGGTGTGATGAGGAGGAAAACAGAGGTAGCCAAGAGCAGGTTCTGAACCCAAAGAGACATTTTAGTCAGAAGAGGATTATGTGTTTCATAGCAGAGCTCAAAGCTGCAGAGAAAGGAATGCTGATATCCACTCCTTGAAGCAGTGTGGACAAGCCGCTTCCTTTTATCACTTATCGTATATGTATGTGTATGCTCCCTGGATGTCATTCTGTTCCTATTATTTGCATGAATAGAGACTTCAGTGATCCATGAAATGTCAAATGTGATATGTGCTCCTGTATGGGACAGCAATTACACTTGCAATGTGACTTTAATGGTATTTATTAGTTTTTTTAAAAAAATCAAGACATGGGTGACATAGAGAAGGTAAAGTAACTTTCTTGATGGTCAAGCTCTTTTAAGATGTTAGATTTCTGGAAGAATAAAAGATATATTTCATATTAATACTCCTCTGATTAAGACCCTTTCCTCACCTTACTTTTTCCAGCCCTGGGGGGCAGGGATCATGTGAGCAGCCTCCGGCGAGAGGCTCTCACATCCCTGCTGCTTCAGCTCCACACGAGCTGCCTGCTCACGTGAAAGCTGCTTCTGCAGTGCAGCCTGGGAGTTCCCCAGGCTGCGCAGGGGCAGGAAGTGTGACCGTGTGGCTCCAGAGGCTCTGCACGCCAGGTAAGTGCATGCAGGGCCTGGGAGCAATGTGCAATCACACACTGTTTTTGGCTTCCAGCCAAAAACGAAAAAGTGCCTGATTGGCGCCTGCCGGCCCCTGGAGCATCGCACGATTGTGAGTGTGTCATGCAGCTCGCTCCTCACAATTGCACGATGCTCCAGGTGCCCTTTCGCATGGCAAATGCAGTGCGGAAAGGGTCCAAGATGGGAAGTGTGATCTGGGCTTCTGGGGAACACCAGTTTGGGGAAGACTGTACTATAGCCCCAGCCAAATTTCCTAGAGTATGCATAGGAATTGGAATGTTACCTTGAAGAAGAATGAATATAATGGCATGAAACATATTACCATTAGCAAGCCTTGCTTTTGTTTTGTGTCCTAACAAGAATGATATTCTGATAGATGTCTGAAAGTTTAAAAGTCGATGTTTGAAAGTAACAGATCTGATTATCATTGAATCTTTTGTAAGATTCAGGAAGGAGCGTACTAAACATACCTTCAGGGAATATGCAATAGAGAATATACTACAAAGTGATGTTTGAACTTTTTCATTTTATTGTGTTGTCTTTGTTTCGTATGTTGTTGTGGTATGTTTTAAGGTCATTTCTGATTTATGGCAATCCTAAGATGAATCCATCATGAGGTTTTCTTGATGAGATTTGTTCAGAGGCAGTTTGCCTTTGCCTTTGTCTTCCTCTATGGCTGAGAGATTATGACTTGTCCAAGGTTACTCAGTGGATTTCCATGGCCAAGTAAAGATTCAATCCCTGGTCTCGAGGGCCGTAGTCTAATGCTCAAACTACTATACCACACTGGCTTTCTGTTATACATGACTAATCCATCTCAGTAAGTCAGATTTTGGGGGTAGTCTGGACCTATTTAAGACCATTTTTCATTTTTCGTAGGTAATAAAGTATGGAGAAGAGATTTCAGTCATAAGGGATTATCAAGGCCAAGCTGCAGAGATGTTTGGGGTTGTTGTAATGTGTGTGTATGTGTTTGTATAAAATCTCTTCCACACACATACACATATATGCATGCATATATATAGACATACATTGTTAGGGTTGGCAGGATTTGGCTCCTCTGAGCATGAACAGAGTGCTATCCGTGAAGCAAGGCTTCGCCACAGCAGAGAGCCCCAGTGAAACAGAAAAAAACCCAGAGGCTCATTAGTTAGGCTTAGAGTACTGATTTATTGCCGCACTCTAAGATAAGACTTAGCAAAAACAGGCTTGCTTTCCAGCAATTAGACAAAGAGATAAAACAGAAGACAACTGAGAAAAATCAGGCAGCATCTCCCCTTACAATCAGTATACTGCCAATGGCATGGCAGGTCCAGCTAGAGCAGCTAACTGGCAGCTGGTCAAGGCAAACACCAGCTTTTTTTCTGTTACTTTGTCACCCTGGAACAAGTGGGGTGACCCAATCAGTGCTCTGGCATGTGGCCTTCTCTAATACACAAGACATAGCCGTAACAATCCTTCTGGTCCTGCACTTGGCTGTCTGGCCACGTTGCCTCTTCTCTCTGCTGTCCACTCATAGGAAAACTTTGCCTTCCCGGCAACAACCCTGACATACACACACATACATATATTTTAGTTCCTGGGCTAAGCCTTTCCTATAGACATTTCCTGCAGACATCTGGGATAATCTGCTCTGGCTTCAGAAGGAGAGAAGAAGAGGCAGGCACTGCTTCATCATGTCTGGGTCCAGAAGTAGGTGATAGGCCTTCCTCCATCCCAGCTGCCACTGCCCTGGCCTTAGAGGGAGAGAGAAAGAGACAGGCACAGCTCCATCATTTGTCCCAGAAGCAGATGGAATGCCCTGTCTCCATGCCAGTAGCCACTGCCTTGGCCTCAAAAGAAGAAAGAAAGAGCCAATATCCCCTAGAACTAATCCCTTCCAGAACTTCCATCTCCTTTTCTTTTTTTGTTCCTATTTTGTTATTCTTTTATTCGAAAAGTGCCATGTACAGTGATGGCACTATGTAAGTAAATAGATGATGATGATGATGATGATGATGACGACGACAACAACAAAATAAGAAGAGAACTGAAGAGAATTGTATTGTACCCCTCACCCTCAGAAAGACAATATACAAGCCAATAGGTATCCTTTCAAAACTAAAGGACCCCGGCTAACTTGATAGCCACATGAACATTCACACAACACACACAATTCCCTCATTCCATTCTAGTGAAAACCCAGGTTTTTTCTTCCTTTCTGTTCTTCTTTGTCTGATCCCCCATCCAAGTTTTTCCATTGTTTCCCAGCTCTTCTTCTGCTGTTACGCTCCAGAAGGTTCTCTATGGCCTTTTCCACACGCAGGTGGAGAAACGGGGTAAACCATGCTGAAATGGAGCTTACCTTAGTCCGTCGCCACGTGGAGCAGCGCGTTTCGCTGCTCCACACTCGTCGGTGTCCCGCGGCTTCCAGCAGTGCCCAAAATGGCGGCTGATGACTGGTGGAGGCTCTCCTGGTGGAGAAACCTCACCAGCCGGAAATCCCGCCCCTAGCAGATCTGCAGGCACGCCCTTGCGCGTGCCTGCAAATCCACACTGGGCGCTGCGATGCAGCTGCACGGGACTGCACGCCCCGTGCCTTTTAAAAACCACATAAAAAGTGGTTTTTAAAAAGCATGCGGCGCCACCACTTCCGGGCACCCTAGCGCAGATTGGGGTGTGGAATTACTCTAAAGTAATCCACCCCAATCCACTTTACCATGTAGACGACCTCCCACAGAGGTCGCGCTACCATGTGTGATTTCCCTGTGTGGAAAGGGCCTATGTCTCTCTCCCTCTTCTCAGAGACAGCCATGATACAACAACCAGAGCTGACTGCCTAACAACAGATCCATATGCTACTTTCCCTGCTGCCTTCTTTTTTAACCGTTTGTATGAATGTTCCAGATGACCTAAAATAAATTAATTACATATGGGATCAACTTTAACATTAATCACAATACACTGATTTACAAGTTATTTCCAAGGTCTGAAATCTACCTAAATGAAAACAGGTAGACATATAAACTCTCTTTTTAGCAGTCATTGTTTTCATGTCAATTGGGCAGGGTACCTTCAGTCAGTGATCTGAGGTAAGAACAAGAATTGATGAGTACATTACATTTTAAGTACACTGCTCTTCAAGTGTCTGTAAAAAATACTCCTTAAATATGTTCAAATTTTCAAAGTATTAAAGATCAGAGTATTTGAATCAATCCTTGAAGGAGATGGTGGAAATTGCAGCCCTGTCTTTCAAAAATCATGGGCAACTTATTGTCTTCAAGTATTCTTCAGCCTGACAAAACTAGCAAAGGAAAGGATTTCATTTCATCTAGTTTCTTTTCATTTCATTTCATGTTGTTTTCTTCACAAGGGACAGGAAGCTTACAAGAACACTAAAATAAAAAGCAAGCATAATCTTATTGATTCCTACAGCTTACAGACATTAAGAAATTGACAGCTATTATGTCTGCAACATAGGCCCTTTCCACACACGGTTATTAAGGTGGGCCAATGCATCCTGCGATGGAGGTATTCTGCACATTGGAGCGGACTAGGTTTGGTTTATTTACCTTCATTCCACATATAATTCCGACTAAATGCACCCCATGTGGTGGTAAAGCGTGCTATTTGAAAACTGGAAGAAATCGGTTTTCCAATTTTCTAGATCGATCCAATTCATACTTTCACAGTGGTACAGACATGTACATTCCCGCCCATGCAAATTGCTGGTCAAGGGAGGGCTCATGGGAGGGGCCAGGGGGTAGTACGGACTTATGCACATACGCACGTGCACAATGCTGTACTAAACCATGCAAAGAAAAAAGAAAAAGGTCCAATCATAGCCAATGGGGCAAGGTGAGGAGAGTAGCAGAAGTGGCCACGGCGGAGGCAGTGTGGATTCATGAATTCACACTCCTCCAAATCAGAAAGGAACATACGCGGTAGCTGTGTGGAAGGAAATGAGGGAAAGTCTGCCTTGTTTCGAGCTCAGAAAATCCGGTAAAAAATGGCACGAACTGATTCACCAGCCTTGTGCGGAAAGGGCCATAGTATATTCCATTTAACTTGTGAATATTTTTTAAAGAATCATGGTCTGGGGATAGGCAATATATTCACTCCATTACTTGCAATTGCTTATGTCAATTGTGTTGAAAGTAAATGTGTTCATCATGATATGACCTTATGATAGGCAATAAAGTAATGACATTCTGATTATATAATTCAAGTTGCAACAGTTGTAAAATCTGAGGTTTTTGAAAACTAACATGGGAGTTATGTAGTATTGATGTAATTTCATGGAATGCATCTTAGGCCCTTTCCATGCCTTACTTTTTTCTGGGGCTGGGGTGCAGAGATCACGCAACAGCCTCCGGCGAGAGGTTCTCGCATCCCTGCTGCTTCAGCTCCGCGCAAGCTGCCTGCTCATGCAAGAGCCCTGCCTCTTCCTTCTGCAGTGCTGGGGCAGGAAGCATGACCGGCACAGCTCCAGAGGCTCCGCACGCAAGGTAAGTGCAAGCAGAGCCCAGGAGCAATGCACGGTCCCGCACCATTTTCAGCTTCCAGTTGAAAATGAAAAGGTGCTTGATCGGCGCCTGCCGGTCCCTGCAGCATCACGTGATTGTCATGCAGATCGCTCCTCACATCACTCAATGCTCCAGGCGCCCTTTCACATGGCAAATGTTGTGCAGAAAGGGCCTTAGTTTCTCCATTCATTTCTAGACAGGAACTAGATAGCCAAAGCACTGATCAGTTGAGAAATTAAAAGAGGTAAAGCTTTATTGTAATCACATAGGCTACTAGGATAGACTTGGAAGGAACCATAAAAAACATTTATTCCAACTCTCTTCCAGTGCAGGAATTTACTGCTAAAGCACTCCTGAGAGCTGGCCATCTAATGTCTGTTTCAAAACATCTAATGAAACAGCCCTCCACCTTCTGAGGGAGGCCCTTTTTGCATGGCATTTTTGATGTGAAAGGGCCCCTTGAGTGTCGTGCACATCTGAGGAATGGTCCACGTGACGCACTCACATTTGCACAATGCTCCAGGGCTTGGCAGGAACTGCTCGTGCACTTTTTCATTTTTGGCTTTAAGCAGAAAATGGTGAGCAATTGTGCATCGCTCCAGGGCCCCGCACGCAGTCATGCTTCCTATCCAGTGCAGCCTGGGAAGGTCCCAGGCTGCACTGCAAAAGGAAGAGGCAGGGCTCTTGCATGAGTGGGCAGCAGCTGCAGAGTTGGAGGAACCAGGGCGCCAGAGCCTCTTGCTGGAGGCTGTTCTTGTGAGCCCCATACTCCAGCACCGAGAAAAGGTAAGGTGCGAAAAAGGTGTACATCTATTCCACAAGGAAGCGTTTGCCTAATGTTTAGTCATAACCACCTGTCTTGTAATTTGAAGTCATTGATCCTTTTTTTCTGGAACAGCAGAAGTCATAATTTACTGAAAGCCCTTTCAATATATAAAGATGGCTATTATATAATCTACCAACCTTCCTTTCCTCAGGCTAGACATACTCAAATCCCTCAACCATTTCTCAAAGGGCATTTTTTGTCACCCTCCTCTGAGCACAATCCAGTTTTTCAGTGTACTTCTTATACTTTGGTGCCCAGAACTGGATGAAATATCATAAGTGAGGTCTGACCAAAGCAGTACAGTGTGGTAATACTACTTTTTTCAACGTTGTTGATACAGCTTGTAAGTTCATTGGCATTTTCATGACTGTATCGACCGTTGACTCATGTTAAATCTTGTCGTTTACCAAGACCCCTATATCTTTTTCACATAAACACAATCTATCTAACTGGTTGCTAGTATACTAACAAAAGCAAGCATGATCACTTGTCTTCCTTGTTATCGCCATGGCTAGAAGGGAATTTGACAGTTGCCAGGCCTCTACAGGGCTCCTAACTGCTGACACGGGGTCCCCTGCTTACAACAAACTAAATGTTTCTGCTGCTGGATTTGCTGCTATTAAGATGAGGCCCTAGTACTTCTAGTCTTAAAATATATCTTACATTTCATTATGTCTGAATCATATTAGTAAATGTTGGCGCTTGCTGAAGACTTGGATCTGCTGAGATTTAAGCACAGACGTAATTGATCTTTTGAAATGTCATATTTTTTCTCACTGTCCAGAATTCCAGAGGCCTGGTTTCTCCAGCAATCTGGGCTCCAGGGATCTTCTCCTGCCCATCTCTCCTCAGTGCCTCCTCAGCATTTTCTTGTTCAGCAAAGAGCAAAACTCAAACAGAAATTATAATGAAGACTCTTACTATACTTTCATTTTCAGATACATAGATAGATAGACAGATACACACGCATGCACATGCACACACACTCACATTTTATTGAGTCTGATTGGCTGTTCCACATCTGATGATTGGACATTGCTCGGACTATCTCCAACCCTGAACTGGCATTGAGTAAAAAACAATGCTGTTATATTGCCTACTGCCTTACAGGGCTGTAAAACAATGGCAGTGGCCATTGTCAAAACAAGGAAAGATTGAAGCGTTTCAGATTGCCATGAAATCTGTGCTAATGTTTGTCTGCACAGCTGTAGTAGCTAAGGCAAAAGTTAGTCAAATCTTGCTTATTTTATGCTGGTTATATGCTGCATGAACAGTTTCTAAAAAAAGCTCTCTGTTGTAAGTGAGCTAAAGTGGCTGAAACCTTAGGTCCCAATTTTTGGGAAAAGGCAGGCTAATGAGATGCGGAGGAGGACCACTAAGGAGGAGTTAAAGCAATTGCTGTTGTTCATTAATGGAGTTTTTATTATGGCATAAAGTTTGATGAACACTACAGATTCAAGTAACATTATATCTAGACTAAACTTCACAAAGCAGTTGGCTCAACTGAAAGAATATTGTTGTTTTTGAATGGCAACACATAACATTCTTTACCAGGTAATGACTTCCTTTCATGTGGAAGTCTAGAATGCCATAGTCAGCCATGACTTTAACTTATTTGCAAGGGAATAGGAAGCTGAAATGAGGGGGGTCTTCCACATCTCCCTGGTAAAACCGATATGATCAAACACAGGAGAGCATATCTCTGTGCCAGAAGGATTTGCAGATTGCTTTCAGCCTGGTGGACAAGTCTTCATTCCATGGTTTCTGTCTGGTCTACAAGTTTTCATTGCAGAAGTCTTTATCTGTGCAGCACAATTCTTGGATCCAGCCTTTTTGTGGATTATCCCTTTTAAAGCCACACTTTACCTCTTCCTTACGTTCGCATGATCTGAATATCTGTGTAAAATGCCCTAGGATCATGGTGGATAAAGCAAATGGAGACAGAAGATAAATAAATTAAAGTTTCTACACATGTGTTTTTAACACTACAAGCTTATTCCAAAGTCATACAAGTGCAGCAGCATTGTGACTGGTGTGGGAATGAACTGTGGCCTTGTTATCTAGAGACAGAGTAGAAAATTGCTGTGGGAACAGGAGCCATATTTCATTCTGGCCAAGTGCTCAGGGAACACTTTATTTTTTCATTTTGTTCTGTTGCTTTCACATGCTTGCAAGCTGAGGAGTTTTGTGGCATTTCTCTTTTTTTATGCAGTGTCTCCTTTTGACTTAAAAACTGTTATCTGCCTCTTCATTCAGTGTGCAGTGGCAACATTTACTTCAAAATACCACCTCTTCATGCCCAATCTTGTTCATACTTAGCACAAAAAAATCTACAAGTATTTCACGTACACTAAAGAAGTAAGGAAAATAACTTCCACTGCTGACCAAAGATTTTAATCAAGGACTTCCAGGCCTACAATCTGTACCCTTAAGTAATAGAAGGAGACTGTGAAATGGGGCTGAAAAATAATATGGCGTAACTGTACAACAGTAATCATTGAGAACACATTGCAGTGCCTATTTAGGGTGCAGTGTGCTTGGATAACGTTCATAAAAGGCCAGAGGTTGAAATCAAAGAATAGCACTCTCTCTCTCTCTCTCTCTCTCAAAATCCCTGTTGTTTTTTTTTTAAAAAAAGCATGTCCTGGTGTGTGATGAGACAGACCCCTATTTGAGGGTCTGAAGAGCCACTCCCAGAGACAAACAGAAAGCATCACCCTTTGGCAAAACAAGATCTGTAAGCCATGGGTATTAACATAAGGGCACAGAGAGCCTTATGATTTCTATAGCAGAAAGCAAAACTCGGTGAAGAAAGTGTGTTGAAACATGGCATTCCCTTGCGAGTAAATGACTAACAATTAAATGGCTAACCCTGTTTCCATGCTTAGTGTTTGGGTGGGAAGTCATAGGCCAGAATCCTGTGGTACAGCAAGCTTGTTATGGCACTTCATCCAGTCTTGTGCAGCAGTGTTTGCCAAAGCAAAGCAATAAAAAAAATTGCTGGCTTGGAGCAGCCCTTTCTCCCATGCCTTAGTTCCATTATGGCCGCTCTAGCTCCAAAACTTTTCCCTCCTTTTCTCACCATCTACACAAGTATGGTTATGCCAGCCAAACAAACACAATTCCAGCCAAATACTTATTTTAGGTGTGAGAAAAGGCCGCATGCACAATCCAAGGTGGTCATTGAGCCTCCCCAAAAGACCTGCAGCAACCCAAAACATAGTTTGAGGAAAAAATATACATTTCACAGAACATAGACTCATAGAGTTGGAAGAGACCACAAGGGCCATCGAGTCCAGCCTTTTGCCATAAAGGAATACAACATCAAAGCATTCCCAACAGATGGCCATCTAGCCTCTGTTTAAAAACCTCCAAAGAAGGAGATTCCACCATACTCCTAGGCAGCGTATTCCACTGCTGAACCATTCCTACTGTCAGGAAGTTCTTCCTAATGTTTAGATAGAATGTCTTTTCCTGAAGTTTGAAGCCATTGCTTCATTTCTTAGTCTACATGTCCTAGTCTTTTCATTTTTTTAAAAAAAAATAATTTCCAGGGGATGGGGGGCAATTTCATTATGTTCCTACCTATAGGAGCCCTTTTCCCAAGTACTAGTTCACTTCCTGTTTTTGAAAATGTCTTTTTCGGGCTTAAAATAACCCATAAGTTTTTAAAAAATGGAAAAATTATCCCTTGGCCTCAAGTGAGTGTAGAGGTTATTTTAAATTATTTTTTTAAAGAAAGTAAAAAATTATCCCCAGGACAATATGCCCCAGGGGCATAGTAAGTTCTGAAAGACCCTCTGGAGGCCTTGAAGCTACCCACCTCTACCTTCTTAAAATATAAATAAATATTGGTGATACGTAACGAAGCCCAAAGTAAAAGAATCGATCTCCTACCTTCCTCATAATAGGTTTTTCGAATATGACATGTTCCTATGGTAGGATCAACTTCACACTCGTTAGTGACAGGAGAGCCACGCATCATCATATGGCTGTCATCTCGACATTTCAGAGCATCTGCTTCAAAAGAATGAGCCATAGGGTTATAACAAAAATAGTCCCAAAACTTACATGAGAATAGACTAATGATCTATACTTCATCTCCCAGTCATAGCATTGGTTGGTATTCCCAACCAATCCCAAAATCAGCAGTGGTGCAAACTGAATGGACATAGGCCATCTCAGCCATTTCTGCACTAGACTGTTATAGTGCCATTATTCCACTTTCAACATCTGATGGAATCCTGGAGTTTCCTAAACAGCAAACAGCAAAGTGAAAGGCCATCTCCAGATTTTGGTGGGGAAGTAATTATTGTCACAATCGAAAGGAGGAAAATATTAGGAAAACTGAATGAAAAAAGGCAGGGAAGGTGGTAATATAAAAGATTAAAATATTACATGGTTATTTAAAGCTGTTTTACCCTATTCTCAGATATAATCTTGACATAAAGGGGAAAAGAAGGGAACGGAGAAGGAGAAAGGAAATACAGCTTAGACAGCAGATCTTAGTCATGGCAATGACACACACCCCAGCTGAAATTTGCAGGTTTTATTTCCCAGAAGTGAAATCCAAAGTTCACCGGAATCATATTTTATTCGGGTTGATCTTCTTAACCACATACCATAGTCTTGGGGCCAATCCAAATATATTAACAGATTAGAGCAGAAAGCAGTATTAGGGACCATTTGGAGAATATTCTACAAACTGTTTGTTTTTATATCTATATCTATATCTAGATCTATATCTATATCTATATAGGGGTAGGTGTTACAAAAGATGAAAATATTAGAAATATTTACAGGGAGATATTCTCTGAGAAATTTAGGATCAGGTCTACCCCAATACACAGGGAAATATTGATCGATTTCATACACAAGGTATACATGAACCTTATACTATGTGCATTTCCAGAATCTGATATTTAAAATTCAAGGAGAAGTCTACTGGCAGGTTCTGCAGTCTCTAATGCGGTACAATTTATTCAGAAATGGATATATGATATGGCTTTCACTTTTCTTTTCTTTTCTTTTCTTTTTCTTTTGGAGTTTTTCTCTCCAATCCCATACAGTTCTACTTTCCATCAAATGAGATGTTTATGAGATGAGGTGTACAACACCTCTTGAAACCCTTCCCTTTTTCAGCCCTAGGGAAAAGGAGCTTACCTCCAGGTGTGAGGCAGAGGAAAGCAAAGATAGCCAAGGGTAGAATCTGAACCAGAATAGACATCTTGGTTTGAGGAGAACTCTACCTCAGCAGAGCTCAAAGCTGCAGAGGAAGGAGTGCTTATCAGCACTCAGTCCCAGAAGAGTGAACAAGGTGTTTCTTTTTATTTCCTCCAGAGCATAGATGTACAAGCTTCCTGAGTATTATTCTGTTCCCGTTACATGCATGGATAGACAATCTAGTGAAGTTTAAGCTGGCTGCTCATCTGTGGTACGGAACAATTGTCTATAAATTTAGTAAGTTTTTATTAAATTAGTAATAGCACCAGAAACACTGAGGCATAAAGAGGGAGGCACAGAAGGGACAAAGTGCTTCCAAGTATGCAAGATGTTTCCCAAATGTTACATTTCTGAAAGGCAGTGACACATTTCACATTCATGTTCCCATCATTAAGACAAGGCTTGTGTTTAGATCTCTGAGTATCACTAGTCTAGAGAACTGCCAAAGATCTTAGAGGATACTCAGAAATACAGAGCCTGGAAAGTAATTTTGAAAAAGAAATAATATAATGGTGTAGCAATGTGCTAGCTACAGAAAGATTTGTTTGGGTTTTTGTTAGGGTTTTGTTTCCTATATTTTGGCAGGTGTTTGAAAAGGAGTTCATAAATGTGATTTGGGTGTCTCTAAATCTTACAGAAATGTTTGTTATAAAATTTCAGAATATTATGTTGTGCTTCTGCTCTTAGTTTAGATGCTTATTACAAAATGTGTCTGATACTGTTAATAAAATGTCTTCTCAAAACTCTGTTTTGAAAGTCAGCATATTTTTTAAAGAAGAACTTAAAAATGAGGCAATATATATTTTCTACAAAAAATTCTATTGATTTTGAGAAAGTGTTGTTGGAACAATGTTCAAGATTTTTAAAATTATTTATTAGTATATTAATCCATAAAAGAAGCATTCAAAAAAGAGATAGGATCCCTACACAGCCATCTCCTTAAAGGACAGCTTAGAATTGATTATTTCCTTAGGATACAGAATTACTTTTGAACCAGTGGAAACAGAAGCAACGTAGTCTGTCACTGAGAGAAAAATGAGCAAACTTAGGCATGACCACCTCCTGCCTTCCATATCTAGGCAAACCAAGGTCCTTTCCACAATGCACCTTTTCGCGGAGCTGGGGTGTGGGGATCGAGCGAGCAGCCTCTAGCGAGAGGCTCTTGCGTCCTGGTTCCTTCAGCTCCACAGCTGCCACCTGCTCGTGCAAGAGCCCCACCTCTTCCTTTCGCTGTGCAGCCTGGGAGTTTCCCAGGCTGTGCTGGAGCAGGAAGCATGAGCACTGTGGCTGCGGAGCTCTGCATGCACGGCAAATGCATGCGGGGCCCCAGAGTGATGTACGATCGCACACCATTTTCGGCTCACAGCCAAAAATGAAAAAGTGTGGAGTTGGCGCCTGCCAGCCCCTGGAGCGTAGCGTGATTGTGAGTGCGTTGTGTGGACCGCTCCTCACATGCGTGCAATGCTCAAGGGGCCCTTTTGCATGGCAAATGGTGTGCAAAAAGGGCCCAAGCTATGCTGTTGGGTAATTAAGCTAACAGGGGCTCAATTGAAGAAATAGAGCAATGTTCTCAAAGTATAATAGATATGCTCCAACCCTTTCAGTTATTGTTATAAAATAATCAGAAAAGGATGTTGTCAGATATTATGGAGCTGCTTAATTCTTCCTGTCTTTCTGCCCAAGCTGATTATCACCTTCTGATCACAGCAAGTAGAGTAGGATGGGAGAGGGGGAAAACAGTGGGCTAATCCAATTTTAAACCAGAATCCTTGAACCCACTGAAACAGCAAAAGTGGTATGTTTTAATTTTCTTTGAACAAATGAAGCAAAACTATGTGAAGTGCCATAATTACTGAAAACCCAACATAAGTTTCTCAGAAATAAATTGTGACATACTAATAGCGCTTTTATTGATAGACAAGGGCAATGCTGGTTGTAGTATATCTTGATTTCAGTTAGGCTTTTTCATCCTGGAAAAAAATGACTGGTGTGAGTGTCTCAAGGGTTCTGTCTTTGGCTCAGTGTTGTTCAAACATTGTGGATGATGGAATAGAGGGCATGCTGATAAAATTTACAGATTACACTACCACCATCGATACCACACTTTAGAATTCTCAGCCAGGGAGCTCTTTGGCCTCAGTAAACTATGAACCCCAGAATTCCACAGGATGTTGAAAGTGGAATAATAGCACTATAACAGTGTAGTGCAGAAATGGCCTAAGTGTGTTGAAATATGGAATTGACCAGTGGGTAAAACCTACTGCTTCCATGCTTAGCATTTGGTGGGGAGGTCCAGAGTCCTGTGGTGCAATACACTTGTGGTTTCACTTCTTCCAGGGTTCTGTAGCAATGGCAAGGAAAGGCAGAAGAAATCTGCTGGCTCAGAAAAACTCTTTTCCCAAATGCCTTCAGTGACAGAGCCTGGGGATGTGGCTAATTTGAGTTCCAGGGCAGCTCCAGCAACAGGTTGCCAGGTAACCAAGGTGGCTCTGTATGAGAGAAACCCAGCCCATGTGCAAGAGGGAGGGGCTGAGGTTTAAGAGGAGAAGGTCTACATATATAGGGCACAGTAACTTGGATTTTTCAGATTCCTTCCAGACAGAGAGAAAGAACTCTAGGATAGAGCCTTCAGTCAGCTGGGAGGTTGTCTGAATAAGAGCTGGTGTCTTTTCAGAGGTCTAAAGAGAGAGAGAGAGGAGAAACCAAACCATTTTTCAGTTGGATGAGAAGGTGTGACCCTGATTTGGGAATTAAGCCTTTGAGCAAAAGGGAAGCCAATGACTTGTGTGTGTATGAAAGTTCTGTATCTGTATGCTGGGTTAAGCTATAAGAAACTGGATAAACACTTTTTTGAAGTTCTATACTGCTTGGTTATACTTATGACACCCAATACCTTTCTCTGTTATTTTAATGAAGATTACATTATATTTTTTTCTAAATTCTGACTCAGTAGAGTACTTTCCATAAGTTCTCATCAATTAGTAACATGCTACCACAGATCAGTAAATCATTTTGAATAACAGCTGAGAGGCTTTACCTGCTATATTCCAAGCTGGTGGATTTAAAGGCGGAAAGCAGGGCTATATAAGGGGGCAAAGCACTTTAGCAAGCTGGGGAAAAAAGCAGGTCTGGCCTTCACACCTTTGTTCTGCCATGGCCTCTCTAACTGGGGCCTTTTCCCTCCTGCTTTCATCACTAACACCATATGGTTGTCCCAACCAGATGTACAAACAAGATTCCAGCCAGAGACTTTATAATGCCTTAGTTCAGGGGTCATTTTTACAGACTTTTCCTTGTGAAGAAATGGGTACATGATGTGGTCCTCACTTTTATTTTCTTGTCTTCTTCAGACACTTCTTTCTGCTTTCTGGCAAAGGAGATGGTTACAAGTTGATGTGCAAAACCCCTCCTGACATCCCTCCCTTTTTCAGCCCTACTGAAAAGGAACTTACCTCGAGGTGGGAAGATGTACAAAGCAGAAGCAACCAGGAGCAGGTCTGAGCCAGAAGATCTTGGCTTAAGGAGGATTCTATTTACCACAGCAGATCTCAAAGTCAAAGAGGAAGGGATACTGATCTCCACTCGCTTCCAACAGGGTGACCAAGTTGTTTCCTTTTATCCTCTTAAGAATATTACACATACATTCTCCCTGAATGCTATTTTGTTCCAAGTACATGCATGAATAGAGAATCCAATGAAGATTAACCTGGCCACTCCTCTGTGGTATGGGACAATAGCTTACAAATTTAGTGAGGGTTTTATTTTGTTTTTGTTTTTTTTAAAAAAAAGTTTCATTATTTTATTTAATCTTCTACTTTTCTCCCAAACGGGACCCAATATGAGACTGAAAGCAGTCATAAGTAGTAAGAGCACCAGAAAAAATGAGGCAGGAGGAGAGGGAGAGAGATTGACAGAGGCGCTTTCCACAACTTACCTGCCTCTGGCATGGTTGAACAGGGATCATGCGGCAGGCCTCTTCCTTTCACAGCACAGCCGGGTATTTTCCCAGGCTGCGCTGGGGGAGGAAGCGCGAGGCCACAGCTCTGGAGCTCCGCACAGATGGTATGTGCACATGGGGCCCCAGAGCGATGTGCGATCGTGCACCATTTTTGGCTAAAAGCTGAAAATGATATAGTGCATGATCGGCGCCTGTCGGTCCCGGTAGTGTTGCGTGATTACGAGGGCGTCATTTGAAATGCTCCTCACAATAGCGCGACACTCTGGAGGCCCTTTCACATGAGAAATGCCATGCAAAAAGGGCCAGAGAGAGAAGGGATAAAATGACTTTCTGAAAAGTCTGGACTTCTTGGGAATAACTGTACAGTTGTTTCTGCTGTGTGCCTTCAAGTCATTTCCAACTCATGGTAATCCTAAGGTGAACCTATCATATAGTTTTCTTGGCAGAATTTGTTCAGAGAAGGTTGTCATTGCCATCCTTTGAAGCTGAAACTATATGATGCACTCAAGACCACCCACTGGGTTTCCATGGCTGAATGGAGATTTGAGCCATTGTCTCCAGAGTTGTCCAACATTCAATATCACATTGGCTACATACTGTAACACTGTTAAACATCCTTGTGTATAAATGTCTTTCCAACTCACCAGATGTGCCAATTTGTGGACTGTACCCAGGACCAAAGCAAGGATCAGTGCCATATTCCAGCTGAACGGTACCCATCTTTACTTTGCCCACAATAGCAAAGCTGTTGATATTGTTCCCAAAACCACAAAATTTTCCCATCCCTGGTATGAAGCAGAATGTCCAGCCAGTCATAGGTGGCCTGGTTGCATATGGTTTGGTGGCAGGGCTCACAAACAAATAAAAGCTTCATTCAGGTTCTCTGCTAGCCCACATGAGCTACTAGGCCACCATGCCAGCAGTAAATTAGCTTCAGTTGCCTCTAATTAAACCCACCTTAATCAGAGTAAATATTAAAAGGAATAAGAAGGGAAACAATGGACTGAACCAAATTCAAGTAAAGTTCCCTGCCTCATCAATTTGAGATTTACCGAGAATGCTGTCATGCCTTGTGTTTTGTCACAGTACTTATACATCCTTCCAAAGACAAAGAGAATATAGGCTTGGTGTTCTACTGTCTACCACATCATCAGGAATGCCTTCTTCTTTAAATATAACTATATTCACACCTTCTTATTTATTTTTGAAGAACACAGTGTTATTGAGACCCATTCCCAAAATATACTGGATCATTGTACCATTCAAGTAGGTACAAAAAGCTTTATATGCACTGGGATGGAACCAAACTGCACAAGGATTGCCATTTATAAGGAACTACTGTTCATAACCAATTTGAGACATAGGCCCTTTTCGCACAACATTTGAGACATAGGCCCTTTTCGCATAGCATTTCCCATGTGAAAGAGGGCCTGGAGCGTTGCACGATTGCGAGGAATGATCTGCATGAACACACTCACAATTGCGCGATGGTCCAGGGGCTGGCAGGCACTGATCATGCACCTTTTCATTTTCAGCTAGAAGCTGAAAATGGTGCGCGATCGCGCATTGCTCCCGGGCCTTGCACGGACTTACCTGCCATGTGGAGCCTCTGGAGCCATGCCAGTCGCACTTCCTGCCCTAGCACAGCCTGGGAAAGTCCCAGGCTGCACTGAGGAAGGAAGAGGTGGGGCTCTCGCGTGAGCAGGCAGTTCGTGTGGAGCCAAAGGACCCCGGACATGAGAGCCTCTCACTGGAGGCTGCTTGTGCGATCCCCGCACCCCAGCATTGGAAAACGATAAGGTGCGGAAAGCACCATATAGTAGCCCAACATATCCAGGTGTTATAGGTGATAATGTGTCTACTACTGATGAATCTTCATAAATACAGGGAATATATTGTTTTACTGTGTTCTGAAAAGTGCACCATAGCAACTGCATGTGACAATCAGTAAAAAATCACTTTCAAGCATCTATCATGACATCATTCTTGTTGGAAGGGGTTGAGCAATCAAAGCTAAATTTGCTATTACTACTTCCATCTCATTGCATACATTCTGTTTCTAGGTATGTTCTAAGAAGGCTAAGAGTTGCTACAGAGCAATCCTGCCCTGCTTTTCACCCAGAAATAATAATAATAATAATTTTTTATTTCTTACCCACCTCTCCCCAAGACTAGAGGCAAGGTACAACATAAATTAAAATACAATTAAAAATGCATCATAAATTAAAATACACTAAAAACACAAAAAGCCATTTAAAATACAAATGTATCATAATTACAATACATCATTATTAAAACTCGTCATAACTTTATACTTTACACATTACATCTTCTCTGTCTCCATTCCCCCTTTTCCCCCCTAGTGGTACAATCTGCTAATATTAACTTCTATCATTGTCTCTTACTTGAGCAGATTACAATGTTTCATTATACAAATAATTGGGCTATAACGTTATCCAGCATTTTTACATGATTGAAAGGATTGCATTGCTGGATACAACCTACTGGATATAAGTGAAGATTAGCATTCTCCCCCTCCCCACCCTGCTTTGTAACTACAAGTTTTATTGACAGAACAGAATTCTGCTGGTTCCAAAATGTCCCACATGGTTCATATCCTTCTCCTTTTGAGTATTTCTGTTTTCCTGTGCCTCAGACCCATAAATAAATTCTTCTCACTAGGCTTGAAGACAGGATATACCTAACTTCTAGACAGCATCAGAAATTAGTAAAATTAATAAGGTATAAGAAAATAATAAGGTATGAAAATATACCACAGTGCTACCTTTCTATGGTGGTAAGATAGCATGTTCCCATAAGGCAAGAGGTTATGCTCCTGGTAGGGTACGCTATGCCAGAACAGCTTTTGGTAAGAAGCCAGCAGCAGTAGTAGTGGGGAGTGATATTGGTGGAAGATCTCTCAGAGTCAATGGCAGTGGCTAACCCTTGTTTGCTAACCCTTGTTAGTCCTGTGCAGAAGAAGACAATGGTAAACCCCTTCAGAAGGCTTCTACCTTGAAAACCCTATGATGAATCAATTCAAAAAAAAAAAAAAGGTTATAGTGCTAGAAGATGAGATTCTCAGGTGAAATGGCACTCAAAGAGTTATTAGGGGACTAGTCTGAGTAGTGCTGTTGCTAGTGGCACAACTGAAAAGTCTCAAGCTGTACAACTCATGGAATGAGAGAAATATGAATCAAAGGAAGCCAGATATTGTAAAACAAGAAATGGAATGTATAAACATTGCCATACTTGGGGTGAGTAAGCCAAAGTGGACAGGAATGGAACATTTTCAATCAGATAACTACACAATGGCATACAAATACAACTGTTTCAAGCCACATAGATAAAAATTCATTCTGACTAGAGTATGCCATCAAATATGGAAAAACAAAAGAATATACATGCCAGTCCTCAAGAAGAGGAACACCAAGGAATGGTGTAACCATTGCATTCATCTCCCTTGCAAGCAAAGTGATGTTCAAAATTTTACAACAAAGACTTTTACCATATATGGTATGCGAAATGCCAGATGTCTAAGCTGGGATCAGAAAAAGCAGAGGCCCTAGGGATCATGTTGCATTATTGTTGGATAATGGGGCACACCAAGAATTTCAGATGAAAATCAGCCTGTGCTTTATAGGTTATAGCAAAGCCTTTGATTGTGTAGATCATGAAAAACTATGGACTGCACTTAAAGAAATGGATGTGCAATGTGTGAAATGGGTCTGCAAGACCAGAGCAGGGCTGTTGATAACAGATAACTTTGAGGTCCTTCATGCATAGGATCATCATAGGTCAAAGTCAATTTGATGACAGTTTATACTAACAACAAAAATACATGACAGATGAGATTATAATTTCATGGCCTACTGGAATAGCTATCCATGAAAATGATAGGAACAGCATGATATCCAAGCTGCTTTTGTAAACAGGAAAGAACCCATGGCTTATCTATGCTGCTCAAAGGGAGTGGTGATCAGCATTGTAATCTAGAATTCTGTTTTGTCAAGCAGAATACTGTTCTTTCCAAGATGACCCCCCATGGTTAAGATCTTGTTCCTGGCTACATACGGTTTCTTCTGTTGCAAGCTGAGAGGTAAGTTATTTTTACCAGCATGGGAGAAGTCTTTTCAGTTCAGCACTTCAGTTTCTAATCATCCCTGTTGACAGGAAGTTGAAATGTTTAGGAGTGGAACATAGACCCTTTTCGCATGGCATTTTCCATGCGAAAGAGGGCCTGGAGCGTTGTGTGATTGTGAGGAGCGATCTGCACAACACACTCACAATTCACATGACGCTCCAGAGGCTGGCAGGTGCCGATCGCACACCTTTTCATTTTTGGCTGGAAGCCAAAAATTGTGCATGATTGCACATTGCTCCTGGGCCCTGCATGCACTTACCTGGCATGCAGAGCCTCCGGAGCCGTGCTGGTCGTGCTTCCTGCCCCAGCGCAGCCTGGGAGGAGGTGAGGCTCTTGTGCAAGCAGGCAGCTTGTGCAGAGCTGAAGGACCCTGGACACAAGAGCCTCTCGCTGGAGGCTGCTTCCACGATCCCCACACCCCAGCACCGGAAGACAGTAAGGTGCAGAAAGGGCCATAGACAAGAACACTGAATGGGTTAGAAGACAACAGAACTTACCAGGAGAAAATACAGAGAGCTCTTTATGTAATCATTTCAGTGCATAAAAAAAGCATAGGGAGACCTCAGCCCATATGAAAGAGGACTTTCTCATGATCCCATAATAACCAAATTTGGTGAAGACGCAGGAGATGATCTTCTCAATGGCTCCTCCTGGGCTGTGAAACTCCATGGGAGATTAGGTTGCCTCCCCCTTCTTTTTTTGCCAGCAACTGAAGTTTTTTTATTATTTATTTAGACAGCCTTTTGATTCTCTAATTATGCACAAAGATAGGATGGATCAAACTGAGCTTGAAAGTAATACATATGCAAAGGGTCTTGGGATCTTAGTAGACCTCAGTCTCAACATAAGTCAAGCAGGTCTGGGCTACATTGACATATGTATGGTGTCCAGACTGAGGGAAGTAGTAGTGTCACTCTGTTCTACTCTATTCTACTTTGATCAGATCTCACCTAGAATAAAGTGTCCAGTTTTGGACATCACAGAAGCCAAGGATTGTCTGGAAGCCAAGATTCTGGGAAAGAATTTAGGGAGCTGAGCATACTTAGCTCTGAAAAGAGAAGTGTGAGAGGTGATATCATTAAATATCTGAAGGGATGTCATGTAGAAGAGACAGTAAATTAGTTTTCTGCTGCTTTGGAGACTGGAACATGAACCAGTGAGTTCAAATTACCAGGAACCTGAATGGAGTTTGGAAACAAACTGGAAGATAGAACAGTTGGTTCAACTCCAGTGATAGAGAACAGCACTTGTGCACTGGCTGTTGCCTCTAAACATTGCAAGGGCAGCCCTATATAGAGTACATTGCATTGGTCTAATTGAAAGGTAATTAAGGTAATTAAGGCAAAATTCAGTGTAGCTAAACCTTCTCCCCCATGTATGAGAGCATTTCTTCCAGGAAGAATAGTGGGTCCAAGAGTATCTCTAAAATGCAAATATGATGTTTCAGGGAGGGAATGCAACTCCACTGGGAATGGATTGTCATGCCAATCCTAGGTTGGCCTTTCTGTCAAATAGTAAAACTCATTTATTTGGTCTGGATGGAGCCTCAATTTGCTAACAATCACAAGGATTTTTCTTTTGAAGTATATGCCCTATGATGTCAGCTGTGCTCTTTCGGCCCGTGGACAGTATTTTTGGAACCTGAAGTCTGTGAAGCAGACCCCAGCACAGAGATTTTCCATGCCACCAAAGTTTACAGATCTACATTTTTTTCAGATATTAATCAATTGTCTCCATACTTGAGAATGGGAATGCACTGAATTCCTTCCTGCCCAACATACAACCTTATCTTTACTGGTATGTTAGCACAGATTAAGTTCCCACTGCCCCCCCCCCATGGACTCATTTACTGCAAATGACTCTAACATCCCCCTTTCTTGGGTCTGATTATGGAATCAATGTTGGCTATGCAAATTCCAAGAATATAACATATCAGGGTTCATGGCTTACCTCTCCTCCCTTGAATCTCTGTGAAATCTGTATAATCTCTGTGATCTATTATTGCAAGGGCCTCTTTTATCTGAAGCATGTCTGGGCAAGTTGGCCATGGGCTCTATGTATCCCTTCCAGGGACCCTGATGCAGCCCACCACTATCTCAAATCTCCATTCCCGCTTTTTAACTGAAAAAGCCTCCCACTCTTTCTAGGGGCCATGGAAAGCAATTTTACAGGATCTCCACCCTGGCTTGTTTTAGGCAGCACTGAGTGGGTTTCCAAACTTGAAGGTAACCTAGGGCTGGTAATAGGCCCTCTCCTAGATCCCAAACAGGCCATTACTAACCAGCATAGCAAGTTTGCCCCTTCCCATAGCTTCTAGAGGGTTTGTGGAGCTCAATAAAAATTAATGTGTAAAATAAGGAAAATGAATCGTACAGTTATAGAATCATAAAGTTGGAAGAGACCACAAGGGTCATTGAGTCCAAACCCCCGCCATGCAGAAATACACCATCAAAGCATTCCCAGCAGATGGCCATCGAGCCTCGATTTAAAAACTTTCAAAGAAGGAGACTCCCTCACACTCCAAGGCAGTGTATTCTACTGTCAAACTGCTCTTACCATCAGGAAGTTCTTCCTAATGTTTAGATAGAATCTCTTTTCCTGAAGTTTGAAGCCATTGCTCTGTGTTCTAGTCTCTGGAGCAGCAGAAAATAGGCTTGCTCCATCCTCCATAGGACATCCCTTCATTTAGGGAAAGTATGTTGCATTTAGGTCCAATAAAGAGTTATAAAACCCCAGAACCTGGAAAACTTGCCCACTAGTAACCTAAAGGATTGCAAAAGCTCTATTATTAATGGGAAAAGATCCATCAGAGTATTCTTTGCTACAAACAGCTCCTCAAGGTTTCAGACAGTGGTTTCTTATATCACTTTTCCCATTATCTTAAAAAAAAATGTCAGGAAATGAGTTTCCATGCTGTGTTCTACAGTGCATTTCTCATTGCACACTCAGTCCTTAGTGTCAAACCAATATGCCACATCCTTGTAACTTTCAGTGTGCACACTTAATCTAGTGTAAGGACACATCTCTTCTCTCATTTAGTTCTCAAAGGAAGCAAGGAGTAATTTTAGTAATTTCCCCCCTGCAAGAAGGAAGATTGTCGTGAAGACAACTCCCAATTTGGGAATTATCATACTCAAAATTTGCACATGATGTTTTTGCATGGAAAACAGCATATTTCTGCAAAGGACACAGAATTTTCTGTGTAGAAACTTATATTTCTGCACAGAAATATTGCCTGTAATAATGTTCTGAAATATTATTTTCTGTGCAAAACATACTGTTTCATGTGCAGAAAATGCTGTAGTTGGGGACTTATGTTGTACAAAATTCAAACATGGATTTTGTTCACACAAAGCAGCATTTTCTCCCCATCTCATTCTTTCTTGCTGTCACATATTTCCTGCTCAGAAAATGCTCTTTTCGGTGTACAAAACCCATGTGTGAATTTTGTGTAATTAAGCCCCAAATTATGACCATTCTTCTTCAGTCTAAGATTCTCCTGATAAAAGTTTCCAAATGCTCAAGAAACATGCTTTTTGATCATTTTTTGAGCATTGTTGAATAGTCTTTCCACCCCTAACATAGTGCAGAATATGGTTAGATCCACCGTATGTCTTCCTCAGCACCAGATTTTATTTCACCCTTTTTATGAGATGGGAATGGGTCTAGTCTTTTGTAGTGAAGAAAACCAAGACTTGAACGGGAAGGCAATCAAACAGTTAGGATTAAATATTGATAAGTCTCTGGAATTAAAATGTAATGAAAAGTATTACTATTTTTTTCTCTTTCAATTCATTTTACCCATAAATATCACAGATGGCAAGATTCAACTGGAAACACTAAGCTGCAAGACCAAAGAGAATGCAAGGTGTGGCACTAAAAAGAATTCCCCATTCCCAGACCAGTGGGTTGAATTCCTTTGCTGTGAATGTGAAGACTTCTGCAATGAGAATTTGTAGTGGTTACAGTTAAAACAACCTTGAGATTTTCCACATACCAACATAAGTTTATTTCATTTTTTTTTACTGCCGCTTCTTTAATTGCCATTTTCTAGGTGTATTAGTAAAAGCAATATATTGTTCTGTGTGCATTGACACACTTCTACAAGTAATACAATGCAAAGGATTGCCAGTTTTTTTAAAAAATAGAAACTTATTTTTCAATGGAAACACTTAACATTCTGTACCATACTGCTTGTGCATGTATACCTATTAAATATATTCAGCCTTCTTGCTATGCAGTTAAAATGATTTCTACAGAAATGCAAATAGTCTTCTGAATATATATCCCTTCCTGAGCTTCTAGCACATATTCCTAGTCAGACTAGGGAAGGCTCATCGAAACTGCTTCTGCACATAATATTTCTCTAATCTGTACTTACATTGGGACTTGTTAAAGATAACCATTGTACTGTGTGAAATTGGAGAAATATCGTGACCCACTCTGAAAAAATGGTTTGGTAAAATCTGAAATGCTGTGAAATGAACTTAAACAGTCTGTTTTAAGAGTACTTAAAAGATTTGTTTGTGTGCATGTGTGTGCTTTTAAGTTGCTGTAATAAAGATGTTTCCATAACGTGCATTTTGGCATTTGTCTTGTTGTCTGCATGGCTTTTTAAAAGAGAGGATAGCCAAACAATTGTTTGTTTTTCTACTATTTGGTCCCCTTTTATTGACCTGATGAGATTCACATTTAATTTTGCTACCAACAGGTCTCAGTGTTTTTTCACCCCACTGTTATAAATTAAATTATTTTTTATCTCATTTTTAAATATATATATATCATCCTGTATCCATAGATGTAAAGGTGTTGTACAGTAAGCTCGATTTGAGCAGTTGAAAACAATTGAAAACAGTAAGAATAATTTAAAGGCTAAAAACATGCTGAACTATTTAACAAAACAGGACAGATTAAAAACAAATAAAACAATTTTTAAAACTTCCCATGTGCAAACTGAACTGATAGAGCCGAGAAAGCCTTATCCCATGTCCTGCCACACATATTCCCGACTGGTGAGTCACAGAAGAAATCCTCCAACAGACCTCAAATTCAAAGAGATGATACGTAGGGAGAGGCACTCCTTTAAGTTTCAATCCCAAGCCATTAGACCTTTGAATGTCATTACTAGCACCTTGAATTTAGACGAGAAACATATTGGTAGCCAGTACAACCTTTTTAAAGCTGAGATATGATTTCTGTATGGTGGTTCTAAAAAAAGTCTAGATGCTTCGTTTTCCATTAGCTCAAGTTTCCAAGTTCTTTGCACGGGCAGCCCCAGGAACAGTGCATTGAAACAGAATAATTGGGAAATTACCAGTGGGTAGACTATTGCAGATAATTTATCCCTGTTCAGAAAAGGCTGTACCTGGTAGATTAGTGGAAGCATGCTCCAAGCATTCCAAGTCATGTAGTCCCCCTGGGCCTCCAGTGACAAGGATGGATCTAAGAGTATTAATAAGTAGGGCAGCCTCATCCAGGGCAGGTAGCTTACCTAATTCCCAAATCCAGCAATCACCAGTTTAACAGCCTCTGTGTTATGAGGAATCAACTTAACTTTATTGACCTTCTTCCCGCCCATTACAGCATCCGGGCCATGGCCCAGCACCTGCACAGTTCTGTTGAGCCCTGTAACAAGAAGCAATAGAGGTGAGTATTGTCAGTATAGTTATGGTGCCTATCCTCAAAATTCCTCATGACCTCCCCTAGTGGTTTCACATATGTGGTGACACAGTGGTTAAAAGCCGGTAGTGCAGCCACAAGGTTGTGAGTTCAAGCCTGCCAGGCTCCAAGTTGACTCAGCATTCCATCCTTCTGCAGGTTGGTAAAATGAGTATCCAGCTTGTTGGGGGCAATTAGCTAACACATTGTAAACAGCTTAGAGAACACTTAGCTGATAAGCAGTACAGAAATACACATGCTGTTGCTATCACTATATTTAACAGCATGAAAGATATGATGGAACCTAGTAGCACAGGTCAATGTCTACAACATTGGCCTACATGCAACATTGGCCTACATGCAATTTGTGTCTTTTTTGCCTCTCTTCTACCAAATGATTTGGGAGTGACACACCAGAAAAGCAGGAAGAAATTGACACTGCACCATTTAATTTAAACCTACTTTTAAGAATTAACCCTTGCTTAGGATGAAGAGTAGGGAAATAGCTCCTTTCATCCCTTGCTTGTGAGAATCCTGATGAGTCAAGCTTATTACTACTGGAAATCCTTGTACTGAGTCAAGGACAGGGAAAGGTCAAAACTGCTCATCCAAGGTTTTTTTTTATTTATTTAATGAATTCATACAATTTGTACCTCAAAGGCCCTTTCCACAACTCACCTTTTTGCAGAGCTGGGGTGCGGGGATCGCACAAGCAGCCTCTTCCGAGAGGCACTCGCATCTCCATAGCTGCTGCCTGCTCACACGAGAGCCTCTCCTCTTCCTTCTGCAGTGCAGCCTGGGATTTTCCCAGGCTGCGCTGAGGCAGGAAGCACAAGTGCCGCGGCTCTGGACCTCTGCACGCACAAGTGCACCTGGGGCCCCAGAGCAATGCACGATCATGCACCATTTTCGACTCACAGCCAAAAATGAAATAGCGCACAGTTGGCACCTGCCAGCCTCTGGAGCATCGCCCGACTGCGAGTATGTTGTGTGGGCCGCTCCTCGCAGTTGCACGATGCTGCAGGGGCCCTTTCGCATGGCAAATACCATGTGAAAAGGGCCAAAGAAACAAAGACAGAACTATATGCAACAAGCAATCAGAAACATTTACATTCTGGGGCTTGCAATACATTTTTAAAAATACACATAATGGGGAAATTTGGAGAAAAAAGGCATAAAAACTCTGCATTTCTAAAATGCATAAAACATGATTTGAGCAATGAGAGGATATGCACAGAAATGCACACATTTGAAAAATGAGCATAAAAATGGTAGAAAAAGGACAAATGATGAACTAGGATACAACGAGTTTGGTTTTAGAAAGAATAGCATCTCAATGTGTTTGAGCTTCACAAATGCACACAACACTATTCAAATGTTCATCTCTTTGTGTTCATAGTATACCAAAAATGGATTAACCCACCAAATATTGGATCAGTAAATTAAAAAGGCACACATGCTCACAAACATAGCCTCTCTTGCTTTGTCCCCCCACTTTTTTGTCACGTTTTACCCTCTGCATGTTGTGTAGTGCAATACTGAGAATATATTGAAATAGTGGAAGGGAGTACATGTTGTTATTTGAGAAATGGCTATCAGCAATATCCAAGTCATTTGGGACATGATGAAACTCCCTATATTCCGAGGATAATTTTCAGTTATGTAGCATGTGTTTTTATATACTCTATATCAGGAGCTTCGTGAATTTTGCGTATCTTTCTTTACTTTAGGATCTCGATGCCAAAGCTTCAAATCCTCCCAAAAATTTTGAATGTTTACAAAATTTGATATCCTGGAGACTGGCATGGCAATTATGTCCTCTTTATTAGTTGGGAGGACATGAAAATGTTCACATTTAGAATTCACAATTTGGGAAATATCATCTTGCAGAAACAGTTCAGTCCTAAGGTTCCTCATTTGTTTTATTATAATAACAAAATTAACTCTTGGCTTGCATGGAACCCCATAATAAAACAAATGAAGAGCCATAGGACTGAACTGTTTTTGCAAGATGCTGTTTTCTATGCAAATCCACCATGTGGAAATTTTACACAGAATAAATCCCCAACTGCAGTATTTTCTGCAGGAATTATTTTCCATAAAAAAGATGCTATTTTCTGTGGGGGGGAAATGCTTTTTTCCTGCATAAAAGAACCACGTGTACATTTTGTGTGGAATAAGACCTGAACAGTGAAAATTCTTGTCAGGGTTTTTCAACACTCAAAATACTTTTTTTTTGGGGGGGGCACAATTTTCAGTGGAGGCTGAAATGATATTGTCCTTGAAAACCAGATTTGGATCTGTGGGATCAGGTGAATGTGTACGTGATAGTAAAGAGTCATGTCCTAGAGGCACAGAGAGATAGAAATGTGGAAGGAATGAGAGAGAAGCAATGTCAAAGGCAGAGATGAACAATAGAGCCCTTGATATGATCTGTGGCCCAGAAGCTTATCTTGAAAGATCTCAACCATTGCCTCAAGCATTTTTCAGAGAGGATGTGCTGAACAGCAATTTGGATCTCATCCAGAACTCATAGTAGGCATACCAGAGAAGACCAGAACGTCCTGGATGAAACTGATGAGTTACATCAACATCAAAGGGGCTACTGGAGATAAAAGCAAAACTTGAGTAAAGTTGGAGGTTCAAGACCAACCACCTACAACCTTTAGGCAAGCTGCAAGCAACTCTGCTTCTTCATCCAGATTCTGCTCTTTCGCCTCAACATCTGGAAAGGTAAGATTCTGTGTGCATGGGCATGTGTGTGAATGCTTACCTTTGTTGGTACTATGGACTTAACTTGCTAAGCTTCCATTATCTCATTCATGAAGCTTTCTCTCTCTTTTGTTTTCTTCCCTCCTATCTGCTTCACTAAAGCCAGTTCTAATTCCATTGACCTCATACTTCTTTAGGAGAGGCTTTCATTTTCCTTTATGGTAGCCTAGGTATGGGAATCCTTTAGTCCCGCAGAAGTCCTGCGACTCCTAGCATCCTAACCACTGGTTATGCTGGTCAGGACTGGTAAGATTTGCAGCCTAACAACATCTGGAGGGCTGCATGATTTCAACTGCTGATGTTTCCTTTCTGGGGCAAGCTTTCTATTTTTCTTGCTCCGTGAACTTCTACTTAATTCCTGTTATTTTTCCATTTCTCTGGGGTAACATTTCTTTCTTTCTTTCTTTCTTTCTTTCTTTCTTTCTTTCTTTCTTTCTTTCTTTCTTTCTTTCTCTCTTTTTTTCTTTCTGGCAGCATCGTTTCTGTGGGGTTATATGCCAAGCAATTTTAGTCTGTGAAAATGAGCAGACAAGATGAGGATCCCCACAATAACTTTTAGACCAGCCTCCTGAAGACTATCTGAATTGATACTGGAGTGTAGCTGTATTCTGTCACTTAAAAGTGTCTGCAGACAGATCATGGGGAATTAGAATTGTGACCTTGATATGTTGTGATTGTCTATAGGAAATATCCTGGTGTTTCTGATTGGAGTCCTTGATATAGCAGATGTGACAAGACTAACTTAGCTCTCAACTATCTGACATGTTAGTATAACCCTTCAGCCCTCCTGAATTACACTGATAATTCGTTCCATTTTTTGTAAGTAGTAATTTAATGGTGATCATAGTTATATCAGGTCTGGATGAGCATCCCATACTCCCTTTTGATGCCCTGCACTTTAGTCAACTGCAGACACTGCCCCCACTAACATTCCTGTATTAAATCTCACCACAGTTTTAATCATTGGCATGTAAATGAGCTGTCAGCTTATGATTTCATGGTCCATCAGCGACTCAATGCATGCAGTAAACAAGAACAAAAGTATATTCAAAATTTGTGTGTGTGTTGTTTTTGCAGGCACACATAACATTAGAAAGGATAAAAGGAGGCAGCTTCTCTGACGTGGCGCAAATCAGCATTCCTTTCTCTGTAAACTAGAGCTCCGCTGTGGCAGATAAAATCATTCTCTGTCCAAGATGACCCCCAAGGTTCAGCTCCTGCTCTTGGCTACCTGTGCTTTGCTCTGTCTCATGCCTGGAGGTAAGTTCCTTTCACCAGATTTAAGATACGGATTTTCACTTAAGGATGAGCTGTATGCATCAACTGCTAAACAGCTCCATTTACAGAAAGCTGAAATGTCTTGGAATGGAACTTAGCCAAAGATGTTGAAAAAGACAATCATTCCAAGGGGAAAAATGTGAAGGTAACGTCACATAACTATTTTCAGTTCATGAACAAAATGCCTCACATACTCCTGGGTTCCATTGTTCCTTAATATTTTCCACTCTCTTCATGTAATGTCCCTGACATTGTTTACTCTCTTTGTCTTCTCACAGATTCCCTTCATTCACAGAACAATATTGGAATTTCACTTGACTTGCACAAGTGCCACAGTCTGTGAATATTCTGTAACATCAAAACCAATCATCCAGGCTTAAAGACCTTATAAAGCATTGATATCTTGTGTCCTTTCTGACTGTTCTGACTCAGATTAAGGATTCTAGACTTCTGGTTGTATGAAGAACTACAATAAAATAGATCCTTATTATAGGTACCTACTCATTTGCAGTGAATGTGCAGTAATGATGTCATAGTCATAAGGATTTCTTTTTTAAAGCAGAAGCTGTGATATGTCGAGCATGTATCTCTATGAGTCCAAGAGCCCCATGTATGCCTCCTAGGACCTGTGTAGCTAACCCTGGCACACATACCTGCCATGCTCAAATAATTTCCTTAAGTAAGTAACCCAAACTTCCTTTTCTTTGGGTTTCATCATGGATGGTGGGGAAAAGACATCACAGAAACGCTTGAAGAGTATCACCAAAGACTGAATAATTTATAACCTCCCTCCTCCTAACAGGCTAAACAGCAGAGCTATAGGAACCATGCAGATTTTATGCTGGAGGAATTCAGTGTTTACAGCCCTCTCTCTTCTGACAGACTTGTTTCATGCAGTGAAAAGACACACGCTTCCATAATATTATGTTCCAAAGCCATTAAGTCCTGAAAGAGCATGCATTGCCTAAAACAGGAGTGGGCATCTAAAATGGATTAAGGAACCAATATTCTGTCCCAGGACCCTCTGGGACAGCACAGTCTGCCAAGGCCATCTCTGCACTACACTGTTATAGTGCCATTATTCCACTTTCAACATCCTGTGGAATTCTGGGGTTTGTAGTTCACTGAGGCCAAAGGGCTCTCTAGCTGAGAATTCTAAAGGGCCCTCCCTAAACTGCAAACCCCAGGATTCCATAGGATGTTGAAAGTGGAATATAACACACACACATACACACACATATGCAGAGGGAGAATGAGACAGAGAGAGAGAAATAAGGGTTTCTAGTTTTGAAAAATGGGCATTTTTTGGATGTTCAGTACTATGTGGGATGGGCAAATGCAGCCTATTTGAAAGCTGAATTGGCCCAGGGACTTTCAGAAGAAACTTTTCACCATTTTTTTCTAAAAGAAAGGGGAGAGCTGGTCAAGGGAGCTGAAGGACACACAAAGAACCCTTAAGATCCTCATGCAGCCCTAAAAACATACCCTGCCTACCCCAGCCTTTTAAAAAAATGGCATGTTGAAGAGCAATAAGCTGATAATGCACTCTTTTGTCTACACTTGGCTGAAATTGATTCTGTAGATCTGAATAGAAAATATACTATTACATTTTCTCTAATCTTTTGATAATTAGAGATTCAACTTTGTAAATTGCATATGCAAATGATTAACAGCAACTGAGTTATCAATGCACTTGTAATGATCAGTTTTACATTCAAAATGCCAGGGGCCATTTTACACTATATAATTGCTGCAGATGATCCCACTTTAACTGCCATGGTTCCACCATATGGATTTCTGGATTTGTGGTTTAAGCAGAGCTATGTAGAATTCTCAGCCAGAGAGCTCCAGTAGCTCACTAAACTACAAGTCCTAGGAATCCATAGGAGTTAGACTGCCAAAACCATGGCAGTTAAAGTAGAATCACAGTACTATAACTGGGTAACATGAAAGAGCTCCTGGTCCTTTTTGTGACTTTGTGCTTATGATGCTTTTATGCCACAGAATCTGGGTATAAATCTAAATTCTTTGCTCAGCAGTGGAATTTATTTCCCTGATTTCCTCTGTAAAATGGGCACAATTGTGACCTATTTCTAGAATCCAGAATGCCAGACTGAAACGTTTGGTCAGCAATGAACATTACTTCTCTTTGTAAGATGGAAATAAATATAGTTTATCGGAAAGAATATAAACAACACTGAACAGATGAACACGTAATTTGAAGCATCAATAATGACAGAAAGAGATAATAAATGCTTACCTCTCTCTCCATTCTTCCTCTTCCCTACTACTATCATCACAGATGGACTGGTTCAGCAGAAAATATTAAGCTGCAAGTCAAAGGCAACTGCAGCATGTGGTACAACAAAATATTCCCCCCACACTGGAACACATACAAGATATGCTTGCTGTGATAGTGACATGTGCAATGAATGATCCCAGGCAAAGCTGAAGGAAACCTGAAAATGATCCGCACACCTTTGCATGTATATGCTCTTTCCTTGTCGGTGATCTCTTCTTTGATTTAATTCCACTATATATGTTAAGTGTAGAATATTAAGAATCTTAGTTTCCTTTAAGAAAAAATAAAGATTTAAATGCTACAATTACAAAAGAAATACCTATAAAACATACATATGATCTTGGAAGGAAGTATATAGCAGTAGGAATGGGGAAATCTGTCAGTTTCACTTTTTCCTACATCCATATTTTTTTAAAAAAAATTAATTTTTTTAAAAAAAGTTCTTTCCATCCTGAACATGAAGATATTTGAGAATTTTATTCTTCAAAAACAAGATTGCCAAACTTATTAAATACAGCATGAAGATGATTACAGTCATCCTTCCACATTTGCTAGGGTTAAGGGCACAGGACCCCCATGAAAAAGTGTAAAAACCCTGAATAACTCTAGGCCCTCTCAAACCATATTTAACACACAAAAAAGTATGATCACCATATTCAACTCACCATGGATTCCTTTGAGGCATCAGGGCTCTTTCACAAGGCAGAAGTGGCTGGCTGGTGGGACTTACGGTCACCTCCACTGCTGCCCCACATCATTTTTAACAGGGACTTACAAGCCCTGTTTGCAGTTTATCAGTCTCATGAAACTTGCAGTCCCCATTAAAAATGGCATAGGGCAGCAGCAGAGACAGCAGCAAATAATCCGTGAATAATCAAATCCACAAAAGTGAAATCCGCAAATGTGGAGGGTCGACTATATATTTTTCCTCCCTGTCATGTAAATATGTCCGAAGTTAGGAGTTTGTTAGAAAAAAAGATGTGGCAACCTTAATACAACACAAATATTGTTAAATACACACATTTAAATCTAAACTTTCAACTTTTAAGAGGTCAGCATTAAAAAATCTGTCATTTTCACTTTTTCCCATGTTCATATTTTTAAATGTTCAAGTTTTCTCCATTTTGAATATGAAAAAAAATGTGGATTTTGGTAAATACCTATAGAAACAATGGAAACAAATGTCTCATCCATTCCTAAATAGGAATGCACACTGTGGTCTACCTGAATATTCTAGCTGAATAGGATTTATGAAGACCTGTTCCCCATATGCTTCTTCTACAGATCATCCTGACCACTGGGGTAAGAAGCCCTTTTTAAAGAGAGCTTCAGTGTTGCTGATTGGGAAAAGCTAAGTGAATGCCCTCAGACTATTCATCATTGCATCGGTGGGATTTAGGTACATTTAATATACATCGCAGGTGGAGAATTGTGGCCTTTTCAGCTATTGTTGCCTCCAAGAGAAAAGCCAATGGAGAAGGATGCTGGTCTTTGCCTGGCTACAGGCAATCATGTGACATCTTCACCTTCCTGACACAGACAAACAGACAAACTCTCTCACAAACTTTGACTTGTATGTAGTAGATTTATTAGACCTCACCCTTCCTCAGAAGACCTCAGGACAGCTAACAGTATCACACAGAAATACACATCACAAAACTGCAATAAGAAAATCATACATGCCTAAAATTACAAACACCTTCTAAAATACCAAAGCAACATGCAGGAGTCAAACACAAATTAAACACTGTTTTGATCACTAGTAGCTTGTACAAATCAATGTGCTTTTAACTGGTGCCTAAAAGACAAAAGACAAACTCATTTCTGATGGAAGGTAATTCCATAACTGGGGTGCTGTTGTGGAGAAAATCTTCCTATGTCTGGTAGACATATGGGCTATACTAGTCTAATAGTTCATATAGCATCCATATGAACTATTCTGCTATTCTGGGGCAGCAGAAGCAAAACATCCCCAGCTCATGGGTACAAAAAGTTTGTATATTTCTTTTCTTTTCCAGTTCTGTATTGCACCAACTAAGTAGCTACCCTTCAGTCCAAATGAAGGAAATGTTACTTTTTATTAGACAACTTCTAGGATTCTACAAATGTGGGCCAAGATTCTAGATCACCAGCAACTTCTGGCTTGGCATCCACAATCCAGTCTTAACTGGGCAACAGCTGCTGAGAGTATGTTAATCAAAATGCAGCAGAGAGATCTTTCCACCCCTTCCATAAGCACTCTTTGAGGTGACAATCAGAAGCAAAATCCCTGTCATAATTCCTTCTTGTACTGAAGACTGCATACAGAATGGGTTGGAAATATCAGCATGCTGTGGTCCCAACTGACAAGAGAGCAGACCCTTGTCATTCACAGCATCTGGTAAGTCAGACTTGGGAGACTTTTACAATCTCTACATATTCACTACATGATTGAATACATAGGGATCATGAATATGAATCAGTTATGAATGTATAACTTTAGGTTATGCATTTGTGACTGCAATCATGGATTTCAGCTTGCTTCAGACACAGACTTCCTGGTGTTCTGTCTACTTCCTTCATTTGTTGCCAAATCCACTGAGAATTCTTTGAAACCTGTCTTTCCCTTGCCAACTTCCTAGTACAATTCTCTGAGCATCTCGAGTCTGCAAATGTGCATTTCTTTCAGAATTAGCTATGGTGTAACTGGAGCTGAATTGGGAAGGTGGACATTTTTTCTGTTGTCAGCCTCTTTGTTTAGTAATAGATTTCTTCTCTCATCTCTCCAAGTGTTAAATACTGCCTTTAAAAATGGTAGACTCTCCTTCATTGGAGAGTTTTTAAACAAGTTACATAGGTACCTTTTAAGCTCTGGATTCTTGCACTGCCAGGGAGTCAGACCAGATGGCCCTAGGATTCCCTTTCAACAGTTGAGACTTGGCAGGTGGATAATACTGTGTATTATTTATGATCTCAGATAATTTTCTTCAAGGTTCCTGTTAAAAAGTGGTGGTGGGGATGATTTATTTTGCTTCCAGGCAGAAACTGAGAGTTCACAATACTAGGACCACAAATTAATCACAAATACAGAAAATATAAAATAGAGTATCATACCATATAATACAATGGTGTATGAGTACGTATTGAATTATATACTTTTATATGTGTAATGACAGTAGCGTTTTTGAGAATCAGTTTGCTCTTCTTGCACATTGCAGGGGGAAAAGAAACCCTATGAACACAGAGTTACCACAGCTTTTTAATCCTTTTTCTCCTCTACACTTTCAGCAAATACGTACAGAACGGTGCAGTTGTGAACTTATTATGTACAAAATTCATATGTGGTTGCTTTGAGGAAAAAAAAAACAAAGAAAGAAAGAAAACAAACACACACAAACACACACACATACACCAGCCTTTCCTGCACAGAAATATTATTTTCTGCACTGAAAAGCCTGCTTCATGAGCAAAACAACTACATGCCAATTTTGTACAGAATAAGCCCCAAAAGACACAGTTTTCAAAGACTTTCAGCAGAGAGAAAATTGCTAAAAAGAATCATTGCTTGGTGACAAAAAATTGCCTCGCTGCCTTTGATGAAGCTGGAGCCTGACAGCCAGCTAGGGCTTATCATCTTGGCTCTGTGTATGTATGTGCCAGCAAGCCACCTGCCAATTTCTGGTGATCTCATGAATTTCATAGGGTTTTCTTAGGGAAGCAATACTCTGAGGTGGTTTGGCCAGTTCCTTTTTCTGAAATATGGTCTACAGTTCCTGGTATTCATTAGTGGTCTCCTATCCAAGTGCTAACCAGAGCACATGTTGCTTAGCTTAAGATATGATGCAATGGGGTGCCTTTAGGGTACTTAGGTCCTCATTAAAAGGACTTCTCCAGTTGAGACATGACATACAGTGCCATCCATCCACAACAAAGGAAGTTGGTGGTACTAAAGATAGATAGATAGATGATAGATAGATAGATAGATAGATAGATAGATAGATAGATAGATAGATAGATAGATAGTTGAACAGATAGAGATCATCTATCTATAGCTGTCTAGCCCTCATTGTTGCAGATGAAAAGGATCTACAAAGAATATCATCATAAAAAATTATGCATGACATTTGTTACTAAAGTGATTTTAGCCATGCTTCTAACAGAGATCTTCAAAAAAGCAATGAAAATGACCAAATATTTCTGCATTCCTAAAGTTTGAGCACTAAGGTGGGCTAATCACAAACCAATTTCTTTTAGAAAATATGGAAAACAAGCTGCAGTTGAGCATCATACAAAAATTAATCTACATTCCACTGGCACCTAGTGCCATTTCTGCCAGCAAGGAAAAATATTATTGAGCCTTTGGGATTTTGTTTTTTTTACTTAGAAAATATGTTTGATCTTTTCAACTACTGGAGCGTATTGGAGTTTTTCACTCAGTTTCCATCATCCCTTCCAGCCCCTCTTACATGGCATTTAGCAGTAAAACACTACATGTATTACATGGCAGCAGACAGCTAATAACCTGGTATGACAGCACACGGTGAGTTACAAAGGGTTGTATGAAAACAAATCTTAAAACACTACATGTCATTAGGGTCTCATGGCAGGGAAACTGAACCCAACCTGACATTGCCACAGCTTCTGCCCAGCTTAGGGGGATGGTTTCAAAACAGATTTCAGACACAAACATCCACAGACAAACATTGTGTTTGTGACTATGGTCATTTCCGCACTAGACTGTTATAGCGCTATAATTCCACTTTCAACATCCTATGGAATCCTGGGGTTTGCAGTTCAGGGAGGGGCCGACTGGATGTTGAAAGTGGAATGATAGCGCTAGAACAGTCTAGTGCGGCAATGGCCTATGTTTTTGGCAATGATATGTCATACCTAGCAAATATACCTCATCTACCATTGTTGTACCAAAACTGAGAAATATTGATAGCACAAGCCTCCCTCGAGGCATGCAAATCTACCCAATATGTCAACTGTTTTAACACTGTCTATTTTCCACACTTTCACCAGTTCCCCATTTGTTGATCAAAACTTAATTTCTCAGTCATAAATTCACCTTCTTAATGCGCAACAACCTTTGGCTTTTTCTTGCAGGCATCAGGCAGGATCTCTGAGTCTTTGACTCAGATCCTGATTTTTCCTTTGGGGCCTGTGAGCTCCTGAATGGAAACTCTCAAACTATACCAAAACCTGCCAGCTTTTAAAATTAACACTGCTATTGTTGGTGATGCCAAGTTTGTTCCAAAAGTTCTGAAACTGTCTTAAACATATATAAAAAGCTAGGTTTTTATATTATAAGAAAACACTCCTAGCGGGGCACTGAAATACAGAACGTTCTGATTTGAAATCTAACTTGTAATACGCTCTTTCACATAAACTATATATTGATTGAACAAATAGCATTGGGTTGGGGAACATATGTCTCTCCAAATGTTATTGGAATGCTTTTCATTTCTTACCTTTGACTATGCTGCCTAGAGCTGATGGGAACCACAATCCAGCAACATCCACACATTCCCCATGGCTGACATAAACTTTTAGTTTCACATACATGCCTCCTTTTCAGAGAACACCTCCTTACTTTTAAGGAACTAAAAGTTTTAAACATGAGACACTACTTCCTTCTGCTATCCTGAAAACATCCTATGAGGTGGTACTAGTTAGTAACTACCCAGAGGCACCACTATCAGCCTCCTAACTGAAGATTTTTTTTTCCTAGTGGCATATTTAGCATCTATTTATATATTTAAAGCCCCTTAAACTTGGCTTATTCAAGTTCAATTTATCTTATTTCATAAAATTAAAAATGCTAACTTTTTTCATTATAATTTTATTTAGCAGTCATCAGTAGAGTTTGGGTACAGCAGGACTCAGGTATAGGGTCTCTTCCGCTTTGGATCCTGAACGACGTAGAGAGTCATGGATCCTTCAGATCTCTTCCACTCAAATCTTGAAAATGGAAAAGAGAGAATCATATTAACATTATTATTATAACCTTAATTATTATAACCTTAATTATGGTCAGAAGCTCTTTAAAAAATGTTACAAGAGTTTTCAAAGATGACAAGCATTCTAAAAGTGTAATCAAATACTGCCCCCTCCTGTTCAGAATTTCACTATTAGGATCTACTGCAAGACAGACAAGTAATATAGGAGTTTAGGGTAATTATCATTGTTTAATTAAGCAGTCAACTATACAGAAAATTGCCAAAATACATGGAAGAATTCACTTAATATAATCAGCTTAAATTGCCATGACTGAAGATGAACATATTGTCTGGGGCTGGCACAGATTAAACATATGGCTTGATTCAAACACTGTTAAATACAAACAAGACCTCAGATGTTAATTCGCCACCACTACAGTAATCTCTACCAACCTCAAAACATAATGTATGCCCTTCAGAATTTGTCGTAGGGAATAAGGGTGGAAAAGGAGCTGGAGAATCCGTGATCCCAAGTATGTCATAGAGCAGGGATGGATAATTGCAAAGAGTGCAAAGGAGTCATGGCAGGCTCCACCACATGTTGCCACCATGTGCTGTCTAAATTAAGCAGCAAATCCAGCAGAAGATGCTCTTTCAAAATTTGGCAGCTGATGATTTTTTGGGGAAAAAATGGAAAGAACCTCTTTTGTAGTTTCTTATAGTATGTTTTTGTGCTAAAACAGTGTGCTCCTATTTTCTTTAATGTGATCGAGCCGCCATGTTGAATTCAGCTGCATGTCACATCAGAGGGGGCTGCAAGGGTACAGAGCCTGCAATTTCCCTCAACACTTAAACCAAAATGAAGTCAGAGAGAGAAAGAGAGAAGGAGGGAGAGACTTACAGACACATGGAGTGCACAGGCCACTCCTGGCATTGTATTAAGCCTGCCTCCATAAGCCTGTACAGAAGATAATATTCTGGACTAGACCAGCAACCCACTTGCTGAACACATTTTGTTACCACTGTTCTGAAAAAAGTATCAGTGAACAATCATTTTAATTGTTATAGATTCCAGAGGGGAGCTATTGCAGAACAAAGAGAGAGAGAGAAAAGAAAAAAGAAAAGAAAAGAAAAGAGAAAAGAAAAGAAAATCTTATGATACCTTAAAAAAAAAAAAACAGATTTGTGATGACATCAGTTTGTTTCAGGGTCTTTTCTCCTCTTTTGCTTAGACTCTAGTACGGACAAGCATGCGTCATCACAAACATATCTATCCTTCTAGACTTTTTATTTTCTTTGCTACTGACCTCCTCTCCTGTCACATTTATGCATAATTGTCCCTTCTGGTTTCTGTAAGGGTAGTACTGAAAACAGCAAACAGTCTTGTCTCACCTGGAAGACATAGGCCCTTTTCGCACACCAGTCTTATTGCGAAATGGCCTCGGGAGTGTCGCGCAATTGCGAGGACCATTCCACATGATGTCCTTGCAATTACACAACGCTCCTGAGGCCATTGGGGGGTGATTGCGCACTATATCATTTTTGGCTCATTGCTGAAAATGATGCATGATCACATGTCGCTCTCGTGCCCCACATGCACTTACTGTGCATATGGAAGTTCCGGACATGTGGCCATCGTGCTTCCTCCCCCAGTGCAGCCTGGGAAAGTACCAAGCTGTGCTCCGGAAGGAAGGGGTGGAGTGCTCAAGCTTTCTTCCGGCCAGCACGGAGCTGGTGCAGAGGGGAAACGGAGGGGACACGAGTGCCTCTAGGACAAGGCTTTTCGTGCAATCCCCACACAACGCCTGCAGTACCAGGTAAGTTGTGAAAAGGGCCTAACACATTCATGATGGCATATTTTTTTTGAACTACACTCTAATCTGGGGTGGCCAAAGATACATTGCTGTTTGAGGCACAACAGCAAATGGGACTCCCTGTGTGCCCAACTCAGAGAGTACAGTACCTCAATCCACACAAGATATTTTGTTACAGGAAGCAGAAAGTCACTTAAGCACCTCTCTCCTTCCCTTGCATTAAAAAATCAACAGTACTAAATTAAATAACTAGCTATGTGTTGTTCTCTCCTTTTTCCCAGCTAGCAATTTGCTATACTTTCATGGCTTTCTCTGTTTGAAGTAGCTGCCTCTTCCAAACTAATGTTAAGACCTGACCTAATTCTAGTCAACAGAAGTTTATGCCATTATAAAATAAACTCATTATTGTTTTGTATATTGTGAGAATAAGGTCACTGGCAAAAACAATCAACTATGGAAAGACTATACTTACTTAGTCTGTGTTGGGATGAGAAGACTGTCTCCCCTCATTAGAGTCAGAGTTTTACTGTCAGCCATAACAACAGATGTGCCTTCCTGAAATTGTAGGAAAGCATAAGCAGACTTATAATTCTTCTTGGACTGCCTTTTGCAGTAGGAAAGAAAGAGTAGTCATAAAGTGGAAAGGAAGTCATAATGAACTCGTTAATGAAGCTAACCTAATCCTCAGAAGTCTCATGAGCTTCCAAAGACAGTTCCATAAGATTCACCTCCAGTATCAGAGGCAGTATACATCTGTATGTCAGTCACTGAGGAGCATCAGAGTGCAATTTCACTCATGCATACCTTCTAACTGTCCCAATTTGGCAGGATAGTTCCAATTAAACCTCTGTTATCCCATTTTTTTCAGCTGCTTTCAAAATATCTGAGTTTCTCATTCTTCCACTTTCACCCTTTGTCCCTGGCTTTATTTAGATGGGTGCAGACTGATTTCCCGTCTGAGATCCCACACTGGGAGAAAGATAGAATGGGTGGATGGATGGATGGATGTGCAAAGGTAGCTTTCATTCAATGAATTCAGCAGGGAAAGGAGACCACAGGAGGGGGTGAAACCTTGCCTTTCCCTATAGGCAAAAGGAAACTGCTGCAGCCTCTCCTAGCTTGTGTGTCCTTCCTGGGTTTAAAATTTTTACCACTTTGACCACATGCTGATGTTTCTTGGCCATACATGACCTAGTTTTCAGCTGTGAAATGCTGAAGAATATGAATGTGTCCTGTTGCCAGACTTCCCAGTAGGTAGCTGTATGACTGCAGTGCAACCTGAATGATGGACTAGAAAGACCATTGCTCTGATCCTGCATGGCCCTTCTTAAATTCTTAGAAGGCTGGATGGCCATCTGTTAGGAGGGCTTTGATGGGGTTCCTGCATGGCGGGGGTTGGACTGAATGGCCCCTGTGGTCTCTTTGTGTTGAACTATTCTACAGCAAAGTTCATGGCATGCTAGGGGAGCTAACTTATAATAAATATCTGATTCCTTACATCTAAATGATGGCCTATTTCTTAGAAACCTATTTTGGAACATTAACATCAATCCTATATGTTAAGTTACAATATTTATGCCTGATGTGTTATTGTTTAATTCTCTGCAACATCACTGTAAGCTGGCTTTGCTCCCCATGCCTCTTTTGACAGCCTTGTATTTAGGAAAAAGAAAAGAAAAATAAATAGCAGCAACAACATCAACAACAAAGACAAATGTTTTATGCATTGTATTCTGTTATGAATAGCTCATCCTTGCAATCCATATATGAGTCATTATGTATGTGTATGTTATATTTCCTGCTCAGCCCTGTCCCCACTTCTAATTCATCTGCTTTCTTCTGCAGGGATTTCTGCATATCTTCAAGGTAATAGTATATTTCTAGAACATCTTAAAAGGGAAATAGCGAGGAATTCCTTTAAAAATACTGAATCAGAGGGAGTTGCAGCTGCTTCAAGAATGTGCCTTGCCTGTTTAGAAAGCAGACATTAGCCATTTCTGCACTAGCCTGTTATAGCACTATGATTGCACTTTCAACATCCTATGGAATCCTGGGGTTTGCAGTTCAGGGAGGGGCCGGCTGCCTGAACATTCCATAGGATGTTGAAAGTGGAATCATAGCGCTATAGCAGCTAGTGCGGAAATGGCCATTATTTCATGATATAACAGTGTTGCTAGTAGCATTCTGTGCTAGGAATGTTGTATGAGTGCTTATGCCAATACATGAAGTTGTGACCAAACTTTTTTTTTTTTTTCGGAGGGAGGAGGAGGGGAAAAAAGGAGAAAGAGGAGAAAAAAACTCCTATTTAAGGTAAAAACTCCTAAGCAAGCCAGCATGTTGTAGTGGTTGGAGCTTTGGAGTACAATCCTGAAGACCAGGGTTCAATTCCCCATTTGGCCATGGAAACCCACTGGATGACTTTGGGCACATCACACAGTCTCAGCCCCAGGAAACCCTGTGATAGGCTCACCTTAGGGTCACCATAAGTTGGAAGTGACTTGAAGGCAAACAACAACAACAATCCCTAAAAAGCTGCCTGGCCACATTGAAAGTCAAAGGACATCCCACCTCCTCTGCCATTTCACAGGGACAATATAGTCCCGAAAAAGCATGAATGCCTATTTGACCCATCTTAAACTGAAACAAATACCGGGCTGCCAAAGAATCCTGAGATTTGCATTTTGGGGAGGGGTATTCAGAATTCTCAGCTAGAAAGCCTCATGAAGCCACAAATCCCAGGATTCCATAAGAAGCAACCATGGCAATTAAATTGGAATAGTACTATAATTGTATAGGGCCTTTAAAAAAGCGAGAAGACTGGCAAACTGCAGCAAAATCAGAATTAGAGAAGACTAGAACACGATAATGGAAGACTGGAATGGCTCGTCACAACGGATTGCTAAGGCGGTTGCTTCAGCAATGCATACATATTTCTACTACCTTTTTTCCCAGTGCATCAACCTTCCAAACAGTTTTGTATACTTTTACAAAATAGTGTGAAAGATTCTTTAAACAAGAGGTTGCATTTCATTAGGAGGTGAAAATGCTGGCCAAACATCCTTCTCACCACATTCCAGCTGAGTCAGCCCTGAGTCCTTCTTTGAAGTTCTTTTTAAAGAAAATAAAACTAAAATTGGACAATGTTGCTTAACTGTCCCTTGCTTTGGTGATAAGACTAACAGCAACAAACCTCATAGGAAATGTGAAATGAAATAAGCCAAATTTTGCAGCCCACAAAGTTCCATGTTGTAAGGTTGTCCTAAGCTGACTTATTTCTGACCCCGTTAATTAGTTAAGCTAGACGTTACTGATAGATCTGTATGCATAGAAATACAGCACTCAGATGTTGGATGTATTTTCCAGTCTCCTCTATTTCTTACCAATTTCTTGAATTTTTTTTCAGGACCTAAAACGCAATTCGCTGAGGAGAAAGGCTTTACTAGGAGAAACCATTCATAAAACCTGAAAGGGTTTGTCTTCATCTTGTCAGACAGATGTGTTGTAAGTTACTGCACTCTTGCAAGGACTAATTGTTCATAGGGTTGAGTGTGTGTAATCTGTAGGCATATTAGTTTGGCCCGGTGAGTAAGGAAATCCTAAGGAAGAGGCTGTACTTGCTGGCTGAGTTCAGAAGGAGAGGAAGAGCCAGAGCCAGGTGATATCTGGTTGTAACAGCCTACATATGTCCCTTCTCCAAACAGAAAGTATTCTATGTTTAATGATGGTAGCATTTCCTTTATTGTCACACATCTGGGACAAAACTTGGCCTATGAGAACTTATGAGTGGATTTTTTTGGGGAGGGGGAGGGTCAGTGGTTCTACAATAACTTGACTTGTTTCTTTTTTTAGAATCATGATCTATTTATAATTAACATACCTAATTCTCTTGCATTGGCTGTTGGACAGAAGAATCCTTGAGTAACAAGGGCCAGTGATACCATTCTACTGGCAGAAGGATACAGTCAGATGCAACTCACTTACTACTAATAAGTATGGTTATTAGTAGTATTTGAATACTAGTTGCTGGAGGACAAGAGCAGTAGAGGACTATGAGTTCTCACATCCTGTTTTGGAGATTCCCATAGACACCTGATTGGCTATTATGTGGAAACAAGACGCTGCTGGACTAGATAGACTTCTTCTTATGTTCTTAAATTAGTGCAAGAATTATAATTATCAGCTGCATTTTATAGCTCATTCAGAAAATCTCAGTCCCTGAACTTTGAAAGAAAAAAATAAATTCTTTTTTTAAATTCTATAAATTAGAAAGGTAGAGATTTTTTAAAAACTGTTCTTTATTATAAACAAGTGTATCAGGTTCTGTTATCCACAGAATATTGAGTGAGGAAATTGCCTTTGGAATGAAGATAATGTATATTATCTGAATGTCATTTAGTCCCTGTGAATTTGAGCAGATATGCACTTACTAACAAAACAATGAACATTTAATGACCCTGAAATATAGATTGAACTGTTTGCCTTTTTGGTTCAACAATGAATTTGTTAAGGTTTCCTACTTAAATGTTATGGCAATGAATTTGACAAAGAGCACTGGACTGAGCAAGGAACACTCATGCATAAATTGTAACTATCAGGTAGTGTCATTTTCATCATGTGTTTGACAAAACTGATCTGCAGCCATTGACTCAGATTATTCTCACAACTACATGAAGGCTTTGATTTTCATTGAGTTTAAGATTCAGCTACTCAATTTCACTTTATATTCGAGGAGAGAAATATATCTGGCCTTTCCTTTGATTTTTTTGCCTAATAAAGACATCTTCTAAAACTTCCATCTATTGGATGATATTAAGATTACCACATCCTAAACCTGGTGGACCTAAGCCACACAGCTTGAATATTCTTTCCCTAACAAGAACTTGCTGAGCATATCACTTCTGTGACTTTGAATCCAGAATCCAGAAATGTGAATCAGCAATGCTTCAAGTTCTTTGTGTTCAGCCTTGAAGCACAATTCAACTCAGTGTGCACATATTTCAAAAATACACCTTTTATTCTCATTGACTAAAGAGTATTTGCATACATAAAGCATGCACTTTTCCATGCACATTTCTCAAATGTACATATTTATCATGTATATATTTGAGTTGTGCTTAAATGTATAGGTATCTGATGACATATTGTGTTGGATCCATGTTCTGTTCAGGAAAGTAAAAATTGGATAAATCTACTATATAAAAGTGAATGTTTGTGAGTTTGTGAGTTTGTCTGTTTGTCTGCATCAGGCAGGCACAGACCTCATACGATTGACTGAGTGAGGCAAGAAGACCTCATATGATTGGCTGGCTTTGAAGATTCTATGGAATCCTAGGGTTGGCAGCTTAGGGAGGGGCCTTTAGAATTCTCAGCCGCAGAGCTCTTGGGCCTCAGGCCAGTTGCTATGGAGATGAGGCCTACCATCAGTAAGGATGCCAGAAAATATTTGGGAAGCATACGTGAGAAAAATTAACATGACATATACAACCTAGTTACATGGTCTTCACGCCTCACACAGTAGATTGTATGGGTTCCGTATGTGAGGAATCTTAAAGTTTAAATTCAAAACAAAAAAGAAAAAAAAAGCCAGTACATCAGCGTTGCCAGACAATACAGATTGGATTGGGGACCAAGGCGAAAAGTTACAGGTACTTGAATAGGTTGGTTGCTATGGAGATGATGTCTAGCAGCAAAGAGGAGGACAGTGCATTTCCTCAGGAACCCAGCCTCTCTATGTTAACAACTCTGAATACAGACTGGATTGGGGAATATGGGGAAAAGTTACAGGTACTGGTGAAGAACACAGTTTGGCAAGTTCTTAAGAGGAAAATAAAATCCTGGGCAACACTGGGTAAATATACTCGTTCTTGATAAAAAATATATATTAATATGAATTTCTCTTCCACCGCTAGACTACAGTCACCATTGGTCATGTGCATGGCAGACAAACAGCAGAAGAGTGGATTGACCTTTCAGTGGGTCCATTTTGTGCAGCTGGAGCAACATCCATTGCTTCAACTAGCTAATTAAGTTTGCTGACTAGTAAGTCAATCCATGGTTTTTAGTCAGTTTTCAACGCTATTATAAAATCACAATCCACATTCTCTTTAAAAGAGAGGATGTGGGGGAAACAAAGTTTGCAATATTAAAGTCAGCTTGAATCCCATTTTGGGAGAAAAGTAGGATATAAATTCAATAAATAGTAATAATATTAAAGCAATCAAAAACTGAGAGCAGCAGATTAAATTTCACAGTGCTAGAACAGCACAAAAGGCCTAACACCCTAAAATCACCTGATACTTTCTTATCCTAGAAGCTAAGCAGGGTCAGCCATAGTTAATACTTGAATAGGAGATTACCACCCAATGCCAGATGTTGTAGGCTATATTTCAGGGCAAAGAACTGGCAAAACCGTCTCCAAGTATTTCTTGCCTAAGAAAACCTTATGAGATTCATGGGGTCACCATAACTCAACAGGCAACTTGAAGGTACACACACACACAGAGGGAACAATACAAAGCCATAGCATAATTTAAAAGAAAATAATAAGATAGTCTTTGCAGAGGTATAACTATCTTTGGACTGGATCTGCTCTGGGGAGGGCATTTCACCCTCACGGAACTATTACTGAAAAGGCTCCCCCCCAACCTGTTATCTCTAGGTAGGGGCACCTGGGAGAAGAATCAATGTCAGAGTAAGTTTTATTTATTTGAACCCATGACCTTGTGAATTTCTTTCAGATTTGATCTCAATACAATATTGTGCCTAGTTGTTGAGAAGCAGAAGAAACATTACACACCATTTGCCATATCCATATATCTGCGTTCTTTCCTCCCTCTTGGCTTATTCCTGGTCCAAAAATTATAACCTGGGAAACAAACCAAGGACATGCAATGAATAAAAATTCCTGTGATATTTAGTATGTCACTGTGGGAAACATGTAACATTGTAATGTAATGTTAATACAATGTAACATTAATGATAATTTATTATTATCTTACATAAACTGGATGAATTTGAATTTAAGAACATAAAAAACAAAACCTACAATAGAACACACTCTGTTCTTCTGAGCTTTCCATTCACTGCATTATACCTTTATCTGCGTTTCATGCCACTCTTGGGACAGATAATGCATGCAACCATTAGCTACAGTTTTATAATTTGAATTGCAATGGCGATGCAGATAGGTAGGTAGGTAGGTAGATAGATACACAGACAGACAGACAGGGAGAGAGCAAGAGAGAATTTTGCTTATTCCCCCTGTTCCCACACTAATCTTTCTAGAATCTATTGCATTCTGGAGCTGGGTAAAAAATTAACTTTTCAAGAACTAATCTTTTTAAAAAAACCCTCTTCACATTTTCCCCAGTTTCTGGAGACTGTGCACATTGGTCTCTACATTACCACATAAGGACCCATAGCTTAGCAGTAAAGCAGACGTGATCATATAAAATGTTCAGTTTGTTTCCCACCTCCAGCTAACAGACTGCCAGGTTTGTTGTTATGTCCCCTCAAGTTGACTCTGACTTATAGACATCATAAGTCATAGAGTTTTATTGGTAAGATTTGTTCAGAGGGGGTTTGTCATTGCCTTCCTCTTAGGCTTGAAAGTTTCACTTGCCCAAGGTCACCCAATGAGTTTCCATGGCTGAGCAAGGATTCAAACTCTGGTATCCTGGAATCCTAGTTCAACACCCAAATCACTATAACATGCTGGATGTCAAGTAGTCATATGGCCAAAATAAATAAATAAATAAATAAATCCTTACCTAACATTTTGACAAGCGGCTACCAAGCAGAGTGGATAGATGGTGAACCAAAAAGAAGAGAAATCTAAAGGTGCCAAACTGTCAAATTCATGTTGAACATTCCTTGATGGAACCTGTTTCGGTTCTTTCAAACCTAAACTTTCTCTATGCCATTGGTGGGACTGTATAATATGAAACAGCCTGAGCAGTAAATGATCTTTTGTACACATTTTGTTCTGTACCACTGTTTCATGAAGCCAAAAAAACTCTTCTAATATCAAGTAACTCCAAAAGCTTCTTAATGTAATTTGACACTATGTCGCCTAGTAAATCTTAACGGCTGAATTCAGGCTGTGCAAGGGTGTTAGTACACCATTGATTTATTAACAAGTAGAAAAATTCTGTACAGCTTTTTGGTAAGATTCTTGATTCCTCAGGAGCTGAAGAGTTTCTTCTAGATCAGTGGAGGAATGGAGACTCTTGAGCAAAGCTTGGAAACCTTACTTTTAGATGACAGCTCCCAAAATCCCACTGCTAGGTAGTTCTGGAAACTGGAGTTGAAAGAAGCCCTAATCTGGGGACTATATTGTTCTTAAAGAGGCAGTGGCCAAAGTTTATTCCCACAGGAACAGCACTGCTATTGGCAAGGGTGAAGTGATTTGGAGTGTCACAAGAAGACAGAAATGTATTAATTATTAAATTCATTTTAATCTTATTTCCAGGGAGAGGAACTTACCAGGTTTTCTGCAAAATAGTTTGGTGAAACTAGGACTTTAGTATTTGGGCAGGGGTATCATTTGCTATCCCTCCATCTCAGACAGTAAAATGTTTTGGGTTGTTTGTCTTCTAGATAAAACATAACAGCTATCTCTGAACCTCAGACTACATGTTTATTTGACATGGAATCAGCTTTAAGTGTTGAAAAGATTTTTACCTCAGTTTCAAAGTTGTCTTCAAAAAGCCTCAAGGACTTCTTCTGAACTATATCTTCCCGATGATTAGTCAGCCAAACTTGCAAGGAAAAGGGATCCATAACCTTGGTGTTATTCATTGGGAAAGGAATGTCTTTTAAAAGTTCATCTACAGAGGAAAAAAAATAACCAGAGTGGTTGTGGAGAGAGACAATATATACTCTGATTGCTTCATATTTTAGTATTGGCATTTGGTTATCAGAAAGCTAATCAAAAAGGCTAAGCTTGATATTATTGTTATAGTGTATTTTAGAAGAGTAAAACATCTATTATTATAATTCAAAAGATTTAAAATTTAATGAATCTACTAAAAACCTAAGAATTGTCTTGTCTTGTTGTAACAGACTGAGTTCAAGGCAGAGCAGAATAATTCAAGGAACATTAGAGAAAGAGTATCAGGATGGAAAACCGGAGTGTTAGACATGTGCTACGGATGCTTAAACTGAGATGACCACTAACTTGAAGGACTGGGCCTATTCTCATGCAGCATGAGGCGGCTAATTTGGGGCATATTTTAATGGAAATAAACAGTCATGTAATATATTCTTGTGCAATTTTTCTTCTGCCATTGGGAGTGAGAATTGCCTGTGGGGACTGCTTCCTCACATAGCAGAATAACTTGACCAGCTTAGAATATTATGTGCCTAACGAGGGTGGCAGGAAGACCTTGCACTCCCTGAAGGCTTTTTCAATCACTGCTCTTAGGCTATGGAACTCCCTACCAGTGTAGTCTAGGCTGGCTCCAACCCAGTTGTCCTTCCACCATCAGGCAAAGAGCTTTTTGTTTAGCCAGGCCATTGACAACTGAGCTTGCTTTTCTCTTCTGTGTGTAATAACATTTGAATTCATTGCAAACAGAAGGCAACCCAGCCAAGCCAGGAAGGTGCCTTTGCAGCCATGGCCACACAGATAGCAGCAGAGTATCTACTGCTATGGGAACAGGAACTCCATGGCCATTTCCGCACAAGACTGTTAAAGCGCTATGATTCCACTTTCAATATCCTATGGAATCCTGGGGTTTGCAGTTTTGGGAGGGGGCTGGCTGGCCACTCCCGAAATTGCAAACCCCAGGATTCCATAGGATGTTGAAAGTGGAATCATAGCGCTATAACAGTCTAGTGTGGAAATGGCCCATGATTTGGCTGTGTATCAGCCTGGCTGGGGAGTGACCAGCCACACAATTTCCAGTAGCAAGTGTTTGTGTGGCAGCGGTCAATGGAAATGCATACTAATTTTGAGGACACAAAGAAGGGTCAAATAAAGTGGGAGCTTGAGAATGTCGTGGGAGGTAGCACTTATTCTGCTAATTTCCCAAATTGGCTTTTGAGGAAATAGTTCATTGTGGCCCATGATAGGGCTGGCAATGGATCATCTATTAGGTTATGCCTGAACTGAGATCTGAAATGGCTCAATGTCTATATTCTACCAGTTACCTGATACTTGCTGCTACCTGTTCTTTGACACTCTAAAAATCTTCCTTTCACACAAATATAAGCAGAATTAAATCGACATGCTAAATACCCCTGCTCATTATCTCCCTACCAGGTTATTAGATAACATGATGGAGACTTCATTGTTCAATGTGGAACAAAACCAGTTGTTCGATTTCTAAATTTAATGTACTATAATTCCTGAATGTTTTTCAAATGTCTAAAAGTCTGGCTTCCATTTCGAATTCTTTTCAGATGGTTTCAGGTTTGTGCCGTGTGAAATTAACTTCAGTCTCTAGTTAAATATAAAGATAAAAATCACCTTTTCCATCCCACAAAGTTATTCCTCAAAAGCCACAGCATGCTTTTACAACGTGCTGTGAAGTGCTTTTTAAGTAATGAATGCAGAAAAATTCATAGTATAGTAGTGGTTTTCTAACTATTGATTAAGTACATCAGGTAATCATGTCCCCATCAGCAGTGTACTTAAACTGGTATAGTGGTTATAGTGTATTCTTTTACCTTACTTTAGAACCATCTTGCACCGTATTGCGAGGAAATAGGCATTGCAAATTGGTTTCTCATTATAATTAATTTCCCCATTTCCCCATACCCCCCAACATTTCACAGATGAAAATCAACACATGTGTGCCCATGCAACATCCGAATGTGTTCAAGATGGTAAAAGTTATCAGGAAGAAAATGTCAGCTAGGAGAGGCTGCAGTAGTGGGCTTTTTACTGATCTTACCAGGAAGAGATTCCACCCTCTCCTCCTGCTAATTGAGTGAAAACTATTTTTGTTCACAAACTACTATTTTTGTTCATGTACTGTTGTTGCAGTATGGAAATAGGTTGAGGACAAAGGTTGCTTTTAAAAGCAGCTGAAAAAGTGAGATGACAGCGGATTAATTGGGATTGTTCCTGACAAAGTGGGATAGTTGGAGGATATGTTTCCTGGTTTGAAGAAAGGCATACATAAGCCAAAGGAAAACCTCTAGAGGCCTAAAAAGAAAAAGAAAAAAGTATGGAGGTTCCCAAAATGCACAGAAACATACCAAAATGACCTAGAGGTTTGTCCATGCATTGGCCATTTGACCATTTGGAGGCAAAAAGTTTCCCCAAATTGGGGTGGGTGGGATGCAGGAACTGTTGGGGACTACAGAAATGGTGCTGTGGCTATAAAATTATTTTTCCCACCACTAGTTTAAACCTAAAGGAGAATTCAGGGGCATTTGGGCTCGCCAGGCTGGTCTTAAGGGCAAGGAAAGGGAGAAATGGCATGGGAAACGAAGGAAGGGAGGGATGGCATGCATAAGCAGGGAAAGAATATATTAGAACTTCGCCATACATTATTTAACTTCTTTAAGAGGAGTAGACATGTGGTTACCAACTGATGGCAGCCACACATCTATCAAGAGTTCTAGTTTGACACTCAAGGATAATCATTTTGAAATGTTCTTACTGTTACTGAGTTATAGCAATTTTTATTTTTATTTTTACTGAGTTATAGCATTCTCTACTTGTTTATTAAAGCTTTCTCCTACCTGACACCTTCCAGATGTACATTAGACTACAACTGTGATTATCCCCAGACAACATGGTGGCTGGGAATGATGAGTCTTGTGTAATATACCATTAGGGTACCAGCTTAGGCAAAGTTGGCTTTTATGTGTTTCATGAAAAAAATATTAGAGCCATACAGATTTCCAACATTATATTTAGGAATAAACAATAAAAATGCTTCATTATTCTTAATACACCCGAGGAGGAGAATACACTTTCATATGAGTTTTTCTTTTCTATTTTTTTTTTTTAAGAAGAGGGGAAATAATCATTATGGGGCACAATAACTCATTTCTTCTTATGCAGAGATGAGAGGTTGCCCAAAGAGGCAACTTAAAAACAATAATCTCAGATGCTTTCTCCTAATGTTTTACCATGAGAACTGAGTCACAAAAGACCTTTTGTGCATGTTTATAGAAAGAGCTGTCAGGGAAAGCATGAACATTGTGGAACAAAATGCTTCTTTTTCTACAGGCCTTTGTTAAGAAAGATAGAATTTTTAATAAGAGGAAGATTCTGAATGCCTAAAGATAATTTCATTAGTAAATTCATTTCAAATTTCATTCTTGCAACTGTTCATGATGATAGCAGCCAACAAATACTTACAATCCTAGAACTAGATCCTTGCCCAAAGGTGGCCAAACTACTGATCCCAACGTAGGAAAGTACTTGAGACAATTGTTCTATCTGATGTGGTATTTTCTATACAGATAGACAGGTACTGGTTTTCTGACAGGATTCTTTTTCAGCTCTTCGTGGGCCACCAAAGAAAACGGTCTTTTGTATGCAAAAGCTCTATAGGCCTCCCACAGAGCTAAGCAAATGCTCTCCATCTGAGCTACGGCCAGCCCTCAATAATACTGCAATGGGTAAAAAGCAAATAAAGATTTGTCTTAGGTGATTTGCAGAAGATAGTTACTACTACCAACTCAGTTTTCTACAGAGAAAATTTTCTTTATTGCATTTTTTTTTGGGGGGGGGCTCTGTTTTGCAGTTCTCATCATCAAAAATTACAAGTCATAAATCTTTTCCAGTCTTCCTCAAACCACTAGTACAAGCTGATCTACCTTCTGCTCATTGCTGATCTATCTACACTCTTGCTCAATTAATGAAATCCACAGCTCTAGCTTTCTAAAAGGGTGGCTGGCTGTCCAGCTTCTGTTTGAAAGTCACTAGTGTCTAAGAGCACACCACTCATTTAGGAAAGCATTCCTAGTTATTGATCTTGTTGTTGTTGCTGCTGTTGTTATTGTATGCCATCAAGTCATTACCAACTTACGGTGACCTTAAGGCGACCCTATCACTGGGTTTTCTGGGTCTGAGAATGTGTGACACACTCAAGGTCACCCAGTGGGTTTCCATGGCCGAGATGGACTCAAACCCTGATTTCCAAGGTCAAAGTCCAGCTCAAACCACTAAACTACACTGGACCTGATCACCTTGGAAGAGAGAAGTACAGCAAAGGAAGAAACAGAGGAAATTCCTCAGGGCTAATGACTGAAAGTGAACTGAACTGCAACCGAAATTTAGCAAGAACAGTGAACTCATTTTTATTGCAAATGTTTGGAGCACATAAATATCCCCTTTTCTCATGGGACTCAGAAGCAACACTGGTTGTGGCTTGAAAAAGCTGAGGATCCCCATCTTCCTCATAAATTCAGCTTAAAAAATTATGAACCATCCTCTCAGTCTCTAATTTTGGCTCACATTCAGTTACTGCTGGCACAGGGAGAAAAAGGCTGACATTTCTCATGCAAAAGTAATTTCATTTAGAGCAGTGTTAAAAGTGAAGCAGTGATGGGATTCAAGTTATATAATTTTAATTAAACTTTTTTTCCCCTAAAGACAATCATTAGTGCCTGCTGAATCATTCTCTTGATTTTACATTACCTGGATTTGGTTTCCCAGTTTGATATTGCTCTGAGTTGAAAAATCTGAAATAACAAACATTAAGTATAACTACCAGTAGTACCCATCCTTCCCCCTATTGCCAAACTTTATTAAATTAACAGAATTACTGTGCAGACTCTTTGACAGCTAGTAATTATGGATACCCGATTGCTACAAATGACAGTGCCATTATACTGCATGGGCTGTTGCTGTTCAGAAATCAAGCCGTAGACACTTCTAATATATTCATTCCATGATTTTTCCTCACTCCTTCCCAGTTTTCCAAAGTGTCAATTCTGTACCCACTGAGCATACTGGAACCTGGGTTAGGTTTTTTCCTCCAATCATAAAAGAGCCTTTTTTTAAAAAAAAAAAATGTAATCTGGCAACTATCAAATTTCCCCAAACTTTATGGGAGTTGCAATCCAACAAAATCTGAATAACCACACATTGTATATGCCTGTTTTACAGCTTCTCCTGGCCCTAGGACAGGTATGGGCATACCCTGGAGCCTGGAGGTGTGCACTATGCCATTTGGCTGTCTCTGAAACTCTGAAGGGCCACATTGTGATGCTGCATCCTTCATTTTGGATGACCACAATAATGTCATTTCACTCATGGTGGCCTTTAGGATGCTTTGTATATGAAGGGTTTGTTTTATTTTATTTTAGTTGTTGGAGAACATCACCCAGCATCATTCTAAGCATGTTTCTAAATGTTTTGTTAGCCTTAAGGAGTGAGAGAGTTGGCTGAATGTGTTTTTTTTTCCCAGCCAAAAATGCTGTGAGAGAACTAGAAGCTTGGGGTGGTCACTGTGGGTCCCATGCACCCTATAGACGGACACCACTGCAATCCATGAGGCACTCAGTTTCTGCCCTTTTTACCTAGGTAAAAGGCTACAGACACACTTCTGCAATAAAACAACTATGCAAAATTATATATACTTTCTATCAATTTACATTATATCTGAGCAAAATTAAAGACTTACTCTTGAATTATTGGGCCAAGTTGGGTACCAAGGTCATCACAATAAAACCATCTTTCAAAAAGGACACTGGTTGATTCTCCAACATAGTACCTGGCAAAGGAAGAAAACTTTTCTGTTGAATAGTTCTGTCGCATAAAATAGCAGGCTATTTGAATTTTGGTTTGAGGTATAGTTGGTCAAAATCAAATACATGTATTCTGTTTCACATATGCCAAATAGCCATATACAAGTGCAAGAGTAGGAGTGATTGCTGTCAGCATAGTGGCAGGAGGGAGAATGTACTGAATTCTTCTTTCTCCTTCTACCCGTTGTGCCCACAGCACAACCTGTTGGTGCACATAGCCTGTCTTGCAGTCATCCAACCAGAAAAGTGGGAGGAAAAGTTATAAGGAGAAAGATAGCAGGTTCGAGAAGGGTTCAGCTCCACCATCCATCTTAGTTTGATTTGGAATCTCCTTTCTGCACCACTACTTTACTGATGCTCCTCTCTAATACCTTTATTATTTATATTATTTATAAATGAATAAAATATTTATAAACAAATGATTTATTTCCCTATGTTGAAGTATACATAAATATAATATATGCTCAACAGGTGCTCAGTTGAAGCAAAAGAAGACAACTCTACAATAAGTGCTCTCAATGAACTAAGAAAGCCAGCTAAGTGAGAAATAGATTTCCATATGTATGTCTTTATGTAAGCAAAACTACACATAAGCAGTACACAGGTATAGTTACGTTTGCTGACTTTTGCCAAGAGATAATCCCGCAAGCTACAAATGAATAATTCAGGCTCTTCTGAAATGAGATGCAGAAGGGCATGTGAATCTATAACAAGCTCTACTAGGTGGTGAATACAGAAACAACCTAGCACCATTAAAATCCATAGGACTTGATTATGTGAAACTCCATGCCACATCAGATGTTGCTCCATTCAGATCAGTGTGGGGGGAAACTCCATGCAGAAAAAGGAGTATGTGGCACTTTTTTTGCAACTGAAATGAATGGGCCAGCCATTGCTACATTAGAATCCCACACATAGCCATCAGAACCTGCATACATTGAATTTCAGAGAACTGACAACGAGACCAAAATCCTGTGGCGATTAGGGTTTCCATGATCTGATCCTGATGCCACCATGTGTTTATATGTGTGTGCACGTGCACGTGCGTGCATGTGCACCTTCACCACCTGTTGACTTGAAGGTGTGCATCTGCACACACACATACACACACATGGTGGCTGACACTGCTTAGCTTTCAGGATTAGAGAGGATCTGATGCCTTTAGAGTATTACCTTGAAAACACCTGATCTATTTTGATTTCAGAAGTAAGCATGTTTGGGCTTGGTTTGTACTTGGTTGGAAAACTTATCAGGAACTGCTAAAGATTTTCATGTGGGATTAGGAAAGAGTCCTGCCAGAAAACCCAGAGAGTCACTAATAGTCAGAGTTGACAATAATGAACTTAAGGGATCTTCATTAAACAAAACAAAAAAACAAAAAAAAATTTTTTTGCACAGAAAATATTATCTGCACAGAAAATAAGAAAAAAAAATACACATTTTTAGTAGAATAAGTCCAGAGGTACAAAAATTCTCATCTGTTCAGGGTGCTCCTCACCAGTGTCCTGACACTTAAGAAAAATATTTTTCAATGCTTTTCCAAATAGTCTTTCTATCTCGAGGTCTAACTTGAGCAGTTTCTTGTATTCCTATGATTCATTCTCCTCTATGGAAATAGGCAGCTTCCTCTACTGAACTGAGCTAGACAAACAGAATACACAAGATTTGTGTGCATGCAAACACAGGTCTCTGTATCAAATTAATACCATACATCACTTTTCATGTCTTCATCACATGTATTTATTAAACAATTTATTTACTGCTTCCTCGTCCAGTCATGCCCAATGTGGTAAATAGAATGAAGATCAGATATATAAGCAAATGATCTTTTCACCTGAGTCCATCAGTTTCTGTCTTTAATCGCTTCCTTTCAATAACCAGCCCGACAGTATTTGCATATCTTTGAGGAGAATGTGGTATCCTGGCTGGTAACAGGAACATCTGCCAGGAAGAAAAAGTGGGATGGAGGAGAGAAAGGCAAGCTTAAACAGTAAGGAAAACAATATTTGAAGTTTCATTCCCCACCTTTCCCCCTTTTAGATAATCCCTTGTTTTCTCTTGCTTTCTCTCAGTCACTGCAGACATATGTGTATTTCTTGACAACTGTGCTCTCATTAATGCTACCGACAAAGCAGACATTGTCACTGCTGCTGTTCCCAGCCTGTTAATAAACAGATTCAGTAGACAGATTGCATACAGATATAACAATGTTCCACAATAGCTAAAAGGCATGACTGCAGCTAGACACAATAAAGAAAACAAGTATGCTATCTGGGCACTGTGGAGCACATTGGAAGTTGGTATAATTTATGTTCCAGTAACACAAACTAAGACAGCCAGTGTGGTGTAGTGGTTTGAGCTTTGGACCACAACTCTGGAGATGAGGGTTCAAATTCCTGCCTGGCCATGAAAATCCACAGGGTGACCTTGGGCAAGTCACATTCTCCCAGTCTTAGAAGAAGGCAAGGGCAAACTTCCTCTGAAAAAATCTTGCCAAGAAAACCCTATGATAGCAACCTTAGGGTTGCTAAGCTTAGGATTGCCATAATTCAGAAATGACTTGAAGGCATGTAACAGAAACTAAAAAGAAGCTTGTTGCTCACACGATAAGCTTTTAAAGATAATAATATTTCTCCATCACTGCATGCATTTGTTAGATGTCAGGTTGGGTGGCTAGGATGACACAGTCTCTTAATCTTTTTTGCCCTTATAAACATGGGCAAAGAGTCAAGGCAGAACTATGAAAGTGTCAGGCCAAAGAACTGTGAACTGGTGTGAAAATAGAGAGAAATATAAACATAAAATCAAGAAATAAGTTGCCAGAGCAATTCAGGATTATGATCAAGACTTTACAAACCAGATGCGGTCAACTGTGATATCCAACATTGCATGACTACGCTTCTGCTCATACAAAAGGACCTTCCCTCTCTGTCCTTCCGTCTGCCAACCTTCCAGAGCAAATTATGGGGGTGGATGGGTGGGGGGAATACAGAGAGGCAGGTAAATCCACTAAGCCCATGTTGCCCATTCCACTATTAGACAGACATCCACTGGGTTTTACATTGTTGGATGAATTCTATAGCAGGTGTTTCAGTACTTGTTGTTGTGTACCTTCAAGTTGTTTCTGACTTACGGTGACCCTGAGGTGAACATATCACAGGGTTTTCTTGGCAAGATTTCCTCAGTGGAGGTTTGCTTTTGCTTTCTTCTGAGGCTGAGACAGTGACCCAAGGTTACCCAATGGTTTTCTATTGCCAAGTGGAGATTTGAACTCTGATTTCCAGAGCAATAGCCCATTGCTCAAACTACTACACCACATTGGCTCCCTGTTTTAGTGCTACCAGTTTTAGTCCTACCAGATCAATAGCCCGTTGCTCAAACTATTACACCACATTGGCTCTCTGTTTTAGTCCTAAAAAAAATAGGCAAAATTAAATATTTCATTGGACCAACCTAGGCTAGTATTGCACATGTGTGGAGAACCTGTGGCAAAGATATAAGAACTGGATCAGATGTTTGTGGCAGTACTGAAGTATTACAATTAGGGCAAAATTATCAGTGGTTCAATTTGATTAATTGCTTCAGGACTCTCGCTGGTTAGAATCATAGAATCATAGAATCATAGAAATCTAGAGTTGGAAGAGACCACACAGGCCATCCAGTCCAACCCCCTGCCATGCAGGAACACCCTCAAAGCAATCCCGACAGATGGCCATCAAGCCTCTGCTTAAAAACCTTCAAGGAAGGAGACTCCACTACACTCCGAGGCAGCATATTCCACTGCCGGACAGCCCTGACTGTCAGGAAGTTCTTCCTGAGGTTCAGGTGGAATCTCCTTTCCTTCAGCTTGAATCCATTGTCCTGGTCTCTGGAGCAGCAGAAAACAAGCCCTCTCCTTCCTCTATGTGGCATCCCTTCAAATATTTAAACATGGCTATCATGTCCCCTCTTAACCTTCTCTTCTGCAGACTAAACATACCCAGCTCTCTAAGTCTATCCTCATAGGGCATGGCTTCCAGGCCTCTCACCATTTTGGTCGCCCTCCTCTGGACTTGCTCCATCTTGTCAATATCCTTCTTGAATTGGGGTGCCCTGAACTGGACACAGTATTCAAGATGAGGTCTAACCAAAGCAGAGTAGAGTGGTACCAGTACCTCCCTCAATCTAGACACCATACTCCTATTGATGCAGCCGAGAATTGCTAGGGAAATAGAGAATGGCTAGGGAACAAATAGAGAATGGCTAGGGAACAGAGTCCTGAAGAGAAAAAGATATTGCTTGCTGATGCTACCTTCCTGATTCTCCAGATATTTCTGTTATTACAAGTATTACAATTACTCTAATAATTGAATCAAACTTCATGGGATCAGGTAATCTCACAGAAGCTGCAATGCTGTGAGTTCACACATTTGGGTGATGCTGTCTATTAAACTAGATTTTTTTAAAAAAAAATTGCTTGTTTAATTTCAATACCACTACAGTCCACACATGTGAAGAAGGAGGCCTTGTTTTTGGGGAAACCTCAACTACTTTAATCCACTCTTGATCATGATAATGCAGGTCTTGCTATGGCATGGAGATAGGCCTGCCTTTTTCTGTTTTCCTCATCCCTGCACTTCCTGTAACAGACTACAGCAGAACTTTCCAAACTGTGTGTCCTGACACATTAGTATGTCAGCTGCAGTGTGTAGGTGTGCCATGCAAATGTAATGGGCCAAGGGGCTACTTCTCCCACCACCGCTGCAACCCCAGGCTGAGGAAGACGCCAGCAAGGGCAGTGGTGGCAATGTTCCAGGCTTGGGTGGAGGGGTTGCCTCTGCTTACTGAATTATTTACTGAATTATTGTGTCGCAAAATGATGCATGTCTAAAAAGTGTGTCACCAACATGAAAAGTTTGGAAAGCTCTAGACTAGAGGCAAACTCAAGGCACATATGCTCTACTATGATTCAGTGGCATTGGCTTTGTAATCAGACTTGGCATGCCTACCTGTCAAACAGGATGGCCACCATGTGTGTGTACAGGAATATCGAGGTACAGTTTCTATCATGAAGAAAGTGGGTCTGAAAGCATTTTAAAAGTCTCTGTTCACTTGTTGTTGTTGTTGTGTGCTCTCAAGTCATTTCTGACTTATGGTGGCTCTAAGACAAACCTATCATGGGGTTTTCTGGGACTGAAAGTAGGGACACCAAAACGGTGAAGGGTCTGGAAGCTGTACCAAATGAGGAGTGTCTCAGGGAGCTGGGTATGTTTAGTCTGCAGAAGAGAAAGTTAAGAGGGGACATGATAGCCATGTTTAAATATCTGAAGAGATGTCATGTTGAGGAGGGAGTGGGCTTGTTTTCTGCTGCTCCAGAAGCTAGGACAAGGAGCAATGGATTCAAACTACAGGAAAAGATTCCACTTAAACCTCATCTGCTGGCTGTTTGCCGTAATAAATGAAATGAAATGAAATGAAATGAAATGAAATGAATGAATGAGTTAAACCTCAGGAAGAACTTCCTGATGGTCAGAGCTATTTGGCAGTGGAATATGCTTCCTCGGGGTGTAATAGAGTCTCCCTCCTTGGAGGTTTTTAAGCAGAGGTTGGATGGCCATCTATTGGGAGTGCTTTGATGTGGGTTCCTACATGACAGGGGGTTGGACTGGATGACCCCTGTGGTCTCTTCCAGCTCTATGATTCTATGAGGCGCCCAAGGTCACCCAATAAGTTTTCATGGCTGAGTGAGGAATCAAACCTTGGTCTTCAGGGTTGTAGTACAGTGCACAAATTGCTACATCATATTGGATCTCTAAAGAAGGGCTCATCTGAGTTATGGTATATTTTGTACAGTAGTTTTAAAATTTACTTTCTCTTTGTAGACTGTTCTGCTGAAGTGGAAAAAAATATATAACTGTTACTGAACTGCCAGACACATTTATAAGATAAGAGTAGTCTCTGAAAAGGTTATATTCATGAGCAGAGAATAGCTATATCTGTACCAAGGGTTTTGTTTGTTTGCTACACAAGATCTAGCAACTGTACAGCCAAGCCACAAGTCAGTGTTAAGAATGTTATATGTCTCTTCAGCAACGATCAGCCTCTGGCTTATATGTGCAGTTCTTTCCCAACTACCCATATAGTATACCTATAAATAAATATGAATTCAAACCTTTATTTACCTCTCCTTCTTTAATATGAATATCCTTGTGTTTCCCATTTTCTATTATCTTCAGGCACATATCTCCCTCCAGCTGATAAAACAACTAAGAGGTGGGGTGAGGATGTAAAGAAAAAAAAAAGTAATGAAAACATATATGTGAATATGCTTTGTGCATTTCTAGCCTGGGTTCAACATCCTATCATTCTCACACAATCATTTCTGGGAGATTGTGAGAACATACACAAGTTTTCTGCTCAATTTAATTATATGAAAGCATCATATGTAAGATGAACCTGCACCTCCACACAGCATCTTTGCATTCCATGTAATCTTCTATATAAACAAATTTGACAGATGTCCATCAAATTTGGAAAATATAGTTGAGATGATCTGACTTAAAAAACTAGGTTATATAGTGTGCATAGAATTCACATTGAGGGGTACCCACTAATTTCCTTGAAGATGGCTGCACACTTGCTCCAATTTGGAGGATAGATCTAGAATTCCCTTTGTAGAAAAGCTAGACTGACAGCTGCTATAGTATAGGCAAAGACTTTAAAAACAAAAACAAAAAACGGATATGCCTTTCGAAACTGACTATGAGAAAAGGCCTTTTTAAAGAACATGTTGTGTTCTCTGTATTTTTTTTTAATAAATATGTTTTTAATTCTACCGATAATTCAATTTGACTTTAACTTTTGTATATTTTGGCAGTCAACTTATTTTTTTAAATTAATTAATTTATGTATTCATCGTAAGCCATCTTGAGTCCTAGGGCTGGGGAAAAGATCATCATTAGGCTTAAAATAGAGGTTATGTGTATGTGATGTACTCAAAGTACATTTTAGGGTTCCGTTGTGGGATGCCTCAAAAATAGCTGAGCGATTTTGCTACTACTACTGTAGCAGAGTATGATTTAACAGGAATTTAGCAGAGGATGCTCTTTCTGCCGGACTGGCTCAAGATATTCTGCTGCCTGAAGCAAAGGAGAAGGTGATATCACCACCATCCCACTTCACGTACAGAAACCAGCTACACTAGCAGTTGAATTCTACTTCAACGTTGGCAACCAGACAGTATCCTCAATCTCAAAACAGAAGACTGGCTTGTGCAAGGCAGGCCATGTAACCTGTGCTATTCAGTCCCCCAACATCTTGTGGCTGCTGTTTCACTATCTACCACTTGCCTCATCCTGTCTAATGGTAGGGTTGGCCATGTGTGCCAAGTTTGTTCAGGGGCACAAATGCTAGTCCTACATGTGTACTACATATAAAGCCTGTTCATATACTAATCTGAGAGAAGGATTTCTGTGCAACCACCCCAAAGCATCCAGTACCTTATTGCCCCACCCCACTCCCAATCTCTCCAGGCATAGCTTAGATTGTGCCTTGTCCTGTTATTATTCTATACATTTAGGACCAGAAAAAGCCCTCATTACTATAACTCCTGTCTTCAGAGATTTAGTAACTATGGGCTTTAGTGCTTCAATGTGGTGTCTATACATGTTTTCTTCCCTTGTTAAATAAATTATTAGAAATAGGATTTCTACACAGTTGCATATTCCACTGAAGCACAGAGAAGGAGGCAGGGCCAGTAATGTCATAATTCGACCCAAATGCCTTCCACCTAGATTGTGTGTGTTATGTTATGTGTATATATATTCCTCTCTCCTCTCTCTCTGTATGATGTGTGTGTGTAGTCCTTTTCAGTGAAGAGATAACATACTTTATCAGTTGTATGGGCATTTACTACATTGCTTTCTATGATATTTTTATGGTAGAAAATACAAAGTATCATTTTATGCTGGTATGAACATTTAGATAAGAATTTCAAAATGTATCACATATGTTATCCTCCTATTCCATCCAACAAGCCTGAAAGATAAGTCAGCATCATAGACTTCAATATACTGCAGATGACAAAGAGCAACTTGCAGAAAGTAACATAGGGAATGTCCAGACTACATGATTATGTATCACTTTGACTGCCATGACTGCATCCTATGGAGTTCTGGGATTTATAGTTTGGAAACGGACTTAGAATTCTGTTCTAGAGAGCTCTAATGCTGTTGTTCATGAGAAAGGACAGAGCAGAGACCTCCTCAAAGAATTCTAACAGAGAATTCTAAGGACCTCCCCAAAGTACAAATTCTGGGATTGTGTTGTGGGGATTCATCGGAGTTATGGGAGTATTAAATGGCTATAAATATCAGTGTGAACACCCTTAGTGCATTCACAGTATAGGTAAGAGCTGTAATAGTCACTTTTAAGGTCACAATTCAGTCATTTACTGATTAATTTTTCCCTACCTTTCCTCCAAGGAGGTCAAGAGGCAAAGATGGCCCTCCTCCATACATTTATCCTAATAAACCTGTGATGTAGGTTAGGCTATGAGATGCTAACTGACTCAAGTCATCCACTGAGTTTAATGAGTGAGTGGTGATTAGAACCTGGATCTCTCAAATCCTAGAAGGAAGGAACTGACAAAACCACCTCTGAATATCCCTTGCCCAAGAAAATCCTATGAAATTCATGGGGTCACCATATTTGAAGGCACATATCCACAGACAGGCATAGACCATTTCCATACTACATACAGTGCTATTAGTCCACTTTCAACATCCTGTGGGATCCTGGGATTTGCAGTTTAGGGAGAGGCCTTTAGAATTCTCAGCCAGAGAGCTCTTTGGCCTCAGTGAACTACAAACCCCAGAATTCCACAGGATGTTGAAAGTGGAATAATACCACTATAACAGTGAAGGGCGGAAATGCTCATAGGTTTTACTTATGGAACGATTGCATTCCAAGCAGCAAGACTATCACACTTGAAAGTAAAGTCTGATGCCAGGCCAATGAATCAACTTCTCCTTATTTATATTTATGCTGTAATAATGCCTACAGGTGCAGTTTTGCTAGTTTTAAAATGCATAGAGTCAGAGAATGCAATCCATTACAGTCAGTATCATAATTCTCCTTGTATTTTAACTTAACAGAACTTATTTTATTTTAATATCTTTGGGCTGTAATTAAGTTTTGTTAAGTTAAAAATCAAGGGGAATTTTGATACTGACTTTAATGGATTGTATCCTCTGACTGTATGCATTTTAAAACTAGCAAAATTCCTCCTGCAGGCACTATTGAAACATTTTTAAAAGCAGGAATATATGAGAAGGTTAAACATGTTCTCTATCTCTCTGGTGGAAAATAATTATTTATGACAGGGTTGGGGATCCTCTGCCTTTCTAGATGGCCCTGAACTCCTATTCTTATCACTCCAAGGAGGGCAATGGTGAAATATGATCAGAATTAATTTATTTTAGAAATAACTAAGCTATAATAAAGTTATATTATGTTGTAATTTAACAAGGGATATTTTCACTCCTTTTGCAGTATGCAAGTAAGTTTTACGAAGTATATTCAAAATAAAACTGGACCTTTTTAGTTACTTTTATAGCTGTGGGCTATGTGACCTCACTAAATGATGAAAGAAAATTAAGCCATGGATTAAGAATTGGCAAATGTTGTGCCTCCGTTGTGGGTATTGAGGTGTGTTGAAGAAGATGAATATTTGAAAAGAGAATAACGTATTCTACCTGAGGGCAGCAGCTTGCAGCATTCAGATGCATCTTTTCTAAGTAACTCAAAATAATTTGTTGAGTTTCTTTCAGAAATGGGAAAAGTAAAGTATTACTGCTTAGCAATCTCAACTATGACGATAACTAGGTAGGGAGCAAGGGAGCTTGGAACTATAATTGTAACTACTTTGAAAGTGACACTCTGAGTTCCTGATGACAGTAACTATTTGCCAGTATCTGGAAGCTTGAAGGTTCTCCATCCATGGTTTAGAAATGTTTGAAGGGAAATAATTTCTGTTGGGGAATTACATAAACTACATGGGAAAAAGTCTCCTCTGTTGTGCTATCCAATGTACGAAGAATGTCTTCATCTAGAGGTGTAGTTGGTGCAAACATTTCATTATTTCCATTGCCTTGTCAAACCCCTTTTGCTTGCCAGGACCTTTTATTGTAATACAGTAGTTCTTGCTTTTTTGTTGATACTGCATATTATATTAGGAATTTTATTATATCCGTTTTACTCAGCCCTGATATCATAAGATCAAAAATGGTTTAAAACTATTTTAAGAACTAATACAAACAATTGTATTCCATGTAGAACTTCTCTTTCCTTTCCTTTTCCCTCTTTCCTTCAGTATCATAATTAGTTAATAATAAATATTATTGCCAGATATGGGTCATTTCTGTTCTTTATTTTTCTTTCTTAAAGGAACTTTGGGCAAGTGGAGGATGGTTACTGCATCCTACAGAATGAGAGCCAGCATGGTGTGAGCTTTGGACTATGAGCCTTTCTGCCCTACACTGTTACAGTGTTATTATTCCACTTTCAAGATCCTGTGGAATTCTGGGGTTTGTAGTTTCCTGAGGCCAAAGAGCTCTCTGGCTGAGAAATCTAAATGCCCCTCCCTGCAGACAACTTCATGGTCCAGAAGATGGAAGAGGCCACAAAGGGAATCAAATATTCTAGATCTGATCCTGACCAACAGGGATGACCTTGTTAATGAGGTAGAAGTGGTTGGATCTTTAGGGGGGAGTGACCATGCCCTATTGGAATTTGGCATTCAGTGGGAAGGAGAAGATAAGGGTAGCCAGACACTCATCTTAGATTTTAAAAAAGCAGACTTCTGTAAACTTAGGGAGCTGCTGGCTGGAATTCCCTGGTCAGGAACAGTGAAAGGGAAAGGAATTCAGGAGGCATGGGAGTTCCTTAAAAAGGAGATACTGAAGGCACAGTCTAAAACTGTGCCAATAAGGAGGAAAAATGGAAGGCATCTGAGGAAACCAGAATGGTTGACTAAAGAACTCTCAGCTGAGCTAAGTGTTAAGAGAAACATGTATAGGAAATGGAAGAAGGGGGAAACCACCAAAGAAGAATTTAAGCAAGTAGCTAGGAGATGTAGGGAGGAAGTCAGAAAGGCTAAAGCACAGAACGAACTTAGGCTGGCCAGAGACATTAAAAACAATAAAAAGGGCTTTTTTAAATATGTCCGCAGCAAAAGGAAAAAGAAGGAGACGATAGGGTCTCTGCGCAGAGAAGATGGCGAATTACTCACAGGGGGAAGAGAAAAGGCAGAGCTACTGAACACCTTCTTTGCCTCAGTTTTTTCCCAGAAGGATACAAGCACTCAACCTGGCAGTTGGGGAACAGGGGAGGAAGCAGGAGAAATGAGGCACATAATAGGTAGAGAGGTGGTACAGGAATGCCTGGCCACACTGGATGAATTCAAGTCTCCAGGGCCAGATGAATTGCATCCTAGGATATGAAAAGAGCTGGCAGAGGTCATTTCGGAACCGCTTGCTATAATTTTTGAGAAATCTTGGAGGACAGGAGAAGTTCCAGCAGACTGGAAGAGAGCAAATGTTGTCCCCATCTTCAAGAAGGGAAAAAAAGAGGACCCAAATAATAATCGCCTAGTCAGCCTGACATCAGTACCCGGAAAGATCCTGGAGCAGATCATTAAGCAGTCAGTTTCTAATCATTTAGAAAGCAATGCAGTGATCACGAGAAGTCAACATGGATTTCTCAAAAATAAGTCATGCCAGACTAATCTTATCTCTTTTTATGATAGAGTTACTAGCTTGATAGATGAAGGGAATGCTGTGGATGTAGCATATCTCAATTTCAGTAAGGCCTTTGAAAAAGTTCCCCATGACATTCCTGCAAAGAAGCTAGTAAAATGTGGGCTGGACAGGGCTACCGTTAGTTGGATTTGTAATTGGTTGACCGACCGAACCCAAAGGGTGATCACGAATGGCTGCTTTTCATAGTGACTAGTGGGGTGCCACAGGGTTCTGTCCTGGGCCCAGTGCTGTTCAATATTTTTATCAATGACTTGGATGAAGGAATAGAGGGCATGCTCATCAAATTTGCAGATGATACCAAATTGGGAGGGGTTGCTAATATGCCAGAGGACAGGATCAAAATTCAAAATGACCTGGATAGATTGGAGAGCTGGGCCAAGGCGAACAAAATGAAATTCAACAGAGAGAAGTTTAAGGTCCTATACTTAGGTAGAAAAAATGGAATACAGAAATATAGGATGGGGGACACGTGGCTGGATAACATTACGTGTGAAAGGGATCTAGGAGTCTTCATAGAACACAAGCTGAACATGAGTCAGCAGTGTGATGCGGCGGCCAAGAAAGCGAATGCAATTCTTGGCTGCATCAATAGGAGTATGGTGTCTAGATCGAGAGAGGTACTGGTACCACTCTACTGTGCTTTGGTTAGACCCCATCTTGAATACTGTGTCCCAGTTCTGGGCACCCCAATTCAAGAAGGATATTGACAAGCTGGAGCAAGTCCAGAGGAGCGCGACCAAAATGGTGAGAGGCCTGGAAGCCATGCCCTATGAGGATAGACTTAGAGAGCTGGGTATGTTTAGTCTACAGAAGAGAAGGTTAAGAGGGGATATGATAGCCATGTTTAAATATTTGAAGGGATGCCATGTAGAGGAGGGAGAGGGCTTGTTTTCTGCTGCTCCAGAGACCAGGACAAGGAGCAATGGATTCAAGCTGCAGGAAAGGAGATTCCACCTGAACCTCAGGAAGAACTTCCTGACAGTCAGGGCTGTCCGGCAGTGGAATGTGCTGCCTTGGAGTGTAGTGGAGTCTCCTTCCTTGGAGGTTTTTAAGCAGAGGCTTGATGGCCATCTGTCGGGAGTGCTTTGAGGGTGTTCCTGCATGGCAGGGGGTTGGACTGGATGGCCTCTGTGGTCTCTTCCAACTCTACATTTCTATGATTCTATGATTCTATAAACTGCAAACTCTAGGATTCCAAAGGATGTTGGAATAATAGCACTATAACAGTGTTGGGCAGAAACGCCCTATGACTTTGGAAACCAGGGTTTCTAATCCCCATTCAGCCATGGAAACCCACTGGATGACACTGAACACATAACACTCTCTTAGCCCTTAAAGGAAGGCAAAAACTACTCTGAACAAATCTTGCCAAGAAAAGGCTGTGATAGGTTTGCCATAAGTCAGAAATGACTTGAAGGCATAAAACAACCACAGTCACACAGAATATTATGTGAACTGCTGGGTGAATGTTTTCTCCAGGGACTGTTTTTTAAAATCATATTCTCAAAATAAAAATGAAAAGCAAAGATCCTAAAGGAAACTGCAGTCTTGACTTTAAAAGCATTGTGGGGAGATGCTGTTTATCTTAGGCTGTTTTCTTATCAAAATCGCCAGCCGAGCTGCTTCTTTTGCCATTTGGGAAAAAAGGAACATCTGGATAGCTTCCCTCCTCCTCTCTGCAGCAACTGATTCTTTCTCTTTTGCAAATTGTATGGAAGTCAATATTTATAACTGAAAAAAATAATTTTTAAAAAATGTGCATGGATGTACTTTGGGTGGTGAGAAAAAGATAGACCTAAATGCATGAATTTAGAGAAAAAAAGTGTAACAAAACATCTATATTAGGAAAAAAAAGCCTACAAAATTTACATCTATGTAGAAAGAGGGGAAAAATCACAACTTTACATGAAACATGGGCAAGGTAAGAATACTGGTGGAATTCCAAGGAATAAGGAACGCAGTGGAAATGAAACTAGCACTTTGCAAATTCCTACCCTAAAACAGGGCTACATTTTTCTGCGTATAAAGAATTCATGAGAGGATTGACCAGTTCATGCTGAAATTAATTCAAGCTAAAAATTAATTTCTTCTGTAGTCGTTAAAACCTTGCATTGCTTTCTAAATCTATTCTAAATTTATTACAAATAAGCATGTTTAATTTAACATTTAAATTAATTGTATTGAACTATGTTTTTAACAGGTTTTTTCCCACTCAACGAACTCAATTGCGAGGAGATGCAGTGTCACCTACTGGATATATGAAAAATTGCAGGCTAACCATGTAATGGGTTTCTGACTTGCTTAAGGCTTTTTGTTTTGTTTTGGTTTTGGTTTGTTCTTTTAAACGTTTATGACTCTTAAACTATGAGTTTTAAATGTTTATAACTTTTATATAACAGCTTACTGTCTGGATCGTCAGGACAACACATCGAGCTAGAAATTCTGACTTGGCAAATGGATAGCTCTGCCCTAGCTCTTTCAAAAAACATGTGACTACAGTTATGAATGTACAATAATTAACAACAAAGTTAAAGAGAAATCTGACGAGGTTCTGCGAGAATGGGACCCAGTAACCAAGTTCCTAAGTAACAAATGGGGTTTGGCGCATGTAGAATATATATAGTATTTACTACAGAGAAAAGCCAAGAAAAATATAATGAAGGAAAGTACAAAAAACAGGCTGATATTTTAATTTAGTGGACAACAAGGATATGGGCTCAGGCTTTTGGAAGGTTTTTTTTTTCCTTTCTCTTTTGTAAAGTTTTTTAGTTTTTGAGAAATTAATTTTGTTTTTGAGGTTTTTGAATTATTTGAAAACAGGAGTAAGAAATACTTAAAACATTTAGATAAAATTGTGGAAAATATACATATACATACATATATATATATATATATGTATATATATACATATATATATATATGTAAATTTAATGTATTTGATGCTTAAGGAAGAAGTATCTGATGTATGGAATGGAAATTATAGTTCATTATGATTTATATTTTAATAAAAATAATAGGGGAAAAATAATTAACAACAAATTGTAAAACAACATGGGTTACTTTGGCATCTGGACCATCAGAATTATTTGTCTGTTTTGCGATTTCTTTCAAACAGGAAAAAAAGTCATATGTCTTTAGCTGTCTAGTTTTACATGACTAGACATTTCCAGATAAATATATAATCTGGTTAAAAATTTCCTGAGGATCAAAGCTACAACGACTTGCTGAATAATACCATTCTAAGTGCCAGTGCTCTGGCTTCTGAGGAAGAGAACAGCCACCTATCACAATTCCATTATTCCTTGGCCTGGAGCTAGTGAGGGGCTCTCCTTCCATGTTCCAGCTGTCCCTGCTTGGCTTCTGGAGAGAGAAGAGCAGTCGGCATACTCACATACTTCCCTTTGCCTTGTGTGTCTTGTCTTATTCAGACTGTAAGCCTAAAAGTAGGGAACTGTCAAATTAACAATTTGTAAGCTGCTCTGGGAGCCTTTTTATAAACTTATATATATTTATAGCCAGACTTTTTCAAAAGGCATTTCTGCACTACACTGTTCTAGTGCTATTATTCCACTTTCAACATCCTATGGAATCCTGGGGTTTGCAGTTTAGGGAGGGGCATTTAGAACTCCCAGCCAGAATAAAACTTCCCATTTGGACATCACCTCAAGAAGCGTTCAAAATCACCCCAACAAAGCAAGGAAAGTTATTAACATATCAAGACATACTGAAATGGGATGGTGGTAAACCTAGAATGAAAACAGCAGAAGAACTGAGGGCTGATGGACATGAATTAAACTGGTTCCTTTGGCGACAACTAAAAGAAAGATTCATAATGGATCAAAAACTATATGATTTTGAGAGAAAAGAAAATGAACTAGAGTTACTGTTGAATCATAAGAAGAGAATCTCCAAATTTTACAAATTGTTATTGAAGAGAGAAATGGAACCAGACATAATAAAAGACACGATGGTTAGATGGGCTCAAAATGTGGGGCATCCAATTAAATTAGAAGACTGGCAAAGAATGTAGAAAGTAGACATAAAATTTATGTCAAATTTAAATCTAAGAGAAATTTTTTATAAGACGTTACATAGATGGTATATGACCCCAGAAAGACCACAAAAAATAACTAAAAATGGGGATGCGAAGTATTGGAAATGTGATGAAAAGGTGGGTTCTTTCTTTCATATGTGGTGAACTTGTCAGATGGCAAGGACATTTTGAAGGGGATACATGATTAAATTCAAAGAATATGTAATGTGAATTTTGAAATGATACCAGAATTTTATTTATTAAATATGATAGGTCAAAATAGGGAGGTTAGAAGACATCAGAAGACACTATTGTATTTGATTACGGCAGTGAGACTAACATATGTTCAACACTGGAAAGAAAAGAAAGAAATCAATTTAGAAGAATGGAAATTAAAGGTACTGGATATGGTAGAGACTGAAAAATTAGGAAACTCTTTGAAAATGGCTAAAAATATAAACTTACTAGAGGATGGAATAGCAATTTTTTTTTTGTCTTTATAAAAAGTGGAAGATAAGATACAACTTAACTGGGGAAGAAAAACATGGAAGTGGAGAGGAGGGATATATCCACAACAGTGGTATATATCCTGCTATTTTATATGTGTAAAGCTTTAATAAAATTCTTCCAAAAAAAAAAAAAGAATTCCCAGCCAGAGAGATCCTGGGCCTCAGTAAATTACAGACCCCAGAATTCCACGGGACGTTAAAATAGGAATAATAGCACTATAATAGTGTACTGCAGAAAGACCCCAAATCTAGGACAAGGTGGCTTAAAAAATTACATACAGCACTCAATTGGCTGTTGCTCATGGTTTTAGATCAATAGAGCTCAGAAAGAGTAATTAAGAATCATTACTAACAATTTGTTTTCTAATGAGAATTGTCCATGTGCTATTTTTGTATAAAGTCACCATCTAACATACAAAAATCTCACACTCTACAGCACAAAGTACCTCTGAGGCTGTTATTTCGTCGATGGAAACTACTCCCACAAGCAACAGGAATTCATTATCTAACAAGCTTAATACTACCGATTTCTGGTATGAATTTACTGAGCATTTAATCTGCCATAGGAAGCATTGTTAGTGACAAACAAGTAATTAAACCTGATTGCTAATTTTCTTTAAATCTTGCATCATGTTCTTTTCTTTTGGTAGATCATAACCAGCACATAAATGATTAAATAACCATTAAATAATAATTAAAAAACTAGCAGTCCAGTAAAAACCACTGCAATAGAAAAATGTGACTGTTTTTATGGACTTTTGAGGTAGCTCCTAAAACAGGAATGGATAACTTTCTTGGCCCCAAAGGACACAATCTCATGTTGGCTAGGGACTATGCCATATCTCATTGCACCTATGCATACTCTGCACAGACATCTGAGTACACAACACACACAGTCCTCTGCCACAGAAATTTCAGCAGACAAGGATAAGGAGATGTAGGTCTTTTCTGTCTGTCCACTGAAATCTAGAGATCACTGAATGAGAGATGGGAATCATCATCCCTTTTCTCACAAATTTTTATGAAGATTGCTCTCTGTTGCTAGCAGTGGCAGAGAAACATGTCCTCTGCAGTGGAGGTTGGTGGCTTCCATGTTATTGCAGCAGCCAATCCACTCTGGATTTTAATTTGAACTTTAAAAGAGCTATCTTAGGCCATTTCTGCCCTACACTGTTATAGTGCTATTATTCCACTTTCAACATCCATCTATAACAGTGTAGAGTGGAAATGTCCTAAGATATTGAGTCTTAGGTCCTTTCCGCACTTTATCTGGTGCCGCTGGTGTGGCATGGGGATCGCGCGAAAAGCCTCATCTGGGAGGCACCCGTGTCCCCTCCAATTCCCCTCTGCACCAGCTCCATGCAGGCCAGAAGGAAGGGTTAGCGCTCCACCCCTTCCTTCCACAGCGCAGCCAGGTACTTTCCCAGGCTGCACTGGGGGAGGAAGCACAATGGCCATGCATCTGGAGACTCCTAATGCAAGGTAAGTGCACTTGGGGCACGGGAGGAATGCACGATTGTGCATCATTTTCAGCAATGGGTATGTTTTTAATGTTTTTAATGTATTTAATGTATTATTGTTGTTCGCCACCTCGATCCATGGGGAGAGGCGGGATAGAAATAATAATAAATAATAATAATAATAATAATAATAATAATTATTATTATTATTATTATTATTATTATTATTATTATTATTATTATTATTATTATTATGTGGAACGGTTCTTGCAATTGTGCAATGCTCCTGAGGCCATTTCGCAACAGGACTGGCATGTAAAAAGGGCCTTAGGCCCAAAATAGGGTTAGCATCCCAGTAGGCAATGCTAGAGGTCAGGTGCAGGCAAAAGGAAAGAAATGATAAACATATATCAACTCTCCCAACCCAGAGCCCTCCAAACATGTTAGACTACAATGCCCATCCTCCACAGCAATCTTGTATCATGTTATCTGGAGATGGTGGGAACTGTAGTCAACGGAGATGGAGAGGAACAGATTGGGGAAGACAATCATGGGTAGTATAGCACTTAAGGAAGCCCACTATCTGTGCAAAAACACTCTTCCAATAGCATAAAGAAGAGAACAACTCAACCAAATGTTATGCTTATCTGTGAAGTAAAGCTAAGAAATGAAGAACTTCCTGTGAGTTACCTCTTCTCCTTCTTCAACATGATAATCCTTCCTTTGGTTTGGCCCTCCAACAAACATTATATTGAGCTGATGGCGGTGCCTGCAGAACAATTTTTAAGTAATTTTTTTTAAAACATAATTCATTCAAACAGTTTGTACATTGTCATTCTTTTCTTAATACACAGAACTGTACACAACAGTTATATGTTTCATTTTAAACAGTTCAGCTACAAATGGCCTCTCTGTGTAGTCTGACATAGTAGTTGTCAGAATGGTCCAGAATTTCTGTGCTTTAAAAAGCATTCTGTGTTCAGGCTGGCATTCTGTTGTCCAGGCTGGTTTATAACATGTCCTGCTACTGCTGATTTTTCTGACTGGATCAGTCTGCAGTGTCTTTCGTTCTTTGATTCGTGTTTGGACACTGCGTTTTGTAGTCCCTATGTATACCTGCCCATAGTTGCAAGGTATGCAGTAAACTCCCGCAGAAGTTAGAAGATCCCTCTTGTCCTTTGCTGAACATAGCATTTGTTGAATTTTCTTAGTCAGTCTATAGATTGTTTGGAGGTTATGTTTCTTCATCAGTTTCCCTATATGGTCAGTGACCCCTTTGATGTATGGTAAAAACACATTCCCTTTGTATAGGGACCAACCAAGAAAATTCAACAAATGCTACATTCAGCAAAGGACAAGAGCGATCCTCTAACTTCTCTGGCAATTTACCGCATACCTTGCAGCTGTGGGCAGGTCTACATAGGGCCTACAAAATGCAGCATCCAAACACGAATCAAAGAACACAAAAGACACCGCAGACTGATTCAGCCAGAAAAATCAGCAGTAGCAGGACATGTTATAAACCAACCTGGACACAGAATGCTTTTTGAAAGCACAGAAATTCTGGACCATTCTGACAACTACTATGCCAGACTACACAGAGAGGCCATTGAAATCCATAAACACATGGACAATTTCAACAGGAAAGAAGAAACTCAGAAAGTAAACAAGATTTGGCTACCAGTACTGAAGAACACTAAAATCAAGACTCAAAAATATACCAATGAACACTACCCAGCCTCTGGAGGTCCCTCCACAGGGAACAATATAATGGGTTCCTAATGTACTTAACACACTGTTATGCGTATCTGACTAGCAACACACCCTAGAGGATATCCCATTTAACAATAGGCCATCACATAGGCCAATTGTAACACATGCAAATTGCTCCCTCCTACGCAGGGACTACATAAGTATATATAGTCTGTCTCACTTCCATGCCACCAGATCCTCTGAAGATGTCAGTCACAGATGCAGGCAAAATGTCAGGAGAAAATACGAATAGAACACAGCCTCACAGCCCAGAAAACCCACAACAACCTATTGATAAGGATTACCTTTCCCCCAAATCCCTGATAAAAATATTGAAAAGTAATGGCCACAGGACAGACACTCTGCTCACGGCTTCCCTCCACTGTGAAGTGCAGTCTTAAGGTCCTTTGGCCTTTTGAACAAACATTTCTTCTCCAGCTGGGTATCACCATCTTTTCCAGTGTTGAGATATTAACCAATTATTCTGACTATTCCAATAATCTTTCTAATAAAGGAATGTTTGGCCTGCAGCCATTAAAAAAAAAATCTTAATTAGAGTGGTTGTGGGTGGAGAACTATGAGAAGGACATTTATTTTACTCTTCTGCTTCACAGATTGCAGTTTTGAGACTATAGTGAAGTGCTCACAGCCTTTTTTTAAAAATTCTTTGACCTGATTTGACTGGATTCTCACCTTGATAACTGAAAGGGTTCATTGTGTTGTTGTTAAGTGTTGTGACTTCATTCTTGTAGAGTATTTGCACTCCACAGTTATACCATTTCCATATCACTTTAAGAGTCCCAGCTCTATTCTATGGAATCCTGGGATTTGTGCTTTGGTGAGAGACATAAAATTACCTCCTATAGACCTCCTAAAGTATGTCTACAGAGAAATCCAGGTACTGTTAGTTGATGCTATTGTGTGCTATCAAGTTGCTTTTGACTTATGGAACCCTAAGATGAACCTGGGAGCTGAGAGTGTGTGACACGGTCAAGGTCACCCAGTGGGTTTCCATGGCCAAGCAAGGAATCAAATCATGGTTTCCAAGGTTGTTGCCCAACACTCAAATCACTATACCACATTGGCTGTCCAAATACTGTATTAAACTGCAAAATCCAGGATTCTATAGGCTAGAGTCATGGCAACTGAATGAATGGATGTGATTCAGTAGTGTTAGCACAGATACATACTTTTAAACTTGGAAATTATTTTAAGGTGTAAGAAACCTGAAAATTATTTTAAGGTGTAAGAAATACAGACAATCTGCACACTGAAACAAACAGAATCCATGAAAGTCATCTATTCTTGTGATTTGTAATATAAAGGTTTATTTTTCTTTTTAACCACCTGTAGAAAACACAAGACTGACTACTTTTTTTTTCTTGGATCAAGAAATATTGTGTATTTGTCTTTGACAACTGGTACTTCACACCTACCAGGCACCCATGAAGTGTGTTTGTTTCAGTCTTGTAAAAGTGGTCAGACAGCAAGGACATTGGACAGACATATATTTTCCTCTTTTATTAGCACAGAACTTTACAATAAAAAATTTAATATTTGCAAAGAAGACTGGGTGGGAAATCAAAGGAATACCATTTACTTACATAAGCTTATTGCACACTGGAGGCAGAAAAGCAGCTCTGTTTTCTTCCACCCATTTCTTTATATTCACAAGCATTGTCTCCATGATTCTTGATATCAAAGTGTTTCAGGAAAAGGAAATTAGTTTCACCAGTTGATATACTGTGCAAACTTACTGAGTCTAGCAAAGTACTAATTAGCTCCTTACCAGGTTGGATGTTCCTCCCTCTATATATGTGAAATGATTGGTTTGTAACACAGTAGATGGTGAAATAATCTTGCTGCGTTTGATCTTCCAAAGGTTGCTTAGTTCAAAAAAGGGTATCTCAGTAGCTTAGACAATGATCAACCTGTGAGAAAAAACTGAAAACGCTTGTCTGAAGCCTCATTCTCAAAAAAGTTAGTCCACCTGTAATGAAGGACATGTGGAAGCCTAATGCACTGTTTTTATGGGTGTTCAGGCTACTCCTTCAGAATGATTCACTTTGTACTCTGTATATAAGATAATGAATAAGTGGCATATACATAACATGCAAATATCAGAATAGTATTGTTAAGTCTTTAAAGAACCAAATGTACTCAAATAAACATGGCTACCCTTTTGGAACCTGTACATTCTCTTGGTAGAGATGGGAAATGTTTTGAGGGCAAGGACTATAATTTCCAGAATTCTCAGCTCAGGATGACGAGTGGCCAGTGGGGATGCTCAGTGAACAGTGTTGGCCCTTTAAAACCAGTTTCTGCATAGCTAGATTCGAATATTTCCTCACTTGATGCCTTGGCTCCCTACTCAATCTGTGGATTTGGCTTTTGACAAGGCTTGTTCATAGCAGGTTGTGGGGCAAGCAACTCCAGCAGAGCTGGTTTGTCTGGGGCTTCACAGTCTCTGCTGCTGTACATGTCTGTTATCTGTGATCCTGAATGGAAGAAGTCTTATACAAACAGGTACCACTGGATTGCTGAGTTGGGTGGGTCTCATCCTTTCTTTTCAGAATTCTACCATCACTAGACCTGCAGCCTATAAGCAACTGACTGGGCTTCTTAACAAAGCAAGCGGGGCAGAGAACCTGAGAAGATAAGACAACTTACTACTTCACGCATTTTAAAAATGCTACCCACTTTCCTCATAGCTTGCAAAATAGTAATCAAAAGCTGGAAAAGTACACATTGTATTTGATTTTTGATTTTTCCACCGTAAGTCATTATTCAACTTGTATACAAATAAAGGAGTTAGATAACAATATCTATCCAAGCTTTTCCTCAGATGACTCAAGAAATTAAACAAGTCGATGATATATAAAGAATTATGTTGACAATTTCTGAACTACCAGTGGATAGCACTACTTCTTTTTTTTCCACCAATAAAGAGGAAACATATTTTAAAGTCACTGCTGGCAAAAGGCAAAAAGGTAACAGATCTCTCTCTCTCTCTCTCTCTGTTTGTTTACTGTTTACTTCTGAAATATTCCTGAATATACTTTTTCCCTTCTCTCTCCCTGACTCCACCACTACCATGCCTGTGGCACCATATTATTTGCTCCTGGAAGAAGGAAGTAGCAGGTTGTCTACAACAGTCTGGTATTGCTTATGAAAAGGAATTCATTCAACAGTGACACACTCTGCTGACATTTTGAGTATCTTGTAGCATTGCACACATAGCCCAGGAGGCACACAGAAAACAGAAGAAAAAAAGTGGCAGATTGAAGCATTTTTCCAGTGTTCTGATCAGTGATGGGTCTTCTCCCTATCACTCTGGCTAGTGTCCAACAGGGCTGACTACTGCCAGTTCTTACTGCAGGCCAAAGGTTCCTTTGCACATAATCACATTGGTTAATCATATGCAGAACTGAAATGCAGACAAGCGATTCCTCATGACCACTCATAGCAGAGAGGGGCAGAAATAAAGATTTCCATTAATGACATTGTCTCCCTTCCTTGTATGTAAAGGGCTCCCTTGATTGCTTCGTTGCACAGATGGCTTCATGAAACTAAAGGGCAGAAAGCCCACAGTGAATGTTGTATCAGAGAATCTAGGGAATGTAGGAATGTTATTTATTTATTAAAATATTTTACCCCACTCTTTTATCATGAGACCTCAGGGCAACGGATGAAAAAAAAATGATGTAAATGATTCCAAATTAAAAATCAATAAATAAGGTAAACCAGAAAAAATATATTATTGAAACAAGTTAAAAGAGCTTTAAAAGGCTTTAAAATGTTAAAACCATGATCATGCTTAAATGTAGATTAGGCCCCAAAGGCCTTAATAAAAAGCCATGTCTTGATCTGGTGCGAAAAAGAAATGTTTTGGGGTATTTTTGCTTGTTAGATCTGTAGACATAGATTCAAGAAAAACCTACAAGCTGGTGTCATTTTTGTTGCAAAGCTGCTCAAGTTTCTGGAATTGAGCAAACCTATGGAAGAGATGACAACTACCACTCCCAGGAAAAAAAAAAGCATCATATCTTCATCTACAGACAGAGAGACCAGGGGATGAATGAAGTATGTTTTTTTTGGTGAGAAGCAAGTAGTAGACTCATTCTAGGATCTGTAAACAAAAGCAGAATCACTGAAAAGATGTTCATAGGTCAAGCATCAACATGTTGTAAACAAGGCCTGCATGATAAAGAAGCAGGGGAGAAATGATACAGTTCTCCTTCCACATTCATTGGTTTGACCGTCGCAAATTTATTCACAAGATGTGCACGTGCCTTCCCTCACTCCATTCTCCTTCTCCAATTTTCTTCAGTTTTACTGGAGTCAGAGAAGGAAAAGGAAGCACATCTGGAGAAAAGGCAAAGGAAAGGGGGACACATGCATACTTTCTCCCCTCTGGAGCTCTCCCCTCCCATTCCCATGCATTTGGCCCCAGTGAAGAGAATATGTGCTGAGACAAAAAGAAAGGGAATAGGGGGGAAAGGTATGCACACACCTTCCTTCTCCCCTCTGGAGCTCTCCCTCCCATTCCATACATTTTGCCCTGCACAGAGAATGCCCACCAAGGCAAAATGCAAAGGAGTGGAGAGGGGGAGCTCCGGAGGGCGTTATTTGCTGTTTTTCTCTTTCACACGGGCTCTGTGCCCCAAATGCTCTTGGAAGTGGAGGGGCCACTATAATTATTCTGCAGTTCCAGCAAAAACATTTATTCAGCACTGAAGCTCAGTGCTGTGCAAGTAGGAAGGACAGGCAGACAAGCCACATACAGAATCTGAGGACAAAACTAGATACCCTACGACAGATCTCATCTTCCTCTTAAATAAATAAGGGTTACAGAATAGAACAGTAAAACAGAAGCCTGTTTTACCTTAGTAACTCCTGTGCTGAAAATTCCACTCCATTTCTCAGTTTTTCTATACCTAAAGAAGGAAAGGAGGTTTCTTATATTCCCCTTCCCTTTAACACAGGAATTAGGTTTTGGGTGTGACAGGCAAGTAGAAAAAATTCCACAGAGTTAAGCACCCTCCCTTCTGCTATGCCTCCTCTTCCCATGCTTATTTAAAAAACAAACAAACACTAAGACACCATTATATTTAGGATTGCCATAATGAAAACTGGAGAAAGCTCCTGCCTTCTTAATGGTTGTGTAGAAAAGGGAATTTCAGCAGCTCTTGCTCATTACCTAATTGTGTGACAAGCATCACCTCCTGAAATTTCCACTTCTGCACAACCATTAATAGGGACAGGAGCCTTCTCCTGTTTTCACTCCAGCAACCCTTAACATTTATATTTATTTTTTAGCATCCCATTTTGTCCTGGCTATGTCACAAACTCTCAACCCCAGAAAACCCTGTGATAGGTTGGCCTTAGGCTTGCCATAACTTGGAATGAGTTGACAATCTTGAATGCATCTTACAGTCCACTTTGCACCATGGGACCTTAACAACTGCATTGCTCCTAACTTGCCGTTCCTTGCTACTCATACACATTTTAACATCCTAAGCGTTCTGAAGAACTCAAAAGCTTGTAGTGTTTTTCAAACAAAAGTAGCATTTATTAGCTCAAATATGAAATCTACAAATGTTCACATTAAAAAATATATATATAAAATGAGGTGTTTCCTTCCACACACAAAATATTGCAGGACAAACTCGTACAGAATAGCTCAAAAGTAGTGTACACACAGGAGAATTGGTATAGCTTAAACACGGAACCATCCCACTGCTGCTTTTCCAAGAGCTTTCTGGGATGCCTTTGCAGAACACCCACTTAATGTTATACTACTTCTCATCTTGGCAGTAAGAGCAAGTCAAAAAGGAGGGCAAAAGAAACTGGGAAAAGCTGCTGCTGTTCAAGTACTTTGCCTGTCCTGAGAGCAGCCTAGGGATGTAGGTACTCATTCCCAGCTTGACTTTGTATGCCATTTCTAAACAATTAACATCTGGTTGAGATGCAACAGAAGGTTCACTTGTAGCATTTTAAAGGACTCCAATACAGATTCAGTTCCGAGTTGCTGTCAGTTCTGGATCCTCCATGGCATTCCTAAGGGCCAACCCGCTCAAAACGAATTTATGTCGCCCCCGCGCGCGCTGCCCTTCCCTTCCGCAACCGCTTTTCCCTCAAGCAGCCCAGGGGCATAATAATTATTATTATATACCTGTATGTACATATATGCACACAGCCTGGACCACTGTATACCTTATTTATTTATTTAGGCTCCTTTTTCTTTAACACAACGGACTCATGGCATCTTAACATCTATCAAAATATACAAGCCCTGCCCTTCTGCTGAGGCGACAATGGACGCCTGGATAAGACCTTCCTCATTCGCCTCCGCTGAGGCGTCAACGCTGGAACTTCGCATTTCTTCGAGCCCACAAACGTGGCAGCCTTTTCCCTTCCACTCACAAGGCATTTCTGGTCGGCCATTTCCCTCCCACACCCACCAGCTTCCCTCAGGTTGCTCTTGGCGAGCCTCCATTCATACACCCTATAGATTACTGTCTCACACAGAGGGAGACTGTCGCCTTTCTTTCCGTCTTTCCCTCTTTTTTCCTTCCCTCCTCCTCAAGCTCATTTCCCCTGCTTCACCCCGAGAGGAAATAAGTAAACGGTAAATAGTAAACGGCTCCGGTAAGCGCCGTCTTCCGCCCGAGCAAAAGGCTGGAGCCTTTTTTCCCAGCCCCACAATGGCGCCTCATCGCGTCACCAGCGTGACGAAGGCCCGCCTGTCCTCTTAGGCCCAACAGCGGCAGCCCAACAGCGACAGCCGAGCAGAGAGGGAGGGAAATAACAACTCGTCGCGTTTGGCTTTCTTCCTTTCCAGTGTAGTTTTTTTATTTATATATTTTGTTCCCTCAAACATGCATTTCGGAACAGAAACAAATGGGGGGCTTAAGAAAAAAAAAAGGGAGAAATAAAAGAGAAAACAAGCTGTGAAATGGCGTCCTCTCAACCTGAGTCCTTCATAAAGCGTTCCGGAGGAGTTGGTGTCAGGGCTCCAGTGGCGCAATCGGTTAGCGCGCGGTACTTATACAGCAGTACATAGCAGAGCGATGCCGAGGTTGTGAGTTCGAGCCTCACCTGGAGCACATGTCTTTTGGGGCCGCTCGCTTTTGGGATACTTGGCGGTGGTTGCGGGCAAGACGCCTGCCATTATCGCCGAGAGAGAAGAATTATCCAGCTGGTGCATTGATGCACAGTTACCAATGGGGCGGGCGGAGGGGTGGTGGGGGGAGGATTGGAAAATCAGAGGGGGTAGCGCCTTCCTATTGTGCATGAAACCTTTATGATGCAGACTGTGATCATGCAAAGATGTCAGCACCACAGTGACTTAAAGGTCTTTTTTTTTTTAATATGGCAAAGTATTGAAGTGTTTTTTTACCTATGGCCGGGGAAGCCAGAATTTATTTAAGCAAGCTTCTGAGAATTTTTTTTTTTTAATTGTCTGCAATTTGTTCTCTGTTAATTAAAAATCTGGGTTTCTCAGAAAACTAATAAATCAGAAAAAAAAAGAACAAGAATAACCCATAACTTCATATAAGATTGGTAGAAGGGGAGAAAGGTTTCTGCATTTATCCAAGGCCGTTTCCGCACGAGCCTGTTAGAGCGCTATGATTCCACTTTCAGCCTCCTATGGAATCCTGGGGTTTGCAGTTTCGGGAGGGGCCAGCCGGCCCCTCCCGAAACTGCAAACCCCAGGATTCCATAGGAGGCTGAAAGTGGAATCATAGCGCTCTAACAGGCTCGTGCGGAAATGGCCCAAGTTGTACTTGTTGCTTGTTATTATAGAGCTTATAAAAAGCAGGCAGTGGTGTCAGACCTCCAGGCTACTTTTCTGCCTTTGGGATTTCCAAGGGCTGCGTTGCAATATGCTGATCAATAAAAATGAAACCCAGATGAGAATTTGGATAGTAAATATGGACCGCTCCTTCCTTGTATGATAACAGCGGGAAGAAAATTATTTGCTTAAACCTGGGAATGGACTGAAGCCCTGATAGCAGGATTGTTAAAGTGGCTGAACTGTCCCAAATGACCAAACCAACCTGGGTTTAAAGGACAAGCAATTGAAGATTTTTTTTTTTTTTGAAAGACTGGAAACTGTTGATTGACTTTTTAAGCAATAAAAAACTAAACAACTAATTTGTGGATATGGTTATTAATGGTTTGCTTAGGTGGATCTGTAAGGGCAGGTTTCTATTTTGCTGTCTTTTATTATTGTCCTATTTTCATTACAATTTGGCTGGGAGATGGGGTCAGAGCCCCGTTGTGTTTTAATAAGTTAGTGTTCCATCAGTAAGATAGTGTGCAAGTGAATTAGTGTTCAGTGTTTTTTAGTTTACTGTTATTGTATTGTGTTTTAATTTTAGTTTATGTTTATGTCAAAAATGTCAGTTTGTGTTATTTTGTATTAAAACTGATACATACATATAGGTAAACAAAACCTGAAGTGGTTGGAATTCAACATCTGTTTAAAAAAGACACTCGTATTTTTGTTTTGTTTGGTGTTGAACACTGCGGGTGTGCAAAAAAAGTCTGTTTGGAAACTGGAAGCTTCAGCGGGTCGAAAATGCTGCAGCCGAAGTGCTGAACAGAGTGGGTTTCAGGGAAGATATACAATCAACTCTCCCCATTCACTAGGGTTAGGGGTGCAGGACATTTGCAAGAGTGGAAAAACCACAAATATCAAAATGTGTGTGTCTGTGGGAAGGAGGCTGAGGAATTGGGGGCGGGGGAGAACAGGCACCCAGAGCCCAAACCAGGGCCACTTCCGCACTACACTGTTACAGTGCTGTTATTCCACTTTCAACACCTTGTGGAATTCTGGGGTTTGTAGTTTACTGAGGCCAAAGATCTCTCTGGCTGGGAATACTAAATGCCCCTCCCTAAACTGCAAACCCCAGGATTCCACAGGATGTTGAAAGTGGAATAATAGCACTATAACAGTGTAGTGCGGAAATGGCCCAGGTCAGGAAAAGGAGAGGGAAAGGAGTGGGGATTAGTATGGTGGCCCTATACTTCATCTCTTGCACTCATCTCCTTCCTTGGGTGTTGGGGAGGTACTGGAAGAGGCTGTATGGTGCTGAGAAATCGGTCTGCGAGCCATCCTTAGCTGGCTAGACAGTGGCTGGCAGAAGAGGAGGAGAACAAGAGGTGGGTTTTTAAAGGGTTGTGTGGCCTGATTGGAGCTGCTTAGAGGGAAGGTTCTCCAGAAAAGAAGCTGAGGTTGGGGGCAGAGGGTGAAGAAACTTGAAAATAATCAAATCCATGAAAAGTAAACCCACAAATGTGGAGGGCTGACTGTAACTGCCTTGTTCATTGGCTACCAGATTGTTTTCAAGCACAATTCAGAGTTCTGGTTACGACTTATAAAGCCTTATATGTCTTAGGTCTAGGGTGTCTGGAAGACTGTATCTCCCTACAGGAACCTGTCCACCTCTTGAGATCTTCAATGGAGGGCTTTTTTGTAGTCTTACCATTATCTTTTTTTTTTTTATTAAAAATAAATTTTATTAACTCTACTTCATACATATCCATAAACTCCACAAACATCATATATACAAATTAACATAAAAAACCAAACAGAAATACATTATACTATAGAACAAAACAAAACAAAACAACAACAATAACAACAACAACAAGATCTTCGACACAATCACATTAGTAATTTACTAACATATATTCAGCCTTTCTTCCACTCAACATGACAAACCTTCTTTCTTCCGTCTTCCAGTCATACACCATATCATGACTTCATTCATGGTAACCTTGGGTGTGCTTATGACCTCCTAGTACCCTCCTTCTTCTTTTCCTATCACTGTAACCTTGCTGGTATATCCATTCTACTCTGCTACTCTCTAATTATCTCTAACCTATAAAACCTCTATTCTAAACTTCAGTCTAAAGTTCCCTTACCTACTTCTTCCACTTCCATGTCAATTATATATTCTAATCAAACATGCCTATTAGAGCCGATTCTCCCCACTCTTCTTCCCATAATACCTTCAATATTTTCCAATTTTGAAGAAAAATTTCTTTGGGTTTATTCCGTAGAGTTAAAGTTAATTTATCCATTTCAGCAAGCTCATAAACTTTGAGCTTCCATTCTTCTATTGAAGGGATATCCTTCCTTTTCCAATTCTTTGCATAGACAATCCTTGCTGCATAGATCAAATAACAAAGAATTCTCAAGGCTCCTTTTTCCACTTTAATTTCTAGCCCTCCTACAATATTTAACAAATAAATTTCGGGCGATAGTTTAAATTTAATCTTTAACAATTTCTCTATATGATTATGGATTTGCATCCAATATACCTTAGCTTTTTTACAACTCCACCACATGTGGAAAAAGGAGCCTACCTCCTGACACTTCCAACATGAGGCTGCCTCCTTACTGTTATGGATTTTGGATATTTGTACAGGAGTCAAATACCATCTATAAAATAATTTAAAAAAATTTTCTTTTAAATTGTAGCTGCAAGTAAATTCTTGATTCAATTTCCACGCTTTTTGCCAATGTTCTAAAGGTATTGAATGGCCTATTTCCTGAGCCCACTTTATCATGTTAGTTTTAACTATTTCTGTTTCTAGGTCTATATTCAATAACATTTTGTAAATATTACTTAAAGGTCGTTTAATCTCAGATTTTATTATCCTATCGAATTCAATGTCCTCCCATTCTATTCCTTTCTCTTTTGTGTCCTTTTTATATTTTTCCATTAACTGTCTATGTAAGAACCAATGTGTCCGATATCCCTCCCCCATCAATTCCTCTCTAGATTTAAGTTTAATATTGTTCCCTTCTTTCTTGAGAATGTCTTTATATGTTATCCACTCTTTAATCTTAACTTTTTCTAATTTATAAAAGGCTTCATGGGGGGATGTCCAATACGGTATTTTTAAATACATTTTTTTCCTAAGTTTAAGCCAGACTCCTAAAATTGCCTTTCTTACAAGATGATCTGTAAATGTTTTGTCAATTTTATATTTATCGTAGCAAATATAGGCATGCCGTCCAAAATAGAGGTTGAATCCCTCCAATTTGAGTAGTTTATCATTCTTCAAAAGAATCCAATCTTTCATCCACACTAAAGCCGAGGCCTCAAAGTACAATTTTAAATCAGGCATACTCAATCCACCATTCTCTTTCCTTTCTTTCAAGTATTTTCGTTTAATCCTCGGTTTCCTCCCATTCCATATAAAACTACTCAGTTCTTGCTCCCAACTATGAAAGGGTTTCTCACTAGTAATTATAGGTAAATTCTGAAAATAAAACATTAATCTTGGCAAGATGCTCATTTTCACGGTGGATATTCTTCCCAGTAATGATAAATGTAAATTTTTCCATTTCCGTATATCCTCCCTTATTTTCTTCCAAATGTTATTGTAATTGTTTTCAAACAAGTCCGAATTATTTTTTGTTACCATTATTCCTAAATATCTAATCTTTTTTGCTATCTTGAAGCCAGAGTAGTTCATTAGTTCTTCTTCTTTCGGTTGTGCGATATTCTTTGTAATCATTAGAGATTTATCTTTATTAATTTTTAATCCCACCATCATACCGTATTCTTTCAAAAGGCCTAATAGGGGTTTAATACTATTAAGTGGATCTTCTATAATTAAGGCCATATCATCTGCAAAGGCCTGCAATTTGAATTCATATCCTTTTATTTTTGTTCCCTGTATTTCATTATTGTTCCTAATTTTTATATTCAGAATTTCAAGACACATAATGAAAAGTAAAGGGGAAAGAGGACATCCCTGTCTCGTTCCTTTAGTAATCTTAAATTCTCTTGATTTTTCCCCATTAACTATTAAACAGGCCTTTTGGTCCTTATAAATTGATTGTATCCATCCTTGAAATCTTGTACCAAATTCCATCTCCTTCATCACCTCAAACATAAACTTCCAATTTACATTATCAAAGGCCTTTTCGGCATCTAAAAATATTAACGCCAATTCTTTCTGCCTATTCATTTGATAATATTCAATAATATCTATAATTATTCTTATATTATTTTTTAGATGTCTGCCTGGTAAAAAACCGTTTTGATCTTCATGAATCCAATTCACCAATATTTTCTTTAATCTATTAGCCATAATTGAAGTAAATAATTTATAATCTAAATTTAATAATGAAATTGGCCTATAACTTTTTTTGTCATATTTATCTTTCCCCTCTTTCAGGATTAATATTATATTTGATTCTTTCCAAGAGTTTGGTATTTCACCATCTTTAATAGAATTCATTACTTGACTAAGGATAGGAGTTAGTAATTCCTGAAAAACTTTATAATATCTCCCAGTAAGTCCATCCGGGCCTGGCGCTTTCCCTTCCTTTAGATTTCTAATTGCATCTCTAATTTCTTGTGAGTTTATCGGTTTATCCAGGTTTTCTCTTTGAGTCTCTGATAATTTATTAATATCTATCTGGTGTAAATATTTATTTATCCTAGAGCCTAGGTTATGGGGTTGTTCTCTTTCCTTAAACAAATCTTCAAAATAGCTTGTCAGTATATTTTTAATCTTCTCTTGACGATAGTGTATGTCCTTCCCTTCCCTTAGCTCCAAGATATTCTTTTTTTCTCTTTCTTTCTTCAATCTGTATGTTAACATACAGATTAACATACAGATTGTAGTCTTACCATTATCAAAGATCCATCTGGTGAGGATGTGTGAGAGGGCTTAGGCTATGGAATTCCCTCCCATGAAGGATAAGACTGGTACCCTCTTTGCCCTCCTTTTGTTGGCAGGTAATTTTTATTTAAGCAGGTATCTGGAGATTCACTGTGTGTGCAGAAGGGTATTTTAATGGAGTACATTAAAATGTGCATTTTTCTTTATTTTGTTTTTTACAATATTTGACACTGTTTTGAAGAAGGGGTATTTTAACATCATAGCTAATTTATTTTTTAAAAAACACTTCTCAATTATTAGGTTTTCAATTGTACCTGGTTTTTAGTTTTGTAGTAAGCTGCTTTGATTCCTCTGTGTGTAGAAAAGCAGGATATAAATACAATAAAAGAAATTATTCATAAAAGTTACATGTAGTTTCAGAAATCACATTGTTTAAACAAATATTTCAAAAGTCCTTTCTCACTTCACATCTCACCTGTAAGCTCCTCTCAAAGCACTATGACTTGGGCCTGTTATTTGAACACTGTTAAAATGCCAATTAGTGGTAGTATTCAACAAAACCACAACAGCAACAGTCCCTGAAGATTCAGATTGAGAAGCATTTCTTTTCCTTTAATAAAGAAGAAAAGAGACACTGAGAATCAGACTTGCCTGATTTCTGTGGTCATGGCTACCACTCTTGAATTCTTTGGTATCCCTTCTATATGAGGATTCATGCTGCTAGTGTCAAAAAGCGAGGCATTTTTGAAAGAACTTTCTACAGGGTGTCCATCTTCGCATTCAAATGTCTCATGAGCAGAAACTTTTCAGCTGCATACAATCTTGACATTCAGACTAAAGAGGAAGTGGTGTTTTTTTTTAAAAAAAGTAAATATAGAGATGCAAATATCTTCACATACATTATCTGCTAGCTTTACTGAGTGTGTAGCTTCCAATCTCAATCTGTATGCTTGGTTTACTGATTTAAATCATATGTGTCCATATGTCTCCACTGGGTATCCAAAAGCTAGGAATAGGAGTCCATTTGGTCAGACAACCCTTTCTTTAAAAATGCCTTGTCAAGAGGTGAGCAAGGCTTTCACCTGGGAGAACATGGACTAATCTCACAGTCCCATTTTTCAAATGTGCTCAGCTTCATAGGCCTTTTTAGTCCTTGTCCATCATATCTGATACACAAGTATAGCTTAGTTAACAAAGCAGATGTGTTCCTAGGTGTTACTTCTTTAACAGAAAATTTGGCACCAGAGGCAGAAATAACATGGAAAGAATAAAGTTTCTTCACCACAAAAAAGAAGAGCAGTTGGGGAAAAAACAACAACTTTTAATGGGAGCCAGCATATTGTAGTGGTTGGAGTGTTGGACTCTGACTCTGAAGACCAGTCATAGAAACCCATTGGGTGCCCTTGGACACATTATACACTCTCAGCCCCAGAAAACTCTGTGATAGGTTCACCATAAGTTGGAAATGACTTGAAGGTACACCACCACAATAATTTGTGCATGTGAAATGAAACAACCAGATCAGGTAAGCCTTGCATAAGTAGAAAGAAACATTTTGATCCTTCTAGAGACCACTTGAAAGCTTCCTCCAGGGATGATTTTTTTTTCTTTAACCAGTAAACAATGCAATAAAGATTGAACTGGGAAAGAGTGGCATTCTACTCTAGCTGATCCTACTGTAGCTATATAGCTGTAGCTCCCTACAATAGAAAAAGTAAATGGCAGCTGCCTCCAGAATCTCTGAGCATGTGTCAACAGCAAAATAGGGAGAAAAGAGGAAAGAAGATATGCCTGCCTCACCAGTCACCCCAGCATATTAAAAAGCATACGTCTATAAGTTGGAACACTAACATGGAAACCCTAAGAGAAGGGAAGCTACAAGCAAGCATTGTATTGCATCTGATTGACCAAAACTGGGGGCTTTTATACATGATTTCTGCCTGGAGGGCAAGGGTATGAACGGCTCTGAAGCTGCGTAAACAATGGCATTTGCAGAGTGGACAATGAGGTCCGGAATGGGCTAACAATCTTAGCATTTGATGACAAAGTACTAATGGATGTTGTGATAGCTCTTAAATGGTTGGACGGGTGTGCAGACAATGGAGAGATTTACAGGTCAGTGGGAAGAAGGGTTGAAACAATCAGCAGTTTGGTAGGAACTTCCCCATCGCTATTGCCCAAAAGCAGAGTACTTATGGTTAGCTTAAGCCTACTATCTCTGGAGTTTCCTGGTGATTTCCTGACTATGACCTGGCTGTGCCTAGAGGGGTTTCTGCATGTGTTCAACCAGTGTCGTTCTCTTGTCCAGCTTGGCCATACAGTCACATCAGGGTACATTTTATATCAAAGCCAACTAATATAATATAGAGTGAAGCAGAGAAAGCAGCAATGCGGCTTAGGCAGGAACCTAAGGACATTCTTGTTTGGGAATTCGATGGACAGAATGGTATTTGGAATGGTGAGAAACAGCACTGAGCAGCCTAAAATCCAGGGTATTTGTACCCCAAAAATATCCTGCGGGTATTTTGTGACTCGCATTCCCAGCTAAGCAGACACTGGGAGTTGCAACACGAACAATGAAGTCTGGACAGAGTTCATGGTCTTAATGTTTTGAGTGACAAGGGGTAATGGTTGTCATAATAACTGAGTATTATGGAGAGGTGAAGAAACAATAGGGACATATCCAGATGTATGGGGATCAGGTCATCTGAGGGTTTCCATGACCAAGCAAGGATATGAACCATGTTCTCCTGGAATAATCAAAACTGCAAATGCTGAGCTCATAAAAGTGGAGGGCCAACTGTATTTTTCCTAAAAAAAAAATAACATTCATGGGTGGTTTTCCATTTCCTCACCAGATGGTACAGTGCATCTAATCTGGAAGAGACAAATTCATTTTGTTAAAACAAAAATAAATAAAAAAATACTGTGCGACTTTAAGAGAAAGTTCTCCTATGAGAAGTTTTTTCTCTCTCTCTCTCTCTTCCTAAAGATATGTTTTCTTCTGCTGGCTTTGCATTTCCTTTGCCCAGAAGAGGGAGCCTAGGCTATTTATTTATTTATTTTTGAAAGTGGAAGCAAAACTATACATTTGATCAAGCTTTACTCAACATGTAATAACATTGTCTCATATTTTTGACTTCTATATATACGTGAATTTGTACTGACAAGAAAATACACGTTGATGGTAATTGGAAATATGGTATTTTTTAAGAATGATGTACTATTTTTTTTTAATTAAAAAGTAATTAAAAAGAAAGAAAGAAAGTGGAAGCAAAACTAACACAGTGCATTTGCAGCACACCCTTTGCATTTATTTGTTTCAGAAATTTGAAGAAATGGAAGGAATTGGGGGAAGGACACTCTTTCATTCCAGCTAAGGCAGTGGTTCTCAACCTTCCTAATGCCGCGACCCCTTAATACAGTTCCTCATGTTGTGGTGACCCCCAACCATAAAATCATTTTCGTTATTATTTATTTATTTATTTATTTATTTATTTATTTATTTATTATTTAGTTAGTTAGTTAGTTTATTTCCAACATCAAATAGATTGGAAAGACTGCCCTAAATCACTGCTTTGGATAGACTTCTAATGCCTAAAAACTGGTAACCCTCCCCCCTTTTTTAAGCACAGAAAGCGTCCAGCAATGCCAGAATTAAGGCAGTAGTTCTAGTTCTGAATGTTGGGTTTCCACAGTTCAAAAAGCCAGTCACTCCCAAAGGCAATGCCGAAACAGCCCACATTTTACACGAGGCACAGGGAGGAAAGGACAGGGAGAGAGGAAAGATGGCGGCGGCATAAGCAGATGCGTTTTGTTTCCCTCCCTCCCTCCCTCCCTTAAAGGGAGCGTGGACGCTGAACATACAAAAAGCGAGGAATGCAAGACAGTCAGGGCGAAGAACACAACACGTGCGTGTGGCAAGCACCAACGGTCCACGCACAACAAAAGCGAGAGGAGAAAGTCATCCTGGCTATTTCTGCACTAGACTGTTATAGCGCTATGATTCCACTTTCACCATCCTATGGAATCCTGGGGTTTGCAGTTTGAACTGCAAACCCCAGGATTCCATAGGATGGTGAAAGTGGAATCATAGCACTATAACACTGGAATGTGGAAATGGCCAAAGTCCACAGGAAGGATCAGAGCAGCGCTTTCGGGTCAAAAAAAAAAAAAACCAACCAAGGAACCTCGGGGGCTCTTGCTACACAAACCGAAGCCCTTGGCTGATGCCCCCTGCTCCTTTCCTGACCGAGTTCTCGGTCTCAGAGGGACTGATCTCCCCCGTCGGATGGCAGATCCGCCGCAGGAGAGTTTCCCCCTTTGCCTGCCAGACCAAAGGCAACAGCCACTCCGACAACTCCCACGGAGCGGTGTGCCCAGAATGAATGGGCAACCAGGCGATCGCCGCTGCTGCAGCGCCGCCACTTTGGGAAGCAAGTGGAGCCCAGCTGCTTGCTCGCCCTAGCAAGCAACTCTGTTCGCCGGCATGAATGAGCGTAAGGTAAAGAGGGTGAGGGGACGGGGTCTTACCTCCCAGACGTCCCACTGCAGCACCATAAACCCTGAATGTGAAGCCCTCTGTGTGTGTGTGTGTGTGTGGTGCGGGCGCGAGCGTCCAAGCAGCGCCTGGCTGCTCACTCGCCCCGGCAAGCAACTCTGACTCTGCAAGCCAGCATGAAGGGGAAAGGAACGCTGAAGGGGAAGCCCTCTGTGTGTGTGTGTGTGTGTGTGTGTGTATGTGTGTGTGGTGCAGGCGCGAGCGTCCAAGCAGTGCCCGGCTGCTCACTCGCCCCAGCAAGCAACTCTGACTCTGCAAGCTGGCATGAAGAGGAAAGGGAACACTGAAGGGGAAGCCCTCTGTGTGTGTGTGTGTGTGTATGTGTGTGGTGCAGGCGCGAGCATCCAAGCAGCGCCTGGCTACGCCTGGCTGCACGCCTCCTCTCCCCTCCTGCCAGTGCGGGGTCTCCTCTCCTCACCTCTGCCTTAACGCTCCGGCTCCAGCTCTCTCCTCTCGGTGTCCTCACCTCCGCCTTAACATTCAGACTCCAGCTCTCTCCTCCTGCTCTCCGCACCTCCAGCACCATCTCAGGCTCCTCTAGTGCTTTTCCACCAGGCAGCATGCCTCCTCTCCCCTGCTCCCAGCGCAGGGGTCTCAGAAGCACTGCTCCCATTGGCTGTGAGGCCACCTTCTTTTAAAAGGGGGGGCAGGATTGAGGAGTGGTGACCCCTGTGAAATGGTCGTTCGACCCCCAAAGGGGTCCCGACCCCCAGGTTGAGAACTACTGAGCTAAGCAGTACACACATACCTTTTTAGAAAGAGAGCTAATGCACATAAGTTAATCTGCTGAATTATTATTTGTATCGTTTTAATGAAGGAAACTGACTACAGTGGTGGAGCTTGGAGTGCATGGAGGAGGTGAGGCTACAGTGCGAAGGCGTGGCCATGGTGCACAGGGGCATGGCTTCGGTGCGTGGGGGCATGGCTGCAGTGCACGGGGGATGTGGCTGCAGTGCGCAGGGGCATGGCTACAAGCCAGGATGCCCCAAAAACATTGCTGCCAGGGGTAAACCTCCCTCATCGTCCCCCCCACTCAACTGACTGACCATCAGTTTGCATAACAGTACAGTGTACATAGAGAATAATTCACCAAAACAAGTGTGGCTGTCTGAGAGCAAAGCTTTGCCATTGCCATTGCCATTAGTATATTTCTAGAACTGGGTATACAAATCTGCCTAAATTAACAACACCACTGACAAAGGACCTTCTTTTTACAGTCTTTTTATGTCCCCTAGCCCCTTTCTCTATCTAGCTTGATTCATCTGCATTGAGAGGACAGTGAAAGAGGTCTGGAGAAACAGACTTCTGGTGACCAGTTTGAGCAGCTTATCTGCAGTAAACAATGCAATGAAGCCATGAGATGGAGAAGAATGGGATTCTTTTCTAGCCAATCCTACCATAGCTGTGTGTGCTTGCCTATGACAGACAAAGTAGGCAGCAGATACGTCCAGAAATCGTTACTGAGCATGCGTGGATAGCAAACCAGAGAGAAAAAGGGAAAGCAGATAAACTTGTCCTACCAGCTATCTCCCAGCATATTAAAAAAACATTGATTTATAGGTCTGACCACTAGAATGGAAACAGCCAGAGAAGCTGAGACTGGTGAAAGGGGGGGGGGTCACCCCTGGTTATATTTTGAAGAGGTTTTCAAATGGTCTTTAGGAGCTTCAAAATACTTGTTACTAAGGCAAGCCAAACCTGACCTGGTTGTTTCATTTCACATATGCATATTGTCACCTGGATTTTTCCCAGATAAGGGACTTTGGGCAGGCTTTGGGCCCAGTGCACTAACCGATAAGCCACACTGAGAGTGATCAAAGCTCTTTTATTGAAAGTTCTGCAGAATGGAACACAAGGCACTCAGGCAAATCAAGTGTTCCCTGAACACAAGTGAAATTACATCTCAGATAGTTGACAAGGATTACATGGTCCTCCCTGGGGAGGAGATAACTCCATACATGTAGGAAACTATGTCATGATTACATTATTATGTCAGCATTCAAGCATTGTGCATATGCATATAGGTGGCCTCAAATTATAATACCAAATCCTGCCTTGGGGATGTGAAAGAATATAACAATGAAGCCTAATGAAGCTATAGGTAACTGCAGTTCAGTTCTTGTGGTTGCTCCCCCTCCAATTGTCTAGCATGAGGTGCTCTTGACATTGCAGACCACAGGGCTAACACACTCACAGCTGCTTGCACTTGCTTCCCTATTTTAGCTTGTTTCGTTTCACTAATCTTGTTATTTAAAGCTTTTTGCTGTCTTGCAAGCTTTGCCTTGTTGCTCTTCTTTTAAGCCTTTGGATGCTGGCTGAAACTATTGGTCAATTTTTAGACCCTGGGGTCTCACACCTACCTATATTTTGAAGAAGTTTTCAAGTGGTCTCTGGAAGCTTCAAAATATTTGTTACTTAAGCAAGGCTAACCTGACCTGGTTGTTTCATTTCATATATGCATATTGTTAGTTAGTTGATGACAGTTGTTAAAGTGCTCTTCTTTTCTTGTTGTGTAGGAATCTATCTAATTTTTTCCCATGTTATTTCTGCCTCTGGTCCAAATTTCCTGTTAAAGAAATAATGCTCAGTACAGTATTTATAATTTGCTTGGAACAACTGTTAGGATGGCTTGAGTGCCTTTTAGAAAGGTAGGTGGCGCAGCTGAATCAAGACACTTTTCAGGACCACATGACTTCAGTCTTTAGAAAGTATTTGCTGCTGTGCATCATCTGCTGTTTGAAATTTCAACAATAGATGGCACTGTGACCACATAAAAATATGGCATTGGGCAGCTCAGTCTATAAAATACAGGCAGAAAGCCTTTCCAAGCTTTCTAAAAATAATAAAGGCCTCTTGCCAAGTTCTGCAATGTTTGTTCCTTAGAGTGAGAAACAATAGGCCTACATTCCAGTGGTCAGAGGGAAAGCCAGAACAATAAATGAGCATAGACCATGGAGTGTGTGTGTGTGTGAGAGAGAGCGGGGAGAGAGGGAGAGAGATTGATCATTAAAAAGTAAGATTCTGAAACCAAACTTATTGCTAGATGTCTTGTAAAAATGCAGAGACTAGACAGATGGAAATCTTGTTAATTGTGAATGGTATTTTTATTTCCTTCAGTATGAGTTTAGCATTATTCAACAGGCACATATGAATAGACTTGGAGAAAGAATCTCTCTGTCTGAAGTCTGGATTTTAACCAGTGGAACAACAATTGAACTTGTATGGTACTGGAAGGATCTGCTGCTGTTGTATTATTTTGTTAGCTGTATTGGGAATGGGGTTTGTGAAAAGATTATGTTATTTTTTCCCAAAGAATATGTGGTGTGCATGCATATGGGTGTGTACATGCATACCTCTGACTTTTAAAAGAATCCAAGTCAAGTTTGATTCACATCCAGTGTAGTTTTTCCATGTTGCACTTCTGTCTAGGCCATGATAATGTGAATGCAATCATAGGAGCCTTTTGCACCACACAGTTTGCAATCTGTTTTGCTCCCTAGTACAGTTTATTAGTATGCATAATATATTCTTCAAGGACTCTTTGACACTAAAGAGACATATCCCAAAAATGTCCTAATCCGGCAGGGCCAGTCCCAATTAATCCTCTGTTGTCCCACTTTTTCAGCTGCCTTTAAAACATCCCAGTTTCTCTCTCCTCCTCCCACTTCCTCACTTTGTCCTCAGCTTACTTCAGTTGATGCAAACTGACTTCAAAGTGCAAAAGTACTTTGCATTCAGTTAATTCAAGAGAGGAGAGAAGGAGATGTAACCTTGCCCTTTCCAGTAAGCTTAGGCAAAAAACAAGCTGCTACAGCCTTTTCTAGCTTCTGTGTTCTTTCTCATTAATAACTTTGCCATCTTGCCTACATTCTGATGTTGTTTGGCTGCACATATCCTAGTTTTCATCTGTGAACTTTTGGAGAGTATGCACAGTTATGACTCCTTTTTAACTGCCATGTCTGGATCCTATGGAATCTTGTGTGTGTGTATGTGTGTGTGTATGTGTTGTAGTTTACTGAGACAGTAGAGCTCTCTGGCCAACCATTCCAAATAATCCTCCCTAAACTGCAAATTCTAGGATTCCACAGAAATATTTGGAGTTCTATTTAGAGTTCTATGTCTCATAGATGAGAGAGGCAATACAAGAATGACTCCAGAGGTGCAGTTCCTAAAGCTTGCTCTCATAGCAACAATGTTCATCCTTGATTTGATGGTACATGATATCGCAGCTTTGGGGAGGCTACACTTGATTTAGTGTCTATGGAGGGGACAGTTCCCACAGAACTATTCATGCTACCTTGAATTTTGGCCTGGCATTGGCTAGTATGGAAAGTGTACACAGATATGTGCACATCTGTGTGTCTATGTATATTTTTAACCCTAGTAAAATGTATTTCCAGCTGTTTTTTTCTGCTATCTTAGATACAAACAGGCATATGTGCACACACAAATCTATATCTATATCCAGATTTACCCATAACAGTATATCCATTGAAATGATTGGGTGTAAAATTAGCCATGACTAATTTAAATCCCACTGATTTCAATGGGTAGCTAAATTTGAATCCAGTCACTTCTCTTCTACAGGAATCCTTACAAAAGTCCTTTAATATAGTCTACTGTTACTCTCATGTTGCAAGGAGAAAGAAAAGGGCTGAAGGAGTAGATGTGTGAGGAACCAAACTTCAACTAAAGCCACTCTTTTTCACAACCTCATTTCATTCTATGTCTTATTCAACAGACATGACTGAAACTTTCTGTGCCATCTGACGACTACTTTGTTATCACCTAAAGGCATTGCCTTTTCCCCTTCCTTCTAGTATCCCATCATGGGAACCAAGTGGGTTATATATTCAATAAATAAATAGGTAATCATGCAGGAGTGATTTGCATGATCTTGAGCAGTTGCTACATATTTTTCTAGAGAAGGTGTTCGGGTAGGTTTTTTTAATACAGTCAACCCTCCAACAATTGTGGTGGGACTTCCACAGATTTAATTATTTGTTTCTCCAACTCCTGCTCCCCACCTCAGGTGCTTGTTTTCCAGGGGAACCTTCCCTCTCAATGCCTCCAATCAGGGCACATAGCCCTTTAAAAAAACTGTCCCTGATCCTTCTCTTCTTTTACCAACTGCTGCTTGGTCAGCTAAGAATGGCTCACAGCCTGATTTCTCAACACCACAAATACTCCCTGGATGCTCCTTGACACCCAAGGAAGGAGATGGGTGAGAGACAAGAAGTATAGGACTGCTGTGCTGACCCCCCCCTTCCTTCTCCTCTCCCTGACCTGGTATAGGTCCTGGGTGGCCACTCTTCCCACCATGGCTTGGTTCGCTTCCCACGGACTCGTACGCATATTGATACTTGTGATTTTTCCACTTTTGTGAGGGTCCTGTGCCCCTAATCCTAGTGAATGTGGAGAGCCAACTGTATTCCCTATTGATCTTGCACAGATTCTTATGCATATCCACATAGAAACAACCAGGGGGAAAAAATAACCTTACCTTTCTGTCACAAATGACAAACATGGTTCCTCAAGTGCAGGCTATAAGATCAGCTCCATCTTTGCCTGTAGTCAACTATAACAGCGTCAAGATGTTAAGAAAAGGCTGGTATAATTCCTGTTTTGGCTCTAATACTAGACAGCTTACTTGCAACCTTTGGGCTATTTTCTTTTCTTGGCTTAGTTTATTTCCAAGTGGTTTATGCTGCCTTCTACTTTTCAAGAAGTCATACCACATTAACTTCTGCAGTAATGTACTTCTATTTTGTGTAGTATGTACTAGCATAGGGAAGGAGGGATAAGTTTGGATTAAACTACCTGTTCTTGGGATTGGGGGCTGCCATGTTCTACCTCCTGCACCTTGCCCAAACCATGGTGCACTGTACTTCCAGCAGAGTGGCTGCTGCCACAGTTGTACCAAATCAGGTGACACAAACTGTGGTAGCTCTCTGTGGTACAGGAAGACAAGACAAGAAGGTCCTCTACTTCCTGTGAGCAGAGTAGCAAGCAAGTAGCATGGGAAAGGTTTTGCCAGTGGGGAGCAGAGGTTGCAACATTTCTGAGTGTGTTAACACTGCCCTTTGTCAAACTCTACCTGGTCTTTAAAGAGATAAGCTAGTACTCTTAATACACACAAATAAGAATGGTCCATACACTCTGCCTGAGCACTTAAAGAAATAGAGTAACCATTTACCTGAAGAAGAAGCAATGCATCACCAAAACAAGGAACATCTCTATAGTGGGGTAAAGTAGGACTAGGCAACTTGTGTGCCTGTTTAATCTATAGTCCAGATACTATCTGTTGATGGGTACCTTCTTACAGATGTAATTCTTTGTCAAAATAGTTCTCAAAGGAGCAGGGAGCAATTTTAGCAATTTTCTCCTCACTTTGAGAAAGTTTTCCAAAAACGCAGGGTGTTCAAAAACTATCTGCTGTTCAGGAGTTACTGTGCAAAATTTGGACAGATTTTGCACAGAAAACATTCTTTTTCTTCTCAGGAATCAGGGCTTTCTGTGCCAAAAACGATGTTTTCTGAGAAAAAGAATTTTGATTTTTTTTTTTTACAGAATAAACGAAAAATTGCAAAGATTCTTGTCAGTCTAGGATCTCATCACTTGAGAAAAGTGGAGGGTTTTTTAACCATTTTTTCAAATATTCTTTTCCTCCATGTTCAAGATCCCTCCTTGCTCTTCCCTCTATCTTTAAGTCCTTTGTCCTTTAAACAGCCTTTCAAATAGAACAAGGGTTGACAACTTATCACCCTCAAATGTTGATGTCTTGCAACTCCCATCAGCCATACCTAGGATAACCATGAAGTTGCAGTCCAATGTATTCTGGAGGGGCATGAATTCCCCCACCTCTAAAATAGCTTAGAAATAGAGTCTGATAGCCCTTCAAACAAAGGACTGCCCTCTGTGAAGTAGGACACAGTCACCCTATGTTGGAAGAACAGATTCAAATGGGACTGTTTAGTTGACCAAAGCGCATCTGTTGCCCCAGAAACTGTCACAAAAAGACTTTTTGTCTTTGAGCATTTGAACACCCCCACACAGAAATCCTTCAGAGTTTCTTTTCCCCACCACCACCACCACAACAACTACTTCTTCTTCTTCTTCTTCTTCTGCTTCTGCTTCTGCTTCTGCTTCTGGCAGTCAGGACCTCTACATGAGACCAGATTCAGTGCCAAAGCTGGGTTGGAATCACAGACCAACCTTAAAGCTAATTTAGTTTGGATGATCTAACTGTGTGTTCCATCTCCAGTATTTATGATTTCCCAAAATGCAGACATGCCAGAAAGAGACTGGCTGCAACTTCTCAGGAATAATCGTCACATTTGAAAAGAATTCCATGCTTCTGGTGCCTAAATGCTAGGTTGGAGCTGTGGGTTTGTTATAATTCCATGCCTCCTCTCTTTCTTGGCCAAAGAAAGGCTCACAGCAAAGCCTATTGGATTATTCTCCTCTGAGAAGGGTCAAGGTCCAGCAATCATATAACTTCCAGTCTTTGAGATTATTAATTTTTTCTAAAGTGACAAACAATACTATAGATTGGAGGATTCCCTGTCCTCCCATCTCTCCATCTCATTATCCCTGATCTGGCTGTAGGATTCTAGCATAAACATTTTCATCAGTAAAGTCAACTCAATGAACTCAAACCTTTCCATGGCCAAAATAAAAAGAACCAAATCAAAAAAAGCCCTTGATGCCTCTCTCCATGGTTCCATTCTTCCCCAAACAGTGTTATAAATAGATATTCAGTCCATTACATTTGTGGTGTAGCCCATGCCTGCATTCTTCAGTGTAGATGTGAACTATGTGGACATTCAGGGCTCCTCACCCCTTCCAGTGCTGCTTCTAGGTCTTACTGTAGGCTTGTGTTGTGCATGGCAGGGGTTGGACTGGATGACCCCTGTGGTCTCTTCCAACTCTATGATTCTATGACTCTATGACCCAACACGGCCAGGAGGCTCTTGGCTGCATTTCTCAGAACTTTCTTGCTTTAAGCTGAAGTTCCCGCTGACAGAGAGTGCGTGTATGCAGTGGTTAACAATGATTCAGAAGTGGAGACACCAATGGCTAAAGAAACAAACCAATGCTCTATTAAAACTGGAAAAAGTCTCTGGGCATGCTAAACCAACACTGTACTAGGCTAGTTTCACTTTTGGTGGGCGTGAGAGAATAAGGGGGCAGGAAAAAAAGTAGTGGGAAGATCCCAAAGAGTATAAATTTATGTTCCACAAAGGTTAGGTTAGATGAATAAGAGGAGAGGGGACTTTGTGTCATTCAAAACTATGTAACTCTATTACTGCTGCTCCATTTAAGTCATCTTTAACTTTTTAAATACTGAACATTGCTGCATTTCCAGTATCTATGAGGTCACCACCCACCACTTTTAGTTGCACTTCTTGTCCAAAATACAGATGTTCTTGGATCCCCCTTTAACTGCCATGGCTACATCCTAAGGAATCCTGAGGTTACTAGTCTGATGATGCACTGGAGCTCTCAGGCTGAAAATTCACCTTCTTCTCAATTCATTTTTATTTCAAAGTGGCTTACCAAATTCTAAGTATCCCTCCCTAAACTGCAAATCCTATGATTCCATAGGCTGGAACCATGGCAGATGAAGTGGAATCACAGTGCTATAATTGTGTAGTATGAAAAGGTTCCTGCTGTTACAAGGAGTTGATGGTTTTCCCAGATGATGTTTTCTTGACATATATTTGGGTTTGCATCTAGCAAAACAAATGTGAAAAGAATCTTCTTTGCTTTCAACACCTTCTACTGACTGCTGCAATTGACTGTTGCTTCTTGCTGGGAGTGGAAAAATGCTATACATGGCAATATCACATCGCTCATTGGTTTTACTAGATGGTACAAGCGATATGCACGAAAATGATAAAAAACTGCCAGAGCCAGCCATGCATGCCTTCCTGTTAGACTCCCTTAAGAAAATCTGAAAATTCAGACCCTTCCATAAAAAAAACACAAAAGCCCAATAGATGGCAGTATTGTATTCTATATTGTCTCTCAGTATCTCTTCTCTTGAACAAACCAAACCAGGTCCTCTTTTTTTAACTCCTCTATGGCTCTTCTAAAAGCAACAGTCTGTCAAAAAGTAATAATCCAAACCCTCTTGGAAAATGTTGTACAAAACAGATTTTAGCAGATTATGCTAATTGTGTCTTTGGGGAGGGGGGGACTCCCAGTTGTCATTCTTGGAAATTTATCATTTGGGGCATTAAAAATGTCTTGGAGTCAAAGCCACACAGTTAAATTGAGAACAAAGTTGTGTGCCTGAAATGTTTGAAAAATTGCTCTGAGCACAGGAAACTATAGGAGATAGCAGATTTAGATAGAGAGCTCTCATCTGCAAAGTGTTAACCTTCCCCCCAACTCTGCTTTTTTAAAGATTTGAATATCCAAAATAAAGATCATATGTGAAGGACTGCAAGTCACTTCCTGCATTAGATTTTATGGCTTTTTCTTGCAGTGAGAACCAGACGGGATTCAATTGACACAAGCTGTTTACACCAGAGTAGGCTGTTTGGGATAAGGGTGTGTGTGTGCGTGGACTGCAGCAAACTAATTCTGCTTAGAAATGGCACTTTCAGTGCTATGTGGACAGTTAACTGAACTTATATATTCAGCAGTATCGAGTAATAAAAAGGATCTGTGTCATTTAATACTACAGGTATGGAGGTTGAATGTCTGTGTATCTCTCCAGTAGAAACACCTTGCTGGTAGAATAAGGCATTTTTAAAGGAGTTCTCACTTGGTATCCATTTGCTAACTCAGATGGTTCTAATTCAAATGGTGAGTTGAAGCTTCTCTGCCACATATAATCTTCATGCTCAGACTGAGGTGAGAGTGATTTAAAGACAACGGTAACAACCAGGGAGTAAACAGAGAGTTGCAAATCCATTTAGACGCTTTACTATCCTAGCATTAATGAGTGTCGCTTCCAATCTGAATTTGTGTTCTTGGGTCACTGATTAAATTACATTTGTCTATTTGTATCCACTGGCTATCCAAAAGGTAGGATTGGGCATCAATTTGGATATACAACTCTTACTTAAAAATGATTTGATGTAGAAAAGGCAGAAATCTAGAAAGAGAAGCTTAGCATTCTGCCCAACATGGCCATTTGTTGTGTAAATATATTGCTTTTGTGACAGAGCAGTGTGCGTCAGAGCCAGTATGGTATGGTTGGACTACAGCTCTGGAGATCAGAGTTAAAATCCCTGCTAAGGGACAAAACCCCACTGGGTGAACTTGGACAAGTAACACTATCTCAGCCTTGAAGGAAGGCAAAGACAAACCTCCTCTGAACAAATCTTACTAAAAAAAACCCCATGATAGGTTCACCTTCAGGTTGCCATAAATTAGAAATGATTTGAAGGCACATGACAATAACAATGACAACAAGAGCAGGAGTAACAACAAGTACATTCCAAGATGTGACTCCCTGCCTTTACTCTGAAGAAGTGGTTCAAGAAAAAGTTTTCACAAATGCATTAAGGCTACAGAAACTCCTTCTCCATCGTGTGCAACCCAGAAATCTCCATTAGAAAGGATAAGAGGATATACCTCCCTCTCCTGTGTTTCAAACTATATATGATTATCCTTCAGGAATACTTGATTTCTTTTGGTAGCACAATATCTTGGCATACAACAATAAAATGGATTTTTGTATTTGTCATGCTAGACCAAAACTCTTTCTTCCAGCAACATTCTCTCTCTCTCTGTGTATAAACAGGAAAGAGAGAGATGAGTTGATGATATTACTGTAATTCTAACAATAGCTATATACAACGCTCTTAAAATACACAACTTTCTTTTGCACTGAATTTATCCAATGGCAGATTTAAATTTCACTCAGTATCCCCCAAGTCAGAAGTCCCTTTCCTCTGCTCCCATCTTTAAAATGAAAAGTAATACTTTGGGTGCAAATTGTCCACTTTCCATGTTGCACCATTATGCTGATAAAAGCTACAGAGGAGAGATACAGCCAGCCAAAAAGTCCACTTCTTCTGCTATATTGTTTGAATCATGTTCCATTGCCAAATGTAGTGATGAGAGCCAGTATGCTATAGTGGTTTGAGCATTGGACAATGACCCTGCAAACCAGGGTTCAATTCCTTATTTGGCCATGGAAACCCACTGGGTGACCTTGGGAATGCCACATACATTCAGCCCCAGAAAACCCTGCGATAGATTCACCCTAGGATCACCATAAGTCAGAAACAACTTGAAGGCACACAACAACAATTTCTCCACTGACTTGGATGAGATCCAATTCTTATTTTCTCCTTTCCAGGCTGGTGAGGCTGGTGGCATATGATTTGTGCGTGCATAGGTATATTGCAGGTGTATAAACAAACATGCATAAAGCAAGGTACAGCATAAATCCTTTTGTTCTCCAGATGTTTTGAATGAGAACTCCAACAGTCCAGTACAACTGGCCATGCTGCCTGAACTTCTGGGAGCTGAGTCTCAAAACATTTGGAAAACCAAAAGTCTTCCACCAGAGTCTAAACAATGTCAGAGCTTTACCATCATCCAGGCCTCAGCATCCTTCAGAAACCTTGCCAACTGTGCCTTGCTTATGGTGTCCCAAACTATATCTGAGGTTAATTCCATCTTTACATTTCATGGCAGGTTTTTAACTTATGGCAGGAAAAAAAAAAGTAATTTTAATCCTTTTCTTACAGTGGAAAAGGATTAAGCACGCATACCTGCTGCACTGCATACAGTCTTCCCTCCACATTTGCAGGCTTCACCTTTGCAAATTTGATTATTCATGAGGCACATGCATGCTTCCCCCTCCCCCTGCATTCTCACCCTTCTATCGCCTTTCTATTTCCCAGGCATGGAGAAGGAAGGCAAGTCCACCTGGACAAAAGGTAAAGGAACTAGAGGAGCACCTTCCTTCTCTGCCTCCAGTGCTCCCCCTCCCATTCCCTTGCCTTTTGCCTAGGTGCAGAGAAGGAAGACATGTGCACCAGGGCAAAGATAAGGGAATGTGAGGGAGGAGTCCCAGAAGGGAATGGGAAGGGGAATGAGGGGATTATTTGTGATTTTTCCACTCTCACAAGGGTTCTGCACCCTGAACCCTTGCAAAAGTGGAGGGGCCACTGTAGTCTAAATCCAGGATAGACCCATCAATTGAGCTGAATTTACATAAGTGTTGACTTGCCACTCAGCTGCTGATTAAATGAGTCAACTAAAGCTGGGACTAACAATTAGATTCAGGGCCTGATAACTGCCAGTCCTTTCCTCAGCTTGATTTTGGTGAAGATTCAAACCTTCAAGTTAAACAAAAACTTTCTGTTTGGCCTCAAACCCTCCAATTGTCCTGATTTGGTTCTGTATTGCCACTAAGAGTCAGATTTAGGCCTGTGGGTTTAAAGTAGGAGCAGGAGTCGATGGAAGGCATTCACTTTCTAGTATTACTTCTGGCCTCATATCTGAGCTAATACTGGAAAATGAATACTTTCTTACTGTCCCAATCTGGCAGGGACAGTCCTGATTAATCCTCTGTCATCCTGTTTTCCAGCTATAAATGTCCCAGTTCTTCCCTTCTCCTCCACTTTCTCTGCTCATCTTGGCTTACTTCAGTTGCTGCAAACTGAGTTCAAAGTACAAAAGTAGTCCGTACTCAATTAACTTAGCAGAAGAGAAAGGTAGAGGAAGGGATGGAATCTTTCCCTTCTCAATAGGCTCAAGCAAAACCAAACCGATACAGCCTCTTTTAGTCTGTGTGGTCTTCCTCATTAATAACTTTCGCCACCTTGACCATTTTTTGGATGGTGCTTGGCCACGTATGTCCTGGCATTCTGTGAAATGTTGGAGGGTATGTAGCTTCACATATGGTTTGGCCTCTAGTTTTTCAAAACTAGTAGGAGACTTTCATGAAAATACGCAAAATTTCATTCTGTTTTACAGGTTTTGAAAACATGTTTAGTTTATGTTGTTCCTAGTTGCAGGATTGGATGGGCTTTTCATCTTGATAAATAACTAAATCAAACAAGCAAACAAGCTACAAATACAGATGTTGAGGATATAATGAGGAAGGAAGAGGAGAAGGCATGAGGGTTAAGGACAGAACACAGCTGCTTAAAGCTGTGCTGTGGCAGACAGCCAGGGCATTGTTGTGGCAAATCTGATTTCCTAAAGTTTAATGTAGAAAGAGCTTCAGTGCACCATGATGAGAGAATGGAACTGCTGGAGTAATGATAATCTGGTATTCATTGGAACAAAAGCACTATGATATAAGACAGGGTGATGCCCCTCCAGATAGAGCTGATATCTCTGTCTTTATCCCCAACCAAGATGGGAAATGGTCAGTGATGATGGGAATTATAGGACAACAACATTAGCAGGGCCATGGGGACAGATGAGAGAAGTGATGTGGAGAATCACCTAACTTCAATGAACAGCTGCTAATACATAAGAAAATCTTCTTCTTCATCATGGTCATCACGATCATCCTGCCTTTTCCTCAATCTGGGACTCAAGGCAGCTTACAAAAGTTAAAACAAATAAGGCTAAACATTTGCATTGCACTAAAGTTAAAAGATAATTCAACCATCCAGAAATTAAAAACAGTGAAAAGCAGACCATTAAAGAGAACAACAAATCTAAGCAACACAGCACATGAAAAGCCCTTTTCCCCAGAGCTCTCAGGCCCACCAAAACAAAAAACTCTTCAGCTGCCTAATGAAGGTTAGTAACAAGGGCTCCAGTTTAACTTATCTGAGTGAAATCACATAACTCCCCCTTGACCTGAACTCTTGTTTTGGAAACTCTCTTGGTTTTACATGCAAACTTCCTGCTGACCACAAGGTGTTAGGAGGCCTTTTTTTGATAGAGGCAGTGGGAATCATGCTTTCATCTTGCCATGTGTACTGGCTGATATTATCATGGTATTCCTATTGTATATTGATGGATTTCCTGTGTATTGATTGATACCAATTGTGCATGTCTAATGTGAATGGGGCAAGGCAGAAAGGTGTGCAAGTCTGCAATACCATGGTTGATGTGTAGCAACAAACTTCCCAATGTCTTGGGACTATTGATCAGTACTGTTACATTCCATTTTGCTTCTATAAAATGTTGCTGAATATGCTGCTGGTTGAGGGCAGGCTTGTGCTTGCATTGTGCAGGCACAACTGCCTCTATTTGGCAAGAACAACCCCAATTAATCTTCTGGTCATCTCACATCCTCTCCAGCTTTTAAAATGTCCCAGATTCTTCTTTCTCCTCCTCCCACTTTCCCCCTTCATGCTCAGCTTACTTCAGTTGCTGCAAACTGAGGCCCTTTCCACACGAGGCTGGTGAATTGGTTTGTACCATTTCTTACCGGATTTTCTGAGCTGGAAACAAGGCGGACTTTCCCTCATTTCCTTCTGCACAGCTACTGCGTATGTTCCATTCTGATTCGGAGGAGTGTGAGTTCATGAATCCACACTGCCTCCACTGTGGCCACCCCTGCTACTCCCCTCACCCCGCCCTGTTGGCTGTGATTGGCCCTTTTTATTTTTGGCATGGTTTAGTACCTCATTGCGTACCTGTGTACTTGCATACGTGCGAAAGTCCATACTACCCCCTGGCCCCTCCCATGAGCCCTCCCCTGACCACCAATTCGCATTGGCACAAATGTATGTGTCTGCACCACTGTGAAAGTACAAATTGGATCAATCTGGAGAACTGATTTCTTCCGGTTTTCAAATAGCATGCTTTACCACCACATGGGGACACATTTAGTTGGAATTATGTGTGGAACGAAGGTAAATAAACCGAATCTAGTCCCCTCCAACGTGCAGAAGACCTCTGTAGCAAGACGCATTGGCCCACCTTAATAACTGCATGCGGAAAGAGCCTGAGTTAAAAGCACAAAAGTAATTTGTAATAAGTTGTCACGTTGGATGAGGGGGGGGAGGATACTCTTGAGTTGAATTGGGCATAGTGACAGAATGGGGACTTCCACCCAAGAAATGTTAACTGTTCAAAGCCCATTGATTTCAGTAATAGGTAGTCATGCTTAACTCTCATATATATGATAAAATATACATGATATTGCATGATATTGAATTGTGAAACAATAACCTAGATGGAACACTACAATTAAAAGAAGGGCCAGTGTTGTAAAACTGATCAACTGAAGTCAGGTGATTCATGAGGATCTTAGAAGAACATGCTGGTTCAGTTTATTTGCATTCTCTCTAGATGGAATGAATTAAGAGTTGGCATCTAAAACAATAATTTATTAAGTAATCCTATTATTATCACAGCCACCACCACCACTATCATCATCATCATCCCACCTGCCCTCACCCATGTTCCCACCAGATGTACCTGTGAAAGTGATGAGTCAGTAATGATCATGCTCTAGATTGGAAAAAGCTTTTGATTATACAAATAGTGGTCTAGGACCTAACCATTACTTCATTATTGAAAAGTTTTAACTGAGATTTTAATCTGATTTGTGTTTTACTATTGTTAGTAAAGCACCATATAGCACCAAGAGCTGTATGTGAAATTCACCAGTAACTGAATGATCTTCTCTGTTAGCACTTCAGGGGATGAGAAAAAAAGGTTGATACAGGCAGCTAAAGGCTGGCATTCATGTTTTGATGTCATAGAGAGTCTCTGAGCACGAAGTGAATGTTGTTGAGGAGTGGAGACTTTGTAAATCTTGGAATATGAATTCCATGAATTATGCCATACAGGAATCACTTGCCTAATACAGGTTTCTGAATGATACCTTGTTAGTAAGTAAGTAAGTAAGTAAATGTAATATTGTAACTCTAAGTGATAACATAAACCATTAGAACTACGTAATCATTGAAACAGCAATTTCAAAGCCAGTTATAGGCTTAAAAAATTCCAAGACAGTAGTTACAAGACATAATTACAACAAATGAATAATACACACATAACATCTAATATGTCTGCTACAATTTGCCCACATATATCTGGTATAGGTCTCGCTCTAATTTTAAGACACAAGAAAGTAAAAATAGCCCTTTGATATGAGAGCATCTGCCAGTAAATAGTTGATACATTCCTCGTTGGACCCTGAAAATCTTACTATGATTTGACTCAGATGATGAAGCAGTTACAGAGAGTTACAGAGAGTTACAGAGCAGTTACAGAGAGCCTTCAGATGAAAGCAAACTTGGTTTAGTTGATGACACTTCTTAATATGTACCACATGCATGTAGTTAGCACATTTAAGTGCATTACAGAAAAATATATCATGATATGTTGAGAAATTTGAGCAGAAGAAATAGACACATTTTTTATTAAATCATAAATCAAAAAGTTCTTCCCCAAGAGTAGGTACATGTAGAATTATAGAGTTGGAAGGAACTGTAAGGGCAGTCTAGTCCAACCCCATACCATGCAGGAACACACAACTAAAGCATCCTGAAAGATAGTATTCCAACCTCTGTTTAAGACCCCCATGGAAAGAGTAAAAACTACCATCTGAGGCAGTCCACTGAGCAAATTTCTTTAGAATGGAGTGGAATCATTAGTGAGCACTCTTTTGGTTCAGTGACTCAACCAGTTAAAAATCCACCTAATAGTAAAATTGTCTACTGCTTCTATTATCAGTTTGTCTTTAACAATATTATGGGTTACTTTGTCAAAAGCGTTACTCAAGTCAAGATATACTACATCCACAACATTCCCTTGATCTACCAAACTCGCAACTCTGTCAAAAACAGAAAAGATTAGTGTGTCATGGGCTGTTTTGAGAAACTCATGCTGTGGTCACCTGAGTGATTCTTTCTATATAGACATTTATTTGGAATGAATGGATGGAGGATGAGAATCAAACTCAATGTTCAATAGATTTATTTCTCACCTCCATATATTCACGAATGTGTCTACACAGAACACAGTCAGCTCTATTACCAGGCAAAGTAAGGTGATTGGTTCATGCAGGTAATGCTGGGGAACAGTGTGGACGGCTTTCCGTAAACCTTCCAACTTTTCCCCTCAAATTGGTTAACAAAGTGGCATCCTAAATTAGCTGATTTCATCAAGTGTGGTGAAGGATGTTATTCCATTTATAGAGTTGAGATAAGAATCAACCTAGTCCTGTCAGCCTCTATATGTGTTCTAGGGGGGTGAGATCATGTAGGGAGGAGAATGTTGTGGGCAGTGGCAGAACTTGGAGTGCGTGGAGGGGAGGATGGGTGGGGGGCGTGGCCACGGTGTGTGGGGCAGGGCTATGGCGTGCAGGGATGTGGCTATGAGCTGGGACACACACACCCCAAAATTGCCATCTGGGGCGAACTGCCCCCATGGCCCCCCATCCCTACACGACTGGTTGTGGGCCCTGGCCTTAGCTTAGGAACCTGTGCAGGCCCAGTCAAATGTATGTATGTACCTTATATTTAATCTGTATTTTTGTAAATGTTTCCAGTATATATTTTAATTGTAGGTTACTTAAGTGGGCCTATGGATGAGGACCAGTGAGCCAGATTTCCATTTTGCTCTTCCATTAATTAATGAACATCTATACAGTAGAAAATTGTTAGAACAATTATACACACACACAGAGAGAGAGAGAGATTACACACACACACACACACACACATACTAAAGATGCTTGAGAATTTCATTCAATGTCCATTTTTAAGTAAACCAACCTGACTTGCACAAACTGAGACTGGAAAATGTCTTTTAAGTTAAAATGCATACCCAAGAAGTATATTTCAAGGGAAGTACAATGAAACTGCCATTTACACACTGTTCTTTTTTTAAAAAAAATAAAAAATCACAGACTAGTGTAGAAATGAGACAAAACAGATTTACGTTAAAGAATATGTTCAAAAGTAATACAGACTGGAAATGGACAGATATCTTCACTTCTACTTTTATCATTTTTAAAACCTTGATCAACAGCTACATTATTCACAAGGGTAATTCTAATTATATAAAGGCTAAGCAACTTTAAATGCAGAGGGCCTGGGAGAATTCTTCTGTGTAAGCCCTAATGACAATGAAGAAGACTTGTACAAAAGTGCTGACATAGATAACTTCCCTTCAGGAAACCAGTTTCCATGGGCAGTCCTATTGTAAACAGAAATTATCTTTATAATGGCAGTTTTGTTCTTATTTTTATGGTGCTACTTCAGTAGTTGCCCTCTCCACTGCTTATTTATTATGACTATTTGACAATTCTATCAATTTAGATCTCATGGCAGAGGCTAGATAGTATGATGCCAGCTCTTTGTCTCATTATATTTAGGGCAAATTATATTATTCAGCCTATGATAATTTTAGAAGCGGATTTCTTGTACTATCTCTTATGTGGGAACTTCAGTCAGGAGCAGTTGCATTTCAAACTCTCCTGTGTCACGTTGGTTACCGTTACACATGATGGCCATTTCCACACTACACTATTGTAGTGGTATCATTCCACTTTCAACATTATGTGGAATTCTGAGGTTTGTAGTTTAGGTAGGGGCATTTAGAATTCTCAGCCAGAGAGCTCTTTGACCTCAGTAAACTACAAACCCCAGAATTCTACAGGATGTTAAAAGTGGAATAATAGCACTACAACAGTGTAGGGCGGAAATGGCTGATAGCTGAACCACGAATCCTGTATGTCAGTACTGGTCAGAACATTGATTGACCATGGACTGATTTTGGTTCATCTATGAAATTCCTGGCTCCCGAATCCTCTCACCCCTGTTCCATAGCCAGGGACATATGGTATTCGTTTTTAGAATCTGGGTTATGTACAACTCATTTCAGACTATGTATTACTGCTGATTCTCTCAAAATAATAAGTTTCCTATGTCTGCAGTTATTTTGTGCCTTCTTAATTGTGCTTCTTCTCTGTGGAGTTCTTTTGTTTTGTTTTGCCTCCCCCCCCCCAATAATTCTACATGGAAACTTAGAAAGCCGCTAATGGCAGGGATAACAACACAGTCACTTTACAAGCTCCAGAACATGGGTTGTTGTAAAGCAAATTATGTTTGGTTTCTTTAGCTTGTATGTGGGTTCCCCTCTATAGAGTTTTGTGCCCCGTGGACATACTTTGATTTTAGCATAATAATAACTGGATTCCTCCCTCCTTCCCCGCTCTGTTCCATTTGGTAAAGATGCTGTTGCATGCAGGAGTTTTCCATGTATGTGTTTTAAAATAAAAGTCAGATTAAGATTGTTCTAGCAGTATCTGGATTTAGGGTGGCCACTTAATACTTTGCAAACTGAATCAAAACTGACGAATTTCATTTATTAAACAAAACTGTATTACCATAAAAGGGCAAAAAGGGTTATAGATTTACATATATTTTGCTTAAGCTATTTTATTTGTCAAAATACCTGTTTAGAAACAATGGTTAAAATTTGAATGGAAACACAGTACACAACAACATAACAACAACATATCTTCCTAGAGTAGGGAGGATTGTGACCAGAAATTTCTGTACATTTTACCCAAAATATGCACTTTTTAGTGATGTACATATAAGAAAGCATGCTTGTGTATATCGGTCAACTGTAAGTATTTTTAGCCCACAGCATTTTTCAAATGTCTGTGCTCATGTTTTTTTGGCCTGGAAGACAAAGTAGCAAGCCTTTCAAGAGTACATATTTTTGAGGTAAGATACAATTTTGCTGCAAATTTAAGGAAGTGTGAAATAGTGGTTTCCACATGGAAATGCAGGTGCGATTAATTTCTTTTCCATCCCATGGACGAGCTGCCCATTTCAATGCTTTGGTACATGGTTTCTGTTCAGTATTTATTCTTGTCATATGAAATTGTAAATTGCCAGACTAGGACTTTGTGAATTACAGATATCTGTGTGCTGTGGACTATTTCTTGATGGTGGTCACTGTGTGCTTTCAAGACATTTCTGAATCCATCACTGGGTTTTCTTGGCAAGATTTATTCCTCTGAGGATGACAGAGTATGACTTAACCAAGCTCACTGAGTGGATTCCATGGCCAGGCAAGGACTGAGAACCTGGTCTCCAAATGTCCTAATCGAATGCTCATTCCCCCACGTCATGCTGGCTCCCTTTGTTTCTACTTCCCCCTACCGAATGTCTAGTTGAGTTGAGTATGATGAGAGGAATTCCCTGAGCTTGCCAACAGTGGTGTGCCAGGCAGTTCCCTTGGTTGTTGTCTGTTTCTAAATCAGATCCTATCTGCATTCATATGCATATGCTGTATTGGTGAACTATATTTTCATTTTCACTTGACATACAAATGTACTTTTTTCTCCTTTGCTATAGAGACTCATCGGAAAACTGAACTCAGCATCTCTCATAAGAAAAGCCTGCCCTAAATACTAACAATCCCGGTCTTCACACTGCAAAATATATTTTAAAGAATGAAATAACCATGTGACCATCTACAGGTAGATATTTCTTTAAATCTTCAGTGTCCTACCTCCTATATCATTTGCTACAGTTCATTCCTCACTATTGCTTTTTGCCCAATCTTACCAAAGGGCACTGAAAAGTACAGGGCAAACGAGCAACAATTCTAACTGTTGTAGCTGGGAGAAAGTATGAAACTTACTCAAATAGCATTTTGGTACTTCCCTGTTGTGATTTAAGGGAAAAAAATGTTCCAGTGGTTTAAAAACCTGCAAAATAACAGGAAATCTCTTAAATTGTACTTTCCATTCCTGTAGTCAAAAATGCATTCCAACCCTGGCTATAAACATAAGGCAAAAGACTAAGTGGTCACAGAGGGCTATATTTAGCTTTGATGAAACAGCATTCTGAAACTGGCAATGTTCTGGACTTTCTTTGAACACAGGATTCCAAGGATGCAAAAATGTTTATAATTTTAGGAAAGGAAATTTTAAAATCCCTTGTTCTCTAGTGCTCAAGGACTAGGGCTGCCACTCTTCCACAGATTTTTTTTAATTATATGATTTTGAAACTTTGCTGGCAATAAATAGAAAAATCAGTATGGTAAGACTTTATTCATGTTGTGCATATTAAGCAATACATTTTCTCTAGGTTTTTATATACCTAAGTGGTACATGCACTTATTCAATGGGCACTGATGGCTAGAGAGTCCTTGTTTAAATAATGGCTGATGTCTGATGATGACTGGGAGCTACTAGATACCCATCACTCCTGTTTAGAAGGAGAATACTTTCGAATAGAACAATAAACCTGAAGAAATGTGATACATAAATGGAAAAATATGCACTCTTGTCATTTTGATGGTGCATGGTCCCATCATACATTTGAGTACGTTGTTTGTTGTAACCTACCACAAGAAGATCCTGAAAAGTCAATCTATTCTGTAACCTGTCCTCTTAGCCTGAAAAGTCTACATGTTTTTCCCTCCTGTAAATATTGGAGGATATTATATCCTAGCTTTTATAAAAGGGAATGTTCCTGTCCTAAATCCAGTTGTTGGTCTCAGCTAGAGATCCATGGAAACTGAACAAATCAACAATTACCTAAGTGCTATCCATCTAGTGGAATAGATTAAAGGCTCAGTGGACATGAAGCATGTAAACACTTATTTAACTTCCATTGATTCAGTGGGTCTACTTTAGTAGGGACTAACAATGGATTTAGGCCTGTCTTGTATTATGTGCCTTTATGAATTACTGTATTATATAAATTGGTACTTTTTAGTTCCCAAAGTGCTACCTCCCAGCTATAACATTCTTCCCTGGTTCCAAAGTTCATCATTCTACATAAGGTCTCCTGCAGAAGTATATAAGGCAACAGTACGCTCACCTGGGAAGATCACAAAGAGATGCTCAGTTATATAAACTGGATCTGTTATAGGAAGTCTGCTTTGAGATATATATATAGGCTTAAAAAAAGCAAAAAAAGCTAGCATGACCTCTCCTTCACCACATGATCCTTGCTGGCTTGTAAGCCTTTAGATCTACATGCACTCCTGCAGGCAATCGGGCAGGAGGACCACTTGCCATGTGGAATATTACAACGGTATGGAGAATTCCGTAACAATGCAGGACAATAATGCCACTCCTCTTCCAGTGTAACTGTAACTTTTTAGTTACTTCTATAGTTAACAGGGTAGTAGAAGAGGAATAACACATGGTTCAGATGCTGGATCATGCTGTGCTTTGTAGTCAGCCGGCAGATGTTGAAGTAACAACGAGGTGAATAGAAGCAGACTGTATTTTAGTGACTTGTGAGAAGGAGAAAAATAAAACATTCTTTGAAAATCTGTAACTATGATGGTGAGTAACTACTTTGGGAACTCTGAGCTAGAACTGTATTAACTACTTTTCAAAAAGTAGCTTGCCAAGCTCTCTGCCACTGTTGCACATTCCAGGTGTCAGTTGTGTGGAAAGCCTTCTTTGAAATGAGAAGATGCATTGCACAAGCAACTTGGTGTTTTGTACTTGTGCTGATCTGTTCACCTACGCATGTACACTTTTATTTCTTTGTTGTTGCGTACCTTCAAGTTGTCTCCAGCTTATGGCAACCCTAATGTGAACCTATCATGGGGTTTTCTGGGCAAAATTTGTTCAAAGGAGGTTTGCCATTGCCTTCCTTTAAAGGCTGAGGAAGTGTGACTTCTCCAAGGTCACCCAATAGATTTCCCACTCAATCCACTATGCCACAGTGGCTCTTTACTGATATTTTCATCCAGCCTTTTATCTCAACTTCTCAAAGTGGTTAAGAACCAAGTCTAAGAATAAATCTGTAAATTGAGAAGAAAACAGAAGTGATAAAAATCTAGAAACACTTAAAACCAGTTTAGTTAAAAACAACCATGTCCCTTCTTAGCAGGGATTCCGCCCCCAGCATACAGAAGGCCATAAAAGAGAAGCTACAAGGCCTTCCCTCAAATGGGAGCCTCATGGTGACCACCAAAAAGTCCCTCTTGCTTTATCTGAAAGTGTTTTTCTTTTTCTTTTTAAAATTAATATCAGATTTAAAAAATATTAATGCAAAGAAAAAAGTAGGTGAAAACAAGAGGATGGAAGAAAAGAAAAAAAGAAAGAAAAGAGGAAGAAGGAATATTCTTGCGGAAAAGGGACATATATTGATATATTGATATGCTTACCATATGTCAACAGTTGATAAGATCTAGCAGTATAGATTAAAGTGGAGTTTATGTTAAAAGAAATAACTTGGGGTTGTATATGAGCATGTGATAGCACATGGATAGTGACTCTCTAAGCTACAGTATGGGGAAAACTACATTGAACGTCACTTCCGTTTTGTACCACAGCTACACAGTTTAAAAGCATATTCATGTTTACAAATGTCAGAAGTTTTTCTAATACACAATCAATGCACTGCGATATATCATGGGATGCCAGCGTTTTTCTGAAGATGTTGAGGCAAACAGGAAGGCTTTTGCCCTCTCTCATCTCTCTGCTGAGTTGGATGCAAACTACTTTTGCACTATGAACTCAGTTTGGAGAAAGAAAAGTAAACTGAAGACAACGGGCAGGGGAATTTTGGGATATTTTAAAAATAGTGGGGAAAGTGTGACAATAGAGAATTAATCAGGACTATCCCTACCAAACCAGGACGGTTGGAAGGTAGGGAGTAGGGGTCAGATGTCTGCTTTTCAGAATGGGCAAGTATCTGTTCTTTCAGTACTGAAATTGGACCCCTTTTTGGAAGGGATAGGTGTATTAATCTATTGTAGCAAAATTACAGAGTCATATGGAACATTTACAACTAATAGATTCTTCCAGCATGAGCTACAGCCATTATTTTACCCAGCGAAAGCATGAATTAGGACTTGAAGTTGTCCCCAAATGGAGGATGATAATCATATTTCATCTAGGCCTAAACTCATACGCCCAAATAAGAGAATGAAAGGTGGCTATTTAAGTCCATACAAAACCTTAAAACATTATTTATGTTTAGTTAGAAGGCCTCTGGGTTAGGGTAACAAACCTTAAAGTAAAGAAGCACAAGTAATTTGAGCATGGCTGCTTTCAGTGGATTAGGGACTGGCTTTTCCAAGCTATTAGTTAAAGGGTAAATATGTTTTGAAAGCTAAACAAATTCGATGGATAGACAGCTTGTTTTGTAAAGTCTATAAACCCATGGAGTCCTCCAGACTGATGATGGCATGAAGTGCCTGAAAAATAACTACTTCCTGACCTTGGCAGCTTTCTCTCTCCTTTTTTTTTTCCGGAAGTCCAGTGCCTGCAAGTCTAACTCTTAAGAAGAGGCAGGTTGAAGCAAGAGGCTGTCATTTCCAAGGGTCCACAGCATTTTTTAACATGAAGAAGGCACCAAAATATTCAGGAAAACACTTTAAATTTTCATTTAAACCTCATTCCCCCACCTCTATTTCATGTATCAATAGCACTTAACATAAGGTAGTAAATCATCCTCATGAATTTTTTAAACATGGTTTTATGTGAACAAATCACTTTCTTCTTACATCTTTCTTCCACTTTAGTAGCATTTACTCTTCCTCTCCCTGCCCACATGAGAAAAGGACATCTCTAAAGAAACAGAGGAGGTATTTAGCATGGCTGGCCCTACAATGAGGCACCACAACAACAATACAAATAATAGCACTATAACAGTGTAGCGTGAAAAGGCCCTGAGTTTCAATGGTTCTGCTGCTATCTACAGGGAAAGCGCCAAAGTGTAGCATTGGGATACTGTTGCTCAGTCTCTTAGCAATTGCATTATAGGTTAACTCTGAGTATCATCATATTGCCAGTGTTATTTGATTCTTATATGAAAGCCTTGGGAGTGGTCAAAGGAAGATTTGGAACAAAGAATCATCAGTATACTCTGTCACAAATGAATCATGTGTGGCTGTACTAGTTGTAAGCCAGTGCCCCAGTGCAATAGATTGATAATGAGGGCCAATAACCTGATGCTCAATCCTGATTTGGGGGTGAATGGATCCTTATCTGTTCTTGATGGGATTGTACTCCCTATGAGTGGATAAAGTGCACAGCCTGAGTATGCTTCTGAATTCATCTTTGTTGCTGGCCCAGGTGGCCAGTTGCTTGGACTGCCTATCATCTCTGGCTCTTGCCTTACTGGTGCCCATTCTTGGACACAAACAGCTTGGCTACCATGGTCCAACTCTTGATAACTACAATGTGGCTGGACCAGAAGCTGAAGTTTGGGTCAGACTTCTGAACTGGGCAACTTAGCTGCAGCACATAACTACTCTGAAATAACTTAGAACCTGGTCACCTGAGAGACTACCTTCTTCATTATAGACCTATTTTGTCCTTAAGATTGACTGGAGAGGCACTACTGATGGTTCCAGATGCTCCTGAGTTCTGCTCAGTAATTTGGCACTGTGACACCCACTGCATAGAATTACTTTCCCGAAGAAACAACATACTCCAACATTTTAAAACTTTTACATGGATATTGAAAGCATATCTATTTATGATAGCCTTCTTGAAATAGTCCAGCCTACTGTAATTGTCTGGATCATATAAACACTGGATGTTGCATTGTGCATATTAGAAGTCATAAAGTTGTTGTGTGCTGTTCTGGAATGTTAAGATCTAAGTGACTTATATATGCATGTAAGTAAAGAGACAAGCCCATTGAAAATGGAGGAGGGCTAGGAGAGGTCATTTGAGAATTGAAGTCAACCATGCTGCCCCATAGCAGGCTCCAGTTTAGCTATACACTAATAGTATTTTAGACCAATCTTCTGAGAGTTTGTCTAACCCAGCCTTCTCCAACTTGATGCCCTCCAGATGTACTGGTTTATATCCCCCTTTATGCTTAAGTAGCATGAACATTAATATTAGTCATATTGATTCAGGATCATAGGAGTTGTAGCTCAACACATCTGGAGGGCACCATCTCAAAGGAAGCTGGTCTGACCTGTTAAAAACAAAAACATTGAAGTGAATGGTCATTAACAGCCCTTGAGTTTATGAATTCCATAAATTAATGTTACATTGTGTGAAAACAAATTTTCTCTTGTTTGCGTATCAGCCGTGCTGAGTGACTAAAAGCACCAGAAAGAATGAAAAAATTATCAGTTTTCTTTCTCAGCATCATATATCATTTTATATGAAAACCAGTCCCTACGTGGAGCAGGGTTAAGTGGTGATGAGCAACAGTGAAGTTGGGATTTAGGTTCTATAGATCAACAATTCATCTAACTTGGGTAAATCTCCTTATACAAGCAAGAATGTTGCCCTTCATGGTGTAAAGGCAGGGCCATGTTCCCCTCCCATCCTTCTCTCTTTTTGTCCATAAATACCTTCAATGTAACATCAAAGCACCAGGTATTAGGGCTGAACTTTTGTCTTCACCAAGAGCTCAAGAGCTATGGATTCCACAGTGAACATGTTTTCTTTCAAAACAGCCTTGACTCTTGACCTTTCCAGGGTTTGTATGTGTGAATGAGTGGGTGTTTGTTATTACCACCATCACCGGTTATGGCAAAGTTAAACCCCTGGCCTCTGTGAGAGGCTTAAGGAGGGCAAACACATAATATGAGCACCCTGGCGACAGTCCCGTTGGTGTGTTTTGGCAAGGTCAATCACTCCTCTCAAATTGGTATGCGCTCCCCTCAGTTCCTTTTCACTCATAAAGCACAGGGGCCATGAACAGATTTCAAAGGTAAAGGCTGTATTAAGAAGAGGCAAGAGACTATTGTGGAGTAGTTGAGCACCTTCCACATTTCAATGTTCCAAGTTTATTTCTTGGCATTTTCAGTGGAAAGGTTGATGGTTGTGATAGAAAAACATACCTGATGCCTTAAGAGCTATTGGCAAGTGGCACGATGGTTATCCTCTTTTCATGATCCATATCCTCTAATTGTCCACATTTGACCAGGACCATCCTGATTAATCCTCTGTCATCTCACTTTGGTACCCACTTTTTAAAAAAATATCACAGTTTCTCTCTCTTCTTTCTACTTTTCCAATTTGTCCTCACTGTACTTCAATTGCTGCAAACTGAGTTCAACATACAAAAGTAGTTTGCACTTGGCTCAGGGGGAGGAAGAAGAAGAAATGGAGTTTTGTCCTTCCCAGTAGACTCAGGTCAGAGCAAAGTACTGCAGCCTCTCCTGGCTTGTGTGGTTCCTCCTTACTACTAACTTTTGCCATTTTCACCACAATCTGTTGTTGCTTGGCTACATGTGTCTCAGTTTTTATCTGTGAAATGTTGGAGGATATGATGATGGCCTGACAAAAGTTCTTGATGATCCAAAGAGCTACTGACAATTGAAGAAGATAGTAGTGGCTAAATTGCAGCAAAGGCTTAACTCTAGCTCCCATCCTCTTACCATACAGATTTAAAGAGGAAGACCCATGGGCTAAATTTGGGAGGGGGGGTGTCAGCCCTTGATGAACCTGCTTCTGTTCACATTTCTATGTGGATTCCCAATGTTTTTAGGGGGATAATAGAATCATAGCCAGTGCAAATGAACTGTTTCCTCTAAAACTCACCCATTAAACATGGAAGTCTGAGTCAAGGATAGACACACACATATATAGGTCTACATAGGTATGGCATACATAGTATACTGTAAGGCTGGATATCATGCAGCCTTTCCCTTCAGCTGTTATTGGATTGTACATCGCAGGGTTCTTCACCTTTGGCCATGGTAAGTAGGGTTGCTAGGATTTGCAGTCCAACAACGTCTGGAAGGCCCCTGATGTAGTTAGAACAGGCAGACCTGGGTATCTGAAATGTGTCTTTTAAGTGTGCTAGACCTAGCGGATGATACAGCATTTAAGATTCTATGCCGGCACCGGCACAATGCCCACCCTCCACATCATCAAGAAAAGGAACCCTTTCTCACCACACAACTATAGCACTATGGTTCTACTTCAACTGCTGTGGCTGGATTCTCTTGAATCCTGGAGTTTGTAGTTGGGGGAGGCACTAAGGCTCTCTGGCTGAGAATTCTAAATACTGTTCTCTAAACCAACAGTTGTCAACCAGTGGTCTGTGGACCACTGGTGGTCCACAAGAAAATTTTGGTGGTCTGTGGCCTATGAGGGGGATGAGATCGCCCCCCGTCCTCTCTCACTTGCGCCAGGCAGGATTGCTCCTGCAGCAGGGAGAAGGAGAGCAAGGGTGGCAATCTGGTCCTCCTCACTGTCCTTCTCCCCACTGCAGAAGCAACCCCACTCGGAGGGAGAGAGAGAAGCCAGATCGCTCCCCCCTCTCACTCGCACTGGCCGGAATTGCTCCTGCAGTGGGGAGAAAGACAGCGAGGGGAAAAATCTAGTCCTCTTCACTACAGAGGCGGAGTGAGGGGGACCGATGGGGGCAGGGTGCCCTGGGTGGCATTTCTTTGGAGGCTGGTGACTAAACAGAACTGCCACCCAGAATTCAGCATTTATCCTGCTGGAGTAGAAGTGGCCAGGTAGTGCCTACTTCTCTTTCTCTTTCCATTTCCTTCCCTTCTTCCCCCTCTCCCCCTCAGCCTTGGCTTCCCCACCACCCTTTCTGTAAAAACTGGGGCATCTTGTCCTGAAGGACTGCGTGCTCTTTCTCCATCAGGCAGCATTTCCTGCTTGCCCTTTGTGAGAGAGGTTTCTCAAAGGCTGTCTCCAGGTTTGTGTTGTTGTTTTCTTTCCCCTTTACCTTGAGCATAGATTGAGCTCTTAGCAATGGCGGGTGGGTGAGACTTACCTGGCATGTGTGTTGTGGTTCCTTTTGTGTGGCCAGCTTTTAAACAGGAATTTCCTCTTTACTAATTAAGCTTAGAAGCCATTATGAAGGCTGTTAAATCAAATCAAATGAGGAACGTTAAATCAAAAAACCATTACAGTGTTTTAAATCAATAGATTAACAAATGGAACCTACAAGATAATTTCACATCCTGGAGTGCTTAAGTTTACATGTTTGCTACACATGCCCTTTTCCAAGCTACTCCATTCCAACCAGGACCATTCTTCTCTCCTTCCCCAATTTCCATTTTTTATTTTTTTTTCCATACAGTAAAATAGAATCATAGAAACAGAGAGTTGGAAGATACCCCCAGGGGCCATCCAGTCCAACCTCCTTTGGCCATACAGGAGCAAACACTCAACGCACCCCCAGCAAATGGCCATCCAGTCTCTGCTTAAAAACCTCCAAAGAAGGAGACTCCACCAAACTCCCAGGCAGCATATTCCACTGCCAAACAGTTCTGACCATCAGGAAGTTCCTCCTGAGGTTCAGGTGGAATCTCTTTTCCTGTAATTTGAATCCATCGCTCCTTGTCCTAGTCTCTGGAGCAGCAGAAAACAAGCTTGCTCCATCTTCAACATGACATCCCTTCAAATATTCAAACATGGCTATCATGTCCCCTCTTAACCATCTCTTTTGCAGACTAAACATACCCAGCTCCCTAAGTTGCTCCTCACAGGGCATGGCTTCCAGACTTTCCACTATTTTGGTCGCCCTCCTCTGGACACGCTCCAGCTTGTCAATATCCTTTTTGAAATGAGGTGCCCAGAACTGGGACACAGTATTCCAGGTGGTCTAACCAAAGCAGAACAAAGCGGTATTTTTACTTTCCTTGATCTCAACACCATACTCCTGTTGATGCAGCCTAGAATTGCACACCTTTCACACATTATCCCTTTCACATATACTGTTGTCCAGCCAGGTGTCTCCTGTCCTATATTTGTGCATTTCATTTTTTCTGCCTAGATATAGGTTGGAACATTTCTCTCTGTTGAGACTCATTTTGATAGCTTTGGCCCAGCTCTCTAATCTTTCAACGTCATTTTGAATGTTGATCTGGTCCTCTGGAGTATGATTTTGTTATACTTAAACAGGATTTAATAATTTTGTTATAATTAAACAAGTGCATTTCAGATTAATAAAATGGACCTTTTATGATCATGATTTTATAGGTGTTTGTACCTTTTTTTTTTTAATTCATGTTAGTGGTCCGCGGTATTCAAAATTGTGAGTTTAGTGGTCCATGAGGTCCGAAAGGTTGGCGACCACTGCCTAAACTATGCATCCCATATTCCATAGGATGGAACCATGACAGTTAACTGGAATCATAATACTATAACTATGTAGTGTGAAAGTCCCCTGACTAGACATAACGACTGTACCCAGGAGTTCTCTTTTCCCCCCAACTATTCTGCCCAACATTTTAACGGTAGCTCAGAGAAGCATCCAGTTTTGCTGTATCTGCTACAGGACAAAAAGGTGAGGTAAATAGCTGATAATTTTTCTTTCTTTCTTTCTTTCTTTCTTTCTTTCTTTCTTTCTTTCTTTCTTTCTTTCTTTCATAGAATCATAGAATCATAGAAATGTAGAGTTGGAAGAGACCACAGGGGCCATCCAGTCCAACTCCCTGCCATGCAGGAACACCCTCAAAGCACTCCCGACAGATGGCCATCCAGCCTCTGCTTAAAAACCTCCAAGGAAGGAGACTCCACTACGAGGCAGCAGATTCCACTGCCGGACAGCCCTGACTGTCAGGAAGTTCTTCCTAAGGTTCAGGTGGAATCTCTTTTCCTGCAGCTTGAATCCATTGCTCCTTGTCCTGGTCTCTGGAGCAGCAGAAAACAAGCCCTCTCCCTCCTCTACGTGGCATCCCTTCAAATATTTAAACATGGCTATCATGTCCCCTCTTAACCTTCTCTTCTGTAGACTAAACATACCCAGCTCTCTAAGTCTATCCTCATAGGGCATGGCTTCCAGGCCTCTCACCATTTTGGTCGCCCTCCTCTGGACTTGCTCCAGCTTGTCAATATCCTTCTTGAATTGGGGTGCCCAGAACTGGACACAGTTCTTTCTTTCTTTCTTTCTTTCTTTCTTTCTTTCTTTCTTTCTTTCTTTCTTTCTTTCTTTCTTTCTTTCTTTCATAACATAATTAAAAGCAAAGATCACCAGATAGGGATGCAAGGGAAATGATGTTACCTTTTCACTTACAGGAAACATTATATGAAAAAAAAAAGAATTGATTATACTTATTTCTCTCTCTCTCTCTCTCTCTCTCTCTCTCTTCCTCTTTCTGATGGTTCAGCTTGTGCTGTGTGTCAGGCAGCAGTCAAGCTGTTGCAGTACCTTGTGTTGGTTTGACTTAAAAGGAATAATGACAGACAGACAGTTGGAAAGACAGATCAGTCACAATCCAGAACTAGCAAACATCGCTGTCTTTGGATGGCAAACTCCCAGAATCCCTCAGTCAATATGGCCACATTACATACCCAAATACTCTGTCTCCTTACCTCAGAATAAGCATCCCACCACCTTGCAGAATAAGACCACAGTGCAAGCTCTGGATATACCCACATTCTACATTTATAGCCAGTTGATCCCACTCTAACTGCCTTGGCTCTGTCCTATGGAGTTCTACAATTTGGTTAGGTACATAGAAATCTCTACTGCACTTTCCATTAGAGTTGTCTGGCAGAAACATCTAATTCCCTTATCAAAGCATAAATTCCAGAATTCCATAAGACATAGCCATGGCAGTAAAAGTGGTATCAAAGTGCTATAATTGTGTAGTGTGGATGCACCCTGTTTTTCATGGATTTAATTTGATGAGGGGTGGAGAGGGCGTAGTACTAAAAATGACTCAATGGCATGGGGATAATTTATTGAATGGAAATGTATCATAGAGGAAGATCTTATTTACCCGGAGATAAATTATAGTAATGGAGTAAAATTGCTGATTTGGGTGAATTGTAGTGGGCTATTTGTATAGAAAACATTTTTTTTCCCCTCTCTGGCATTTAAATTAATATTCTTTCACTTGCTTGTGGCAGATTGTACATAGAGGGGTCTGCAGGTCATGAAAGAAAAGAGTCTGTGACATTTCTGTGTGAGGCCCAGATGTTTGCAAGGTAAGAATATTGACATTAAAGCAGCCATTATAGATTATATGGTCTCTGTAACTATGCTGTGCTCATTTAGCATTCATAATAGGAAGGGAAACTCAAATCTCCAACTAAGTCCAAACTGAATAGAATCAGCAAATTTGGTGATAAATTTTACTTCAGCAATTTCTCTCTAGAGCTTTTCTTTGAAGCCTTTTTGTTGAACCAAAATGATTTTCAACATCCTAGGATATTAAAATGTCCCCCTGCTTTTTTTTCAGTGTTGGCATTTTTCATTTGTCTGTTTATCCTTTTGTGTCAAAACCAACCCCTTTGTCTTACCTTTTATCAGTTTCTTCTTTTTTCTTTTTCTTTTTTTCCAAAATGAGAAATGGATAGAAAGAGAGCGTTCACTTTGTATCATAAGCATTTGAGGAGAATGTGCTTGAGGTACTTCCAATAACCTATGACTTCATCATATAGACTGAGAAGGGAACTGAACTTTCCTTCTTTGTTTTGATTTGACTTTAAAAAATAACAAAACCAAGCTGATCTTTGACTGCCATTTCAAAATGGCTTGTTTTATTAACTCCATCATTCTACCATTCCTAACTTAGGCATTTGAGTTATCTTGACGTAAAGCTACTCTGCGCTCTGCTTTTATTTAGAAAAAAGCAAGGATATATATAACATTGTCAAGAGAGACCAGCATTAAGTAGAGGCAGATGTTGCATCAGTTTCCGTGCTGGCTTTTTAGTCTTCCCAAACGCTGGCTTTGAATCCAGTGCACTGGCAGCCATGTGGTGTTATGGCTCATGGTGGATGCTTTTAAGAATTTATCCTTTCACTTTCTTAATCTTGAGAAAATATTGTCATTACCTTTTTCAGTCTTAAATCTGCAACTGCAAAAGCTAAAGACGGATTTATAGTTCTCTGTGTTTGTGTCTATGTCTGTCTTGTTACTATTATTTTAATACGTGGACCTTGCATACCTCTCCTTACCTCAGAACTCAGACATAAGAAGTTTCTTGTAATCAGTTCCATTCCCCAATAACTAAAGTATAACTGCATTATCTTCCCTAACTGAACAACTTCGCTCCTGAACAACTTCATTCTTTTAGCCGTCTCATTGTAACTTTTAGTTAGTTTTCCAGTCATGGACATTGGCTTCAGTAAATGGTGGAGGAGGAATGTTCAAGTGCTGGCTTAAGCTGTGCTATAAGCTGCCATCTCATGCTCTGCCATGGGTGTTGAGGTAGCAATAAGGCGGCCGGCAGGACTATCTTTATACCACAGACAAAACGGCTCATAACAGGCCATTTCCACACGATAACACTTCTGGCCCTTCTGCATGACCAACGGTGACAAAACGTTCATGCGATTGGTAGTAGTATTGAACTACTGCTCTAGAGACCTGGGTTCAAATCCCCACTTGGCCATGGAAACCCACTGGGTAACCTTGGTGACTCAGACTCTTTCTGCCTCAGAGGAATGCAATGGCAAACCCTCTCTGAACAAATTCTGCCACGAAAACTTCTGATACGTTCGCCTTAGAGTCACCATAAGTCAGAAATGACTTGAAGGCAGAGAACAAAAACAACAAAGTATTATGTGAGTACAGCCTTTGTCACACTTACCTGAGAATAAGTTATACTGAAAACTGCATTTGTAGCTGTAAATAAATAAGTGAAGCTAAAAATAGTCTTTCTCTCCCAAATCCAATATCTTTTATCCCCAACCCTCCCCAAACATGCTTTCCTCTTTCCAAACAACTTTAAGCAGTTCCTAATTTTTACAGTTTTCTGTATTCTTGTATTGTATACCAATGATGCAAAAAGAACTGCTGACTTCACAAGCCTAATTATATCTAAAAATCATTACCCATCAGAAAGGACACTTGGAAGTTTGGGAAAGGGTCACAACTTCCATTTCTACACCCAGCTGGGTTATTCAGCAGACAGCCAAGCTTTGCCAAACAATCATTTTGCTGAGATCATTAAGTACCTCCCAGAGGGAGTTAATGGGGATGGAGGCTTCATTAATTATTTTGTCTTCCTTGCTTCCTGGTTCTGCAGAAAACAGAACTGTGTGGAATGCCTTTCTGTAGTAGGCAAATTGGGAGATCAATCCTGATTGTTTAGGAGGCATCACTGAAAGTTTCAAGGGTTAGGGCCTAAACCTGACAGATTAATTCAAGGAACTTTCCTAAAGGGATAGGATTATATGCAGGAATATAGGAATATGGAAGAGATGGGGTTTGCAAAAGACCTTCTGGATCCAGAACCAGATACTTACCTATCTAACAAGGGTTCCATTTTTAATTCTCTTTATCTTGCCATTATGAAAATGAATTAATCAAGAGGGTGAAAACCAGGAAAGGTTCAGGGGAATGGATAATATGTTACTATGACAGGAAGATACAATGCATCATAGAACACAAAGCATGAAGGAATATTTGCAGCCAAATATTTCCCAAGGTATGGAAAGCATCAGAAGCAGTTATGAAAGGCTTTCTGCTTCTTTTATGTCAAAAGAAAAGGAGAATATTAATAAATTAGTGATTGTCTGAGTATGGGAACAGGAGCATAATATTTTCTATTTGTAGCATTTTTAAAAAAACTTTTGTTTAAAATAAAGGAAATTTGCTCGCAAAAGGTATATAAATGCCTGGAAATTGTTCATACACAGTTAGATCTCATTAGTTTTGTTCAAATTTAATTTTAAAATGTGTATACGCTATCTATATGATAAAATAGCTATATGATAAAATATCAAGGCAGCTTACAAAACTCATAAAACGTTAATAGCATATATTTAAAATTCAGTTAACAATTTAGGAATAAAAAAAATCAAAACAGAATTTCTAAAATAAATACAAATATTGTTCAGTATCCACAGAGTACACATTTTAGCTCAGACTGATCCCAGTAATAAAGTCAAGGTTCAATATTGGGAAAGGTACCCAGCAATATAATGTCCAGACAGGAATAACTTGGTAACAGATTTAGTTTCAGTTTTCAACCCAAGCCCAAATAGTCAGATCTTACTGGGGAGCAAGTTAGTCTGAACTACAGTAGTTTTAGAAGCAAAGTCAGGCAATCTCAGGTCTCAGTATGGGTGGGGTAAAGCTGATACCAAAAAGGTGATATCCATAACAAAATGTAATCCTAAGTCAGATACCAGTTAAGTTGTCACAACAAATGTCACAACATGGAATTTCTTGATGATGACAAGAACAGCAACAATAACACCACTTTCACCTTGTTTTTAAAAAGAATCAGAGAAATCAAAGGAAACTTAAACCAAGCAGGAAGATGCCATATGTTCAGTAAGGGAGCAGATTACATCACTACGTAGTAATAAAAAGATGGTGGTAACAATACACTGAAGAACTATATTTAAAAAAGATGACAGATTAATTCAAGGAAGAACAATTTGAAGATGATCCCACAAGTCTAGAAAGTGAAGTGCAAGTTGCACTCAGAGCACTTGGGAGAAACAAATCACTAAGAACTGATGGCATTCCAATAGAGGTGCTTCAGTCTGCAGAGGCAGAGTCTAATCTAGTTCTAGGTAAAATCTGTCAACAAATATGGAAAACAAAACAATGGCCCATAGATTGGAAATGCTCTCTCTATATTTCAGTCTCCAAGAAAGGGGACACCAGGGATTGCAGGAATGATAGGACCATTATATTAATCTCTCATGAAAGCAAATTGAGACTCAAAATTCTGCAACAAAATCTTTTACCATATATATAGAGAGAAATGCCAAATGTTCAAGCTGGGTTCAGGAAAGGAAGAGGTACTAGGGAACACATTGCAAACATGTTGGCTAATGGGGTGTGCCAAAGAATTATAGAGGAAAATCAGTATTTATAGATTATAGAAAAGCATTTGATTGTGTAGATTATGAAAAAATTATGGACCACTTTTAAAGAAATGGGTGTGCCACAATATCTGATTGTCCTGATATGTTACCTGTAAGGACAGAGTACAGAGAAACAAAATGTCTCCAATTAGTGAGGGGGTCAGGCAAGGCTACATTTTATCACCTTATCTGTTTAAAACAGCTAAAAACCATTAAAAGAATATAAAACTATAAAACACTTAAAACAATGTTCAATTTATGACAGTTAATAAACAAAGCTATGTTACTGCAGTTTAGGCCTACTTGGAGATACCCTCAGATATCACTTTGATATCAATATTTTGGCTCTCTTCCATCACCCCTCTCCACGTGTTTGTGAATAAGCACAAACTAGGTGCGGCCACTAATTGCTTAACATTCCATTCTCCACCTAGGCAGGCCAGAAATAGCCAGATCCTTGCTTTAGGAGACCTCTCTGCAAACACCTTCATTATGTATGGACGCTGTTTACAAAGGAATCCCTGCCCCGAGCAGGTAACTTGGCAAGCTGAATACTCAATGGCCAAGCACTCAGTATTTGCATACTGGCTAACTCTTTGTCAATTCGGACTTAACTCAATCATGCTAAATTCTTACCTTTCCAAAGCTTTGTCTCGCTCCTAAAACACATTGTTTTCCCCGAGTAAGGCATAGCCTGCAGTTACATTTCTCCCTATAAAAACCCCTGATTCTGAGACCATCCTCGGATTGCTCCGGACTTCCATCCAGCCTCGCTGCCACTTTGTTTGGCAAGCTGTCCCCTCAGTCCCACGTACTGAGACTCCATACCAACGAACTCAATCTTCAGACCTCTCCAGGCTTCAGGACAGGTGTCGTATCACCCAATTCAACAATCCCTCTCAAAATCCCTCTATACCACTCCAACCTTTATTTTCTATAGTTACTTGTGTGCATGTGTTGCTTACATTGTGTGCCTGTATTTAATAAAGATCAAACATTGGGTTACACGATCCTGCTGCGTTACCCTGCCTCTTGTAGTACCAACCAGTGCTCTTGACTAATTTCCCCATCTTGTGTAATTGTAAGGTTATTTAGGTGTCGCTCCTGGGACCCCCAGTAAACAGGGTAACAGCTACCCAGCCTATGTAAATGCCTATTTAAACAGAAATGTTTTTTGCCTACCAGCTAAAGGAGAGCAGGGAGGGGGTCAGCCTAGCCTCCTGTTCCACAGGGTAGGAGCAGCAACTGAGAAGGCTCTTTTCCATGTCCTCACCAGGCAAACCTGAGATATTGGAGGGACAGAGAGAACGCCTTCCACAGCAGATCTTAGGGCTCTAGCTGGTTTGTACAGGGAGATACGGTCTTTCAGATAGCCTGAACTTAGGCCATTTAGGGCTTTATAGGTTATAACTAGCACTTTGAATTGTGCCCAGAAATGAATGGGTAGCCAGTCAAGCTGTTTTAGCAAGGGAGTTATATACTCCCCGTAACTGGCCCTGCTCAGCATTCTGGCTGCCATGTTTTGAACCCACTGAAGTTTCTGAACAGTTTCCAAAGGCAGCCCCAAGTAGAGTGTGTTGCAGTAGTACAAACAAGATGTAATCAAGGCGTGTGTCACTGAATCCAGATCTGGCATCTCAAAAAACAGGTGCAGCTGTCATACAAGTTTTAATTGTGCAAATGCACTCCTGGCCACTGCTGAAACTTGGGAATCCAGGCTCAGAGTAGAATCCAGGAAAACACCCAAGCTACGAGCTTGAGATTTCAGGTGGAGCGTAACCCCATCCAGCACAGGCAAAGTCCATATTCCCTGATCTGCTTTCGACTGACCAGGAGCATCTCTGTCTTGTCCGGATTAAGCGTCAATTTGTTTGCTCTCATTCAGTCCATTACTGACAGTAAACATTGGTCCAGGACTGAGACAGCTTCCTTGGAAGAAAACAAAAATAATGACCACAGATGATTTACATAACTTTAAAGCAGGTGATGAAGACATTGGAATAGTTCAAGATTTTTCATACCTTAGCTCAATCATTAATTAGAATGGAGACTGCAGCCAAGAAATTAGAAGACAAGAACTTGGAATGGAAGCTATGAAGGAATTGGAGAAGTCCTGAAGTGTAAAGATCTATCAATAAATACTAAAGTTAGGATTGTCCATGCCATTATGTTTCAAATTTCTCTGTATGATTGTGAATGCTGGACAGTGAAGAAAGCTAATAGAAAGAAGATCAACTCATTCTAAATGTGGTGCAGGAGGAGAGTTTTGTGGATGCCCTTGGACTGCTAAATAAGCAAATAAATGGGTCACACAGCAAATCAAGTCTGAACTCTCCCTGGAAGCGAAGATGACTAAACTGAGACGGTTGTACCTTGGACATACCACAAGAAGACATAACTTCCTAGAAAAGGCAATAAAGGCCATTTCCACACAGGGTAATAAAAACGGTGCAGTGCATCCTCTACAGAGGACGTCTGCACCTTGGAGCAGACTGGGTGCAGACTACTTAGTGTAGATCCGCACCTCAGTCTGCTCTGGAACGACCCCAAGTGGTCGTCCAGCGTGCTTTTGAAAGACCTGATTTTTCCAGTCTTTCAAAAGCACGGAGGCACCACTGCGAGCCTGCTCCCGTGTGCAGATTTTCAGGCTCACACCAATGCGAGCCTGCAATCTGCCAAGGGCGGGCTTTAGGCTGGTGAGCTTCAGCGGTTGGTCGAGACCCACAACCAACCAAAAGCTGCCATTTTGGATGCTGGAGCAGAGCAGCTTGATGATCATGCACTGCTCCAGAGCAGCCTGGACTGGACCAGGGAGCCAGAAGATCCAGTAAGTAGCAGTGTGGGGCGATTCCCTCGCCCCGTGCAGAAATGGCCAATGTTTCATAAAGTTGAAGGCAGTAGGAAAGAGGAAGACCTCATTACAGATGGACAAACACAATCAAGAAAGCCACTGCCTTGAATCTGTAAGACCTGAGAAAGTCTGTTGATGAAAGGGGGACTTGGAAGATTTTCCTTCATAGAGTCAGCACAGGTCAAAATCAATTTGATGACAGTTAACAAAAAGAAGAAGAATGTAGGGAGCCCTGGTGGGACAGTGGTTAAGTGCCAATACTGCAGTCACACCATTGTGAGTTCGATCCTGCAGGGCTCCAGGTTGACTCAGGCTTCCATCCTTCCACAGGTTGGTAAAATGAGTACCCAGCTTGTTGGGGGCAATCAGCTTACAACATTGTAATCTGCTTAGGGAGTGCTTAGCACTGATAAGTGGTATAGAAATGTAAATGCTATTGCTATTACTATAGTGTGAAAATTTGATAAATTTTACAGAGCTCTTTATACAAGTGAATACCCATTTAATTAAATAATATAGCAGGCTTTTTTAAGAAAAATATGTAGAGGTGACTCATTTTAGTATGCAAGGAATAGAATATTTGCAAGAATAAATAAGTTTTGAAAAACTGTATGAAAATGTGATGGTATTTTAAAAAAATCTCAAGTATCAGATGGATTCATGGGAGAATTTTAGAAAATCCATTTTTTAATCACTTAGGCCTTTATTAACACCATTACTCAATTTTTTAGGATATTGAGAAAGCATTTATTCCTAGAAAGAATGAACAAATAGGATGTTATTATATCTAATGGAGAGGAAAAAGACCCTTCTAAAACTACAGCATGGGATAGATTGCAGATTTAAATCAGGATTTTTAAAAATATTGTATACAGTATTTCAGCTAGATGGTTAAATAATAAAGTAGGGAAATATATGTCAGAAAAATAAAATGGTTTGATTAACTCTAGGAAAATAGATATGTACACTCAGAGATTTCTCCAAATCTGTTTGATTTGTCTATGAAGAAATATTTAGAATGAGGGCTGCCATCAAATGACCATTATATATCACATCTGGAAGCATCTGGGTCTTTGGACCAAATCAAAGTGAATTGATTAATTCACTTAATCTTTGTTTTGGAAGGAAGATACTTTCCTATGCTCAATAGCTTCAATCTTCACTGAAAATGCAGGGGCTATTAAGTCTTTCATCAGAGGAGATGGCTGAAGAATAACTCTTAGGTGTTCACCCTGTGAATGGTTTCCTTCCTGCTGGAAAGTTTCACTGGGTGCCATAGTGATAGAATAGCCATGACAAAAGATCCTTATGCCAGTTAAAGGAAATATGGAGCTTGGAAACCCTACACACAGAAAGCTAGATAGAGAGATAGATATCTGAACCCAATTCTGATTAGGAGAGTGATAAAAAAAGGGGGCACCTTTTCTAGTACACATCATTGCACAAGGGCTTCATGAGTAAGGGGAGCATTCATAGACCCAACCATACCCACCCTTGCATAACAGAAAGGGCTGAGAGGACTGGTGTGCTTCCATATCCACAATATAGGTGACCCATTGTGTTCACTGTGCAAAATACAAGATAGTCATCTCCCGGAAGGGCTCAGGATACTTTGGCTGTGATGCAGTCCTGCTGGATTTAATGTACCATGAAGGACTACATGATGCTTATCATCCCCCAGTAAGAATTTAGTTCAGATTGGAAAGCACCTGAAGATGTTACTTATTCCTATCTTAGGTTGTCTGGGTCTAGACGTTCTGAGACACAGGAAAGTTGCTAAGGCTATAACTATAATGCTTGTCACAGGGGCAACCTGAATACCAAAGACATTCTCCTTGTTATTCCAGGCCTTCTTCCAGCAACTTGTAATCAAAAGATTTTACTGCTGAAGGAAAAAGCTCAGTAAAGACAAGTCATCATTGTTTTTCTTCCCTTTGGGAGGTGGAGACAAATTTGGCCAATTCTAGATGGCCAGGTCATCATTTTTCTTTCTAAGATGCAGAAGGCTAAGGTGGCATTCAGACAGCCTTTCCACAGAGTTGAGATAATTGTACTATAAGAGTGGTAGCTTTGTTGGTTCCCATACTGGGAAAAAACTGGGATATAAACAGGTGAGTTCAAGAATGCTAGAGATGCAGGACAGTTTATGTGTAGACTAAAACAGAAATTTGCGGAGATGCCTACTAATTTATACCATCAAATAGGTTGAATTAAATATTGCAAAACAAACCCACCTGGTTATGACCTTCTTTTCTTGAGTTTCCAGCACTGGAAACACTCCCTTATAATTTTATGAATGAGCTAAAAAATGCCAAAAGGATTACAAATGACCAAAAAAAAAAAAAAGCTTCAGTACATCACCATGCTTTAAATAAATTTGCACTCAATGATCTTTTTGTAATGTTAGCAGTGGGTGTTGGGAAAGGTGTTTCCACTTCAGTATATTACTTCTCTAAATTTAGGAATGTCTTCTGTTACCTGTACATGGGAAAGGTATTCACCTAATTTCTGTTGACACTAAAGAGAGTCACATGGGAACCAGTAAGTCTATGTCACCTTTTTTTTTTTTTACTTTTTTTTTAAATCTTTCTAGTCTCCCTCTATGTAGATACAGAAATTTCATAAGAGTGAGTAGGCAAATATGCAGGTCCATTTCAGAAGGCCAATGCCAGAGGTCTGCTTACACACAAATAGCCTTGAACATGATATTTTGAGGCCAAAAGTTTGTGAAACTCCAAACATATTTTGGAATCCAATTATACCACCATGGGAATGTTTCACTATCTTCCTTACATCATCTCTCCATTTAGGCAAATAACAGGGCAGCAAGCTGTGTATAGAGACAGCCACAAAACCAGAGTGACACAACATGTGCCCATCCCCATTTATAGGGAGACCAGCTACACACCTATGTTTGCAACAAATTAGCAGTGTGGGTTTTTTGGTCTGGAATTGCTCTCTAACAGGATGTGGGACTTGGTCCTAGCAGAATACGCCTCTTGCTGAAATTGTCAGCTTCAAGTGCTTTTCCCTGCAATTGCCCAACACAGTTGTTCTCAAAATTATAAATAATGCATTAAAAATGGAAGTAATGGAATAAGACATGGAGTAATAATAAGAAACTATAGGCAAGAGCCAGTGTGGTATAGTGGTTTGAGTATCGGACTACTGCCCTGGAGATCAAAGTTTAATTCCCCACTTGGCCATGGAAACCCACGGGACGACCTTGGTTATATCACATACTCAGTCCCAGAAAAACCCTCATAGGTTCATCTTATGGTCGCCATAGTTCGGAAATGATTTGAAGGCACATAACAACAACAATGGAGGCATCTGGGGACATTGAAATCATGGTGGATATGTGAGCACATAGAAACTGCCTTAAGTGGAGTCAGATCATTGGTCCATATAGCACAATTCAGTTTGCCCTAATTTGCAGTGGGTTTCTCAAGATCATACAGAGATAAACTAAGGTTCTTTACCAGCCCCGCTTGAAAACACCATTGATTGAAACTGGGAGTTTCTCATGCAAAAAATGTTATTAATCACAGAGTTGCAGCCATTCCCAATTTTGCAGTGCAGCTAGGGCTCACAGGATTGAAAGAGCATGATTGAAATGCCATGACCAATTCCTTCTAAGCTGAGTTGTAGCTCTCACAGTACAACAAGTACAGCAGCAATGTATTATTGTATAACAGTATTATTGAATAATTTTGTACTAATAAGGCAATTTGAAGTATGCTGGGATGAAAAGACTACTGTATTTGTTGGTGTATAAGACACATCAATGTATAAGGTGCACCTCATTTATACACCGGCAAACACTATTTGCCAACATATAAGATGCACTGGTGTATAAGAGAACCCCATTTTCAAACAGTATTTCTCAGGAAAAAAAGTGAGTCTTATACGCCAGCAAATAGGGTATTCATATCTATTAACTTTACAAGAGACCTGTTCATGTTAGATATGAAAGTTTATTTGTTTATTTTTATATAGATATGTTCAAATTGAAGAATATATTTATCAATCTACTAAACAGAAAGTATTGAATTCCAGTACAAATAAAACAGGTCCATGCAGCAGGGAAAAAAATAGTTTGTTCAAGAGTATCAATACTATTGTCTATATTCATGTGGACACTCCTTGAGAACTGTCCTATGGGAACTGTCATGACGAATAGGTACTTTTCAAATTTACTAACTCTTTCCCCAGGTTTGGATCTTTTTCTCCATTTAAGCACTTTGATACCACTTTAATCACCCTGGCTTTATCCTAGAGAATCTGGGGCAAAAGAACAAGATGGTGTCTATCCACTCCACCTCTGCGCACCAGATAGACGCATAGCCAAATCTTACTTCAGTACTAATGACAGGACAGCACCCTATACCACACCTGAAGGAAGCAAGGTAGTTAAAACTCATCCAGATGCATCGGACATTCTAGTTCCCCTGAGTCACATTTTGCTGCAGAACTCACACAGAGTTAGATCTACAAAATAGGCATTTTATGACATTGTCACCTGAATAGTTGTAAACCATGGACAGAATCCTTCTCATGTGTTATGTTGGTGATTGCATTTTTCCCTGGATCATGTAGAGCACATGTGTCAAACTCAAGGCCCACAGGCTGAATTCGGCCCACGAGGACATTTCATGTGGCTTTCGCACCTCTCTTGCAGCTGTGGCACTCCCCCCGCCTAGCAAGCCTAACCCCCACATTGTGGGCCCCCAGCTGCTGGTATTCTGAAGAGAGGCCCAACAGCCAGCACTCATGATCTACTTCTACTTCTGACTGCTCCTCTTTCCAACTGTCACTGTCGGAGCATTCCCACAATGTGGGGATCAGGCTCACCAGGTACAGAGAGGGGCAGGGGAGCAGAAAGAGTCACAGGGGTGGGGGGGCATAAAGAGGCACAGAGAGGGTCTGGGGACAGAAAAAGGCACAGAGAGGGTCTCAACTGGGACCAAAAAGTTAAACAAAGTTAATGTAATAAACAGTGCTTGGTAATATTTGCCTGATGATTAAAAAAAAACCTTTGTTTTCAAAACTCATTTTTCAATAAATTGTACAATAGTTGTACACTTGAATATCTGCTTGCTATTATTTTTCCTAGAGTTCTAGTTTCAGATCTAGTTATTACTAAAACCAGTAATAATCAAATACAGAGGTAATTATTTAATATGTTAAAAGAGTAGATAACGTTTATAAAGTCTTACAGACACAACCGGCCCTTTGAGGGCAACCATAACGCTGATGTGGCCCAAGATGAAATTGAGTTTGACACCCCTGATGTAGAGTGACAAGAAAGGAGACAAAATATGATGGTTCAAAACAGCAGAAGTGTAGCTATGGGGATGGGGTGGATGGAAGATGTAAGCATTGCAACTCAGAAAGGAGTTTTGCCCCCAGTGAAATTTTCTTCATCTTTTTTTTTTTAATTAAAGACCCCAAATTAAGGCACCCAAATTTATTTTTATTATTTTCCTGGATGAGGTTGAAGGCATGAACATCTGGTTGCCCGAAAACACCATGCTCTCCTGCAACAGAAGGGAACAACCATAAGGCTGTTACTTATGCTTCCACCTCCACACCATTCAGCCTGATGTAATTGCCTCCCTCTTCCTAATGGTAAGGATGGGAAACATGAAAACATGGGGGGGGGGAAATCAAGAAAATATACCCCCCTTTTTTTTTTTTTTGCTGAAGGAATAGTTAAGCCAAATTGTTTATATACTTACTCCCCTCCCCCTATTATTTCCAAAATGATTTAACAGGAAGATGCTTATTGAAGATTATATACGTATTACATTACTGTAGTTCCTGGTCTTACTTTCTTTTTCTCAGTTCTTTTTATGGGAACGAGTGCTTTATTTCTGCTTGGCACTATGAAGTAGTAGAAGAGGCAAAATAATTTCCTTTGTTTTACTAATGTTGAGGCTTTCTTCTCTTTGTAATGAAATATTTTTTCTTTTTGCCTGCTTCTTATCAATTGACAAAAGCAAAGAGGTTCCGTATCATTCAGTGATCCTTTACAGTGCAAGATCTTGTAACTCTATTTGTAACAATAATATTTTAAAAAGTAAACTTAATTTGTAATGATTTCCTGAATAAACTGAACCTTTCATATAGCAAACACAACACATTTATGCCAATTCAAATAAGACATAGTGCATTTTTTGTTCCTAAAGTGTTTTCCAGTCTGTAAAGGATCGTTACGTGTAAAAATTTACATTTGCATTTGTAAAATTTGGCATTTTCTCAATTTTTCCAAAATTTGCTTTCCACTGTCATGGAAAACCCTCTGAGTTATTTTTCCATTGCTTTAAAATTTCCAGAAATTTTATACCTCTAGCAAGGACAGCCCTGATTCATGCATTATGTTTCTTACTGAAATCCTGATAAAACTGGATAATTATTAGTAAGATACTTGATTCCTTTCCTTCTATTTATCCAATAAGTCACTTATCAGGAAAATAATTTCCTTGACCCTGATTTGTGCCGGTGTGAGCGCAATCCTATACATTAAAATAGGTACATTCTTTTATAAAGAAATCTCAGACCTAAAACCAATGTGGAGCCAATGGCCATTTCTGCAGTGTCCTCCCATTGTAGCATGGGGATGAGAGAGGAGTGGGACTGCAACAACACTTCTGCATGATGTTGTCATGGTCCCACTCCTCTCCGTTCCCAGACAGCATAACCACAGATTAAATCATTGATGGGTTTTCTCCATCAATGACACACTATTGCACCACCATCCCACATTTATCTGTCCTGCAGAAGGGCAGGAAGTATGATAATGGTGCTTCCTGCCCCACCACAACCTGGGAAAGTACCCCCCTCCCCTTCAGAAGTAAGCAGCATGCCCATCACACTCCCTTTCACAGGGAGCCAGTCTGGTGATAAGGGGAGTGCTCCCATTGCACTCCTTTGCTGACAGACCCACTGCCACGATTGCCACCGGTGGACCACACAAGAAGATAGGATGTGGAAAGGGCCAGTGTGTCTAGTGGTGTGAGTATTGAACTGTGATTCCAAGATCCCAGGGTTCAAACCAACACTCAGCCATGGAAACCCACTGAGTGGTTTGGGGCAACTCGCATTCTCCCAGTCTCCCAATATTGCATTAACACCTGAATGCTAATGTGACAGATTTTTCTTCCCTTTTATACCACCTTGCATTCCTTCTTGAAGTATTTCCAGCCCTTCAGGGTAGATATGAAGCTATCTTTTATTAATCTATCTGTCTGTCTGTCCGTCCGTTTGTCTGTCATCTATCAATTGGGGTTTTTCTCCTTATTCCACTGACAGAAGCAATTTCGTAAGTGAAATGACAGCATTGGATATCTGGCTTAGTAATTTAAGAGTCTGGACCAGCAATTTTGATTTGAAATGCATTCTTATATTTATTTTTAGATGATCCACTAATATGCTATGGTTGACATCACCTTTGAAAAGGACTCCCCCCTCCCTTTTTGTAGATGTCACATATGCCAGAGAATACTGTGGTCCAGCATTGGTGTTTTCTGGATTCTTTTTAAGGTCCTGGAGTTTGTCTAATGCAGTAAGTCATAGGTGATATTTATTGAAAAGACATATAGCTATAAAAAAGAGTGGTGTTTGAATGGTCTGTTTGATCCTTACCTGAAAAGAATCCAATCTGGCAGTTTGTCTTTCTTTAGGAAAAAAGAGAGAGGGGAAAAAAGAAATGAATTTCTCCCAAAAGGGATCAAGAAGGGAGTATGTAGTTAGAATATATTTATATAAACTTATTATTATTATTAATTATTATTATTATCCTTTATTTATATAGCGCCATCCATGGACATGGCGCTTTATAAAATTAAAATACAGCAATTGACATAGATAAATACATAATAAAAAGAAGATATAAAAAATGGGAAAAAAAGTCAGGGATAAATACACTTACAACCAGTGCAACATAACGTTACTATAATGCCAGTAAAATACAATATCTAATTAACAATAAAAACTAGTCCAATGATCCAAACATTTTGGAAAACAAGAACGTTTTCAATTTAGATTTAAAAATAGTAAGAGAAGGAGCAGTTCACAAGGTAACCAGAAGGTGATTCCATGCATAAGGGGCAGCGAGAGGAAAAGGACATAACCAAGATGAAGAGGAAGAGACTCTAGGCTGGGTAAAAAAACAAATGTTTGCGGAACGTAGTGTTACTTCGGCCCAGGCCTACCTGGTGATAGCACTCAATATCATTTTTGATATCAAAACCATTCAGCCTTCCTCTGCCACCCTGCTGCATGTGTTTGCAAGGCCTCCGGACAAGCACATAAACAGGCGCGGCCAGTAATTGTTGGATATTCCATTCTCCACCTAGGCAGGCAGAACAGAGCCAATCTGTTGCTTCAGGGACCTCTTCTGCAAACACCCTTTTGCTTAAGCGTGACACTAACAAAGGCACCCGGCTCTGAGCCAACAGTCTTACAAAGCCAAACTAAGCACTTTGTATTTGCATACTGGCTACACTATTGTTGATTCTGCGCTAAGCCGATCATGTTAAACTCGACCTTTTCCAAAGCTTTGTCCCGCTCCAAACTCACATTGTTCTCACCGAGTAAGGCATGGCCTGCAGTCACAATTCACCCTATATAAACCCCCCGATTCCGAGACCACCTCGGATCGCTCCGGACTTCCATTCCGCCTTGCTGCCACTTTGTCTGGCGAGCTCCCCTTGGCAAACCATGCTGAGCTTCTTCCCTGCAATCTTCAACTTTCTTCAGGACTACGAGACAGGTGTCGTATCACCCATTTCCCCCCAAAAAATCTATTTCCAATTCTTCCATTAGCGGTGTGATTGTGGTATCTTTACTGTTTGTTTGTCTTTCAATAAAAACATCATTTTTGCTACTTTAAAACTGTCTGACTGCTTGACTGACCTGAACCCGTAGACGTTGGGTTGCAAAATCCTGCTACGTTACCCTGCCTCTCACTAGCTTTAGTGAGTGCTCCAGCTAATTTCCCCCAAAGTTGTGTTATTGTGTTTGGGTTGTTTGGGCGCCCCTCCCGGGACCCCCAGAGAACAGGGTAACAGTAGGTTTCCAGCAGGCTGTGTAATCTCGGGTATGGCTCCCCAGGTGAGGGCTCCCAGATATCACTTTGATATCATCTAATTCGGCCTTAGCTGGACCTGATCTCAGTCGCCTCACTCCACGTGTTTGTGAGTTCTCCGGACAAGCACAGAACATGAGTGCGGCTGCTAATTGCTTTCACATTCCAGTCTCTTTTGAGGCCAGCAACCTAAGCTTTGCTCCTAGCTTCAGGGAACTTCCACGTGTACATATCACAATAGCTGCACGGCTCTCAGCAGAGCCAGCCCAGTAAACAAGGCATTTATACTATTGTCATCAAGCGTTAAACTCAACAGGTTAAAGTGGACCTTTCCAAATCCTTTGTCCAGTGCCAAAACTCCTTTTGTTCACACCTGGCTTGCCATAGCTGAGAGGCACGAACTCCCCTATAAAAACCCCTCACTTTCAAATGGTCTTCAGACTACCTTGGACTGCTATCCTGCCCTGCTGCTGGCCTTCTAAGGAAACTCCCCTCAGCCTGCCACGCTGAGCTTCCCTCTTCGGAACACCATCTCTCTTTCTTCAAGGACAACAAGACCAGGTGTCGTATTGCCTATCCTTAAGCTTCCCAGTTCTGTTTCCCAGTTAGTTAGTGTGTGTGTGTTATTTATTTTCTGTTGCCTTTCAATAAAATTGTTATTTTTGGTTACTTTAAAACTTGTGTGCCTTCTCCCTGACCTGAAGCCATAGACATTGGGTTTTAAGATCCTTGCAAAGTTACCCTGCCCCTTGCTAGCCAAAAGAGTGTTCCAGCTAATTTTCCCCAATTTGGTATTTTATTTGGCAACCTGGGCGCCCCTCCCAGGACCCCCAAAACACAGGGTAACAGCTGGAAGGAAGAGATAAGAGTAGCTAGATAAGGAGGAGCTAAATTATGTAAGACCTTAAAAGTCAAAACAAGGAGTTTATAAAAGATCCTACAAGGAATAGGTAGCCAATGAAGGGAGATTAGGAGATGGGTAATGTGATCAAAATGGTGGGCTAAGAAAGTAATTTTAGCAGCAGAGTGAAAACAGAGACCAGTTGGGAAAGATGAGATCGAGGAAGACCAGTAAGTAAAAGATTACAGTAATCAAGACGAGAAATAATGAGGGCATGGATTAAAGTCTTAGCAGGAGATAGGAAGGGTCGGATTTTAGAAATGTTATAAAGAAAGAAGTGGCATGACCTAGCAATAGTCTCAATATAGGATGCAAAAGACAAAGAGGAATAAAAAATGAAGCCAAGACTGCAAGCTTCTTTCACCAAATGGATAATTGTGTTTTTGATGGTGATAGAGAAAGTCGAAAGTAGAGAAAGTTCTGTCTGCAGAGCAGGGCCCATGGCTATTCTGATTTACTTCTGGCTGCATGTTTAGAACTAGAACACTTCTAAAGACTCAGAAAGTTGTCCACCAAGTTGTTTGTTAAGGCTGGTGAATTTCACATAATGAATAGCTTTAATATTATTATTGGAACACCAGCAGCCAGGGCAAGAGTAATTGTGCACTTTAAATCCCTCAGAATGGGTTTTGTTCAGATTTATAGGCAGAGCTGTTTGCTTAGCTGTAGATTTATTTTTCCAAAGTACCAAATTGTAGGAAGGTTGTTTCAGTTTCCTTAAGCTATTTAAAACATAACCTTGCATGAAATCCATTTGGATTCCTTGTGGATGAAGTAACAGGCCTTTTACCAAGCTGAGTTTCAAAACCTGTTCCAAAGTGATTCAGTGAACACTGGAAATTTCCCATAAAGTGAGGGAAGTCATTGTAATCATCTCCTAGTGTGTAGCTTACATGTCTTTAAATTACTTCTGCTTATCTTTAAAACCAAGGTCAAGAGCCAGATAAGCTTAGGAACTCTTCATGAACTCTTTCAATGCTAGAGAAATGAGCAGCTTCTTAAGACCAAGATCCAACAACATAAAGAGTCTCCAATGTATTATGTTGTAGGTAACTCATGCTGCCTGTATACCAGTTGCATAATTCACATTGTACTGATGGGTGCTTCCATCATGCAATCAATAGCCAGTAAGACCTCCATTCCAAGGAGCTGTGCCTTAAAAATGGCAACCACTTTCATAATGATTATAAGCAGAGGAACTCTCCTTGGGGAACCATAACCAGAATACATCCCTTGTGGAACATCCCAAAGAGTGCAACCACTGATGTAAGTATGGTATAGAGATACTTATACCAGTGTATTGCACTATTGAAATTTTAGCCAAAATCTGCAATCTGCCATTTTTTTTCATAGTTGTGATTGTGATGACCTACAAGGGCTCACCACTCTTAAGGATGGCACTAGAATTTCCAGCCAGAATAGGAGTGAGTGCAGTGAGACTGAAGCTCATGCTAAGTACACAGACCATTGCTCTCTCTTCTTCCATCCAAAAGGGGAAGCGGCCGCATCAGATGGTGGATATTTGTGTAACTGGGAAGAAGTGGCAATAACTATCTTAAACAAAGGGAGATATGTTTATTATGGGAGCTGCATCTGAAGATAACATGATACAGTTGAGATGCTATGACTAACTGTATGCTTGGGGAGAGAAAGTTCAAACCAAGCGAGGGAAGAAGTGAAATCATCCTGAAAATATCATTCTAGGTAAGGAAGAGATAGATTAAGCAAGACAGAAGACATAGCTTGGATAATCCTCCTTCTGACCCATTTCTGATCTCTGGCACATTCCAGTAGTGTTAATGGATGAAGAACTGTAGGCTCAAATGTCTGCACTGTTTCCATTAAGGCAGGACTTAGTGGTAGATTTCCAGGGCATCTCTCAGCTGAATGAGCAGAACAACCTACAAATTCAGCAGGACCAAATGAACACCATTTTTGGTGAAGAGAAATGAATCTTACCATCTAAAGAAAACACAACTTCTTGAGAACATTCATAATTTAAATCCAGAGTCAAAACACTTAATTATTCCATTGAATGTTTGCTTTCATTAGTAGTTTGTAAAATCTACAAAGTCACTACAGTAGTGGTACCCTGCTAATATATTCAGCAGTGCACTAGATTATCTATTTTGGGGTAAAAGTGTGAGTGGGAGGAAACAGCCATCTTCTTTCCTTCACCCAGTCACTGTCTCTGTATCTGACAATCCATCTTGGTTTACAATATTTATTCAATGGCATTTACTTTATATTTATTCATCTAAAGTATTTTCATCTACTATTCAATCAAACTTTTGGAAAAGTTACTCAGCTCTGCTGATTGGGGTTTGAGGATTCTGGGAGCTGCACTGTAGAAATGTAACATTTCCAGGGTTGAGATGAAATGGCTTGTTGGAAGATACTGGTGGAGCAAGCAAGACAAGATGTGGAAGGGACTGATAGTCATATAGTTGGATTAAGACCATTGTCTTTGGCCAAAAGAGCTACATATCTTGTCACTCACACCACAACTATTGTCAACAGTAAAGTGTGATACAAATGGAATTACTGGATGGATTCAATCTTGTTTTCTTTAGTTTTGTTTGTGGAAGGCTTAAATAAGTGAAGCAAAAATCTCACCAGCCATGAAAATAGCATATTTGGAACAAGAAAAGAACAAAGATATGATCTTATAAGATTATTACTTAACATTTTATAGAGCAGCTATTGACATAAAATTATGTTGCAATGTTTAAATGAAGCCCTAATCTTGCTAGGCAAGGAAAACAATATACTTGAGAACAGAAAACAACCAAACAGCCATCTCACAAGGCTGATAGTAAAAGTCCTACAAATGAGCTATTACTGTAAATGTAAAATTCCCACATGCCTCAGATTTAACAAACCAGAAGCCTTATGGAACTAGAAGGTGATTTACAAATCATCAAGTGCCATGTCGCTATGGAAGAATTCTCAGATTTTAAGAATCCATAGAATATATTGCCAATCTATGTAGTGGACCAATCACCTTTCTAACTCTGAGAAATTGGAAGATGGTGACCTCTTAAGAAATATATCTAGGATAAATAAGATATGTGAACGCCCATTCATATATCACCAGAGCAATGCTAACTGTATTTATTCAAAAGTAAGCGCTATTAAGCTCAGAGGACATTCTCCAGGTAAATATATCTGGCATTGCCACTTAACACCCATTGAAATTAATGGGCTTTACTTCCAAATGGACATTCATTCATTGGCCATTTCTGCCCTACATAGTTATAGTGCTATTATTCCACTTTCAACATCCTGTGGAATTCTGGGGTTTGTAGTTTACTGAGGCCAAAGAGCTCTCTGGCTGAGAATTCTAAATGCCCCTCCCTAAACGGCAAACCTCAGGATTCCATAGGATGTTGAAAGTGGAATAACACTATAACAATGCAGTGTGGAAATGGCCATTGTGTTGCAATAGAGTCATACTTTAACTGAAAGCTTCTATGTCAAATATGGGTTTAGCTATTTATTGCGTTTGTCAGCAGAACCTAGAAAAAATATTTTTGAGGACTCTGAAAGTTTTTGAGACTTGTCCAAAAAGTAACATATTTTAGTTCTGTTGTTATCAGCGGGGATAGCTAGATCCATCATCTTCAGTTTCACATGCACCCTGTCATAAGTCCTGCCCAATTTCTCTATAGCCTGATTTTTTTAAAAGAGAATCTGTGTTGATTTGTGCACAGTTGTGCTTAGTTTCCTCCATCATGTTTACTTTGTATTAAAATTCTCCTCTAAGATAAACATTTTATTGTACAATTTTGGGTCAAGAACTGTGCTTCTAAATCCAGAGAAATCTGTGATCCGTGTATTAGTATGGAAAATGAAAATTAGGTTGGCTTGTTTAAGAATGCAGGCCAAACAAATTTCTCCTCCATCCATACTTTCAAAATGAACTCTGTTTGCTAGATCCATACTCGCTTGCTATTCCAAAGAAAATGTAACTTTTAAGCCGATGTGCTTATGAAGAGGCACAAAATGGCAGTAAAATACTGTTCTCTGGCAACAGCTGTGAAATTGAAGCTGGACTAAAATACAAATAATAAGAAGAATGTTTTCATGTTGCATTTTTTTAAATGAAAACTGACAAAATTCGCAAATCTGAATGTAGGAGAAAGCAAAACTGACAAACTCTGATCAAAACCAAACTGCTTTTATCAAAACATCATATTTTCATGTGGTGAAAAAAGCAAGTGATTAAAGATTGGTAAGTTACTTTTTGGAAGTAATTGTTCCTTCAAAACAATTTTGAGTAATTTTGAAGTCCAAGAAATTAACTCATTATTTTCACATCAGCAATAGAAAAATTCCTCGACTTCTGATACTAAGTACTTTTCAGTTTTAATTTTCAAGAAAGCGAATCCATGAAAAAAAGAGTGATAAAATTGTCTTAATTTTTTTTTGCGGGGGGGGGCAAACCTCAAAGCACTGACTTATTTGTTCCTCAAAAAGTAAGAAGAAAAAGTTAACAAGTAAACATCACTCAGTAGAGTAAAACTAATCATGTTACCAGTTGTTGGAATTTTGCCAGATGAACGTTATTATCACTCCACTATTCCCAAGAGCATGGATGCAAATCTTGCCTTAGTTTGTTCTCATCTGTAAAAATGAAGAATTTCAAATGTCTTCTCCCTGCTGAGTGAGATCTTGAGATTTTTTCCATTTTTTTTCATTCTAGGACGTTGTATTGATTTTTGAAAGATTTTTTTTAATAAAAGCCAACATTTTTTGCACTGAAAACAGTGGTTTGTTCACCAAAGATACTGTTTGCTGTTCAGAATCTTTCATTTTTGAACCAAAAATTATATTTCCCATGCACATCTTTTTCCCCCAAAAAGAATCTCCAAGTGTGAGAAATCTTCTGATAACTGACCACTCCCCTTAATAGAAAGTCCATGCATGCAGGAGCTAACTATAATTAAGAAGCATTGATGCCAATGGCTATAGGATATAAACTAAACTTTTTTTATAGGAACTACACTGGAGATAGGAAAGATGTCTAAAAGTGCTGGGTTATTCACCTTAGGCCCTTTCCGCAAGAGGAAGTTAAGATGGACCAAGGCATCCAGTCACGGAGGTCATCCGCACCTTGGATCGGACTAGGTTCGGACTATTTACCTTAGTTCTGCACCTAAGTCTGTGTCAGGACCCTGGCACTCCAGGACTCAAGCTCTGAGTCTGAACCAGAGGACTTCAAAGCCATGGAACCTGCTGCACAGCCCACCCCAGAGGCTGCCCTAGACACAGAGCCCTGGGCCCCAGTAGCCCCAGCAATGGAGCCAGGGGCTGCCTTAGACCCAGAGATTCAAGAGCAGGTGCCTACTTACCAGCAGCTTCGGGAGCAAAAGAGTGCTCTCAGAAGGTCAGAGTGTTTAAATAGGAAACACCAAGCAATCAAGCTCCAGCTGAGGTAGCACCTGGGTGAGGGCCTGCTTAATAAAAGCACTCACTCAGCCTTGGGTCTTTGTTGGCTTACAACTGTCCATCTTGGGAGTGCCTGCTGGGCTATTGGGGACCCTTGCCTTGCTGGAATGCTGCCTGACCTGCTGGTGTGTTGGAACTCATGCCCTAAAGTTACTTGGGGTATGTGAACTCTGTTGCTCCTAGCCTGGCTGTGATGTAACAGCCAGGAATTCCCTTGTCTGCAAAAGTCTCTTTAATTTACTGCTGCCTTATTTATTTGCTGAAGTAAAGCTTTTTGATTTAATTGCCGGACTGCTTTATCAGTGAAAAGGTCTATTAGCTGGCTCTTGGCTGCCTGCCAGGCCTTGGTGTTGACAGTCTGATCCAAAATGCCCCCAAATGGTCCTCCAGCGTGCTAAGTGAAGACTGGAAAAAACAGCTCTTTCAGTTTTCTGGAGTGCGCCATTTTGTTCTTGCTCAGTTGTGCAGATGCACAGATTCACACCAATGTGAGGCTGTGATCAACGGAAGGTTGGCTGTGGGCATGGCCAGCTTCAGTGTTTGGTCCGGACCCACAAACAACCGGAAGCCGCCATTTTAGCCTCACCAGCGTGGATCTAAAGACCTCATACTGCTCCAAATCGCCCTGGAACAAACAGGGAAGGGCTTAAGGGAAAGTCTGCATTGCTTCAAGGCCAGAAGAATTGGTAAGTAACAGCACGAAGCGATTCACTCGCCTCGTGTGGAAAGGGCCAAAGGGTCACCATAGGTCAGAAATGACTTGAAGTCACACAACAACAACAAAACTGAATTAAAATAGGTAGAAGACAGAGGCCATTTCCACAACATATCGCCTTCTATTGTCCTCCCATCACTGTCGCAGCAGCACCTTTGCTAGGAAGGAAGCATGATGGGAATCCTCCTCTCTGCACCCAGCCAACTCCTTGCGGAAGGGAGTGCAAATGACATGCGCCTTCCTTCCGCAGCACAGCCTGGCTCTTTCCCATGCTGCGCTGGGGAAAGAAATGCTTTCATCACCCTTCTACCCTTTCCGTACAGCCAGGGAGGAGGGGAGCGTTGCTCAACTGCAAGCACTTGACAGATTTATTCCATTAAGTGAATATCCTGCAATCATGATGGGTGGTGATGCGACAGGAGCGGGACCATGACCATGTCGTACAAAAGGATGAGTTATGGACTGCGGCCATCACATCCCAAACCTGGGACTGCAACGTCATGTGGGAATGGCCCAAATTAGTTTTACTTTTGGAGCACTGAAAGAGCGAAAAAGAAGCAGAGAGAAGAGGTGGAGTGATTCCTAAGAATATGTGTCTAAGATTGCTTAGGATAGGTGGATAAGACATGAGTCGAGTTTAGGTCACTGAAACACTTGTTAATCCTATCACCACTGCTCTCTCAAAGACACATTTAACTCTTTAAATGCTGAACATTGTTGCATTTCCAACATCTCCCTGATCCAGAGGCTGTGTCATTGTATGTAGACATCTTTTCTCAGCAAAGCCAGTAAAATGGGTAGTTTTTTTACATCTCTACCCAAAAAGTAATATGTTACAGGAATCCCCATTGCTTGCTGTGTATTTTGAAGCTCTGAAACTGACAGAGTTTTCCATATCTAGAAGCCCACGAGCTCCTAGATAATGTAGTTGAAGTAAAAGATAGGGGTGTAACATTTAATATTTTATTTCCCACATTTTCACTCTGCTGGACAAAATTATAAGAGCATTTCAGAACTTCTTTGTGAAATACTATGCAAAGGGTTTTTTTTTTTTGCACAAAAAGATTTTCTTGTTCAGAACACAGTTTTGTAAAAACAAAAATTGTTTTCCTTTGCAAAGCATTTGCACTTCAGGTATAAAAATATAATAATCTTGCAGCAGTTCAAAATTTATTGCATGAGACATCTTGGTGTGTCAACAGATCCTTTGTCATTCAGGAGGAGAAAATTTACAAATGTTTATATCGCTATAAACAGATAGCACACTTCTTAAGTTATGTGTCCTCCTTTTGATTTGGGGTATATTCCCCTTTTGCAATGTTTGGTAACTGAGCAGCCTTTCCTTTTATGTGAGAACAATGCTTTTAAATGACTTTCAGCACTCATGTTATACTTGACTATGCTTTATCATGTGTTGTCAAGACTTCTGGGGACTAATGCATGCAAATGACTCCAAAACATGATCTGTGATTAACATTCCAAACCAGTTTCCCACCAAGTCTAATAATTAAAGACCTCAAATAGAGCTGCAACACCCATGCTCCTGGGATGAAATATTACTGTTATGAATCCCTTGAAGCCATATGTTTATGCATGCTCATGGATTTATAATTGCACACAAGGTTATGCCTTGATAATTTGCCAACTTATGTTGCTGTTGTGCTCCATATTTCCCATGCACATCATTAGCATCTATTAAGAAAAACAGTGCCGTGGAACTGATGTCTTTTCTCCATGACCTTCTTTTTATAAATGACTACTTTTCTCTTTCTATGAGAGTTAAATTCTCTACTCTAACACAGTCATGTACATATGTGCATTTACTGTATAGGTGTGCTCAGGAGCATAAAAGCAGTTCAGGCATCACTGCACCCACAAGCCACAAACCAGGGACGAAGCACAAAAAAGAGTGCAGAATAGTTTGGATATTATGGTGCCCCCTATGTTCTAGATGGGTGCCATTTCTGGATTGTGGCAGCTGTGTATATCAGTTCTCATGAAAGTATGGAAGAGTCTAGATGCAATGGTTGGATATTATGGGGCGGGGTGCACACAGCTCGGTAAGCTATGGCACAATAGATCTGCTCAGAATGATAGGTGAAGGCAAATAGCACACCAGGCTAGCCTCTATCCTGGGAGGTGATGAATTATTCTCTACTACTTGTACATAAATGAACCTCTGAGCAATACAAGAGTATTTAATTCTCTTCCTTGTTTCCAGTTTTCCCCTTTAACTTGTAATTCAACTGGTGTTATATGATACACATAATGACAATTTCTACATCATTGGAGTAGAAGCCAAAGAAAAGGGCTGATCAAAAAAGCACACAATATAATGATGACAGAAGGTGAAATCAATTTGTTTTAGATTTTATGGATATAGAAATGCTATGGAATACGGTCAAGGGTATGGATATAGAAATAAAAACCCAACTCTAGTCCACTCCCATGTTATATTTTGTTGTGGCGTGCCTTCAACTTGTTTCTGACTTAGGTTCACCTTAGGGTCACCATATCACAGGGTTTTCTAGGGCTTAGGGTATGTGATATACCCAAGGTCACCTAGTGGGTTTCCATGGCCAAGCAGGGAATTGAACCCACACTGGGTCATTAAGCAAGGTGAATTAACTGTGTGTATTGTGGGTATAGTCCAGATTCCATATTTGCTTTAGTTTGTTTCTCTTGGACTTTGAGAAATGCTGCTGCAGGTCAGTTTTTAGTTCCAAGGAACTATATACTGGCAAACTTGTTATATGTTATATAACTTTATTATGTGTTGTATGACCAACAACTTAGGCCATTTCTGCACTAGACTGTTATAGTGTTATTTTTTTACTTTCAACATCCGATAGACTCCTTTGAGGCCCCTTCCTAAACTGCAAACCCCAGGATTCCATAGGATGTTGAAAGTCGAATAATAGCACTATAACAGTCTAGTGTGGAAATGGCCTTAGTGAACTCTGAATAAGTAATCAAAAAATCAATAGATATTATAAGTCACATATTTCTTTCAGAAGATTTGACTTTTGTCCTTAAGTTATAAGATCTCCATAATTATACCCCCATTTTGAAAGACACACACACATGCATTGCTATCTGATAGGACTATGACCATAGGCACCTGTATGGAACAACTGGCCTATTGAAAGGGCTTTTCTACTATGGGGAGAGGCAAGAAATTGTCTTAGCATCAGTAACAAAGAACAGTCAGGATTATTCCACTTCTTCAACATTTAACACATCATTGTACTAATCATCATAAACGGGAGACATTAGAGGACTTTCAAGACATGTCACTGCCCTTCTCTTGGTCTCATGACCTTCAAAGGCAATTTGGCGATGATGTGAGAGATCGGTCCTCACCAGGACCTACTTAATTTCAGTAAAGTAGTGGTATCTATTTCCCTGTAGACCACAATCTAAACTGTGCCTGAATGGAAAACTGTTTGGAACCCTTGTCTATGCTGACTTGATAGAAGAAGAAAAACCCACACACTGACATAGACAAATAAAATGCCTATTAGAATATGTTTTTCACCTTGAATATCATGAAGACTAATTATTTTACTGCCCTGGCTAATTCCTCTGCCCATGCAGTTTGTCACAATGACATAGTTCATCCCAAAGAGAACTCATAACTTCCAACTTTTGTACTTTTTGAATTTTAACTATGTGTTTTTATCTGTTGCCTTGAATCCCAAACTGGGAATAAGGTTGGAAATAGTAGTAGCAGTGTTTATAGTTGCTGTGGTCAATTCATCAACTGATGCTAGTCTTCTAAGGATGAATCTCTCTGTACTTAGTCAAATTTGTCCTTGGATGGAAGAATCAGTATATCACTGGTGCCATGCTTGAAATCTTACCAGTTTTCCAGAACTTTCTAGAATTTCTATTTTGCTTGTATTCTACTCCAGATGAGGCAGAAGAACAGGTCTTCATGAATAGGCCTGTTAATACAAAACTACAACAACTACAACAACTCAACCTGGTTGTTCAGTAGTTACAAGCCAGCCCATAGAACTGTGCACAGAATTATGTTAATCAGCTATTTATCAGCAAGGAAAAAGTAGAAGGATGTGTAAAGGAAGACTTCTGCTGACCCTTCCAAATACCTGATCAGTAGAAGCCAAGCTGCCTGGATATGTGAAACCACAGTCCCTCCTGAGCTGTTGAACAGAATTGGAGAATCGTAGGCACACAGTACCTCTCAGAGCTCACTTCTTTGTTTCTGCCTGTGTATGACCTCTTACTGGATCAAGGTATTTCGGTTACCATCACATTACGTTTTGAGTATCTTATTTTGTATTATTATTGAAAGGCTTTTGCTTTCTACCACAGAGTTTGACCAAAGCAACCACAAAATTAATATGAAAATAAAAGTTCACAGCATAAGTGTGCATCAGCAGCAATACCAGAGCTGCAAAATATCAAATGGTTACATTTCCCTCCCAGGTTTAACTCAGGTTTAAACTTGCCTTAACAAGTGCTTTATCCCAAACTAGTCTCTCTGCTCCCCAGGGCATTTCCAGCTTGACAGCAGGGTTTTTACAGCTTTTTAACTGGGAGATTTTATCTCTTCCTGGTGAACCTTGACTTACAATTTTAGTGTTGCAAAGTCCCCATAAAAGATATTTAATACAACACTATTTTTGTTCTGTGAAAATATTTCACCATCAGCTCGGAGATTGTCCTGGAATCTCTTCTGAGATTTTGGGGAGGAAGAGAGAGCAGGCCCCACAAACCAATTACTCTTTGTATTTGGATTTTCTTTGTATCTGGAATATCTGGACAGCTAAAATGCATATAATTAAAAAGAATGCACAAGCACACTTTACACGTGAGGGAAATGCATATGTTCTTAAGTTCACAAAAACATAGACATTACAGAAAATGCATCTGGAAAAATGTGACAAATTAGCATGTGAAAGAAAGGCAAAATCTTGCAACCTAATAATGAACAAGGATAGGTTGGCAGTGGAGGTGAGATTCAGAAAACAAAAAAACAAACCACAATGAATAGAGCCTGAGAGTTTTTTCACATCTCTGCTTGTAAAGCAAAGATCATTGTTCTTGATCTTCAGGACGTGTGTCTCTTCTGTGTGTGTGTGTTTATAGCAGCAAACCAGTCTTCCATACATATACAGCAATCTGCCACCTGCCTGGAGGTAATGAGTCTGAAATGCAACCAAACATGTTGCAGATGTAATGAGATATTCCATGATATGAATGTAGATATCCTTATTTATGAGCCTAGTTGTTACACAAAGGGAAATTTCCATCGTAAACAAGCACGACATTCTTGAGTGTCTGAGGTTTGTTTCTCCTTCTTTTTTGCCAGTTCAGGAGGCAGGAACACATCTGTGTTCACCATCCCTGAAGAGTTCTTTGCAATTCACTTGCATTTCTTGGAGGGCCTTCCTGTAAATATTACCTTTATCAGGACTGGGTTTGCTACATAATAAATATAGCCTTAGAAAAAGATTTCTGGAATTAAATATTTGTTTCCCAGTTCTCCTTTTTAAAAAAAAGAAAAGAAAAAGAAAAAGCTTTTAATGTTTTTAAAAATATATATGCTGGCTTTGCAGTCCGAAGTTTAACTCCTTCCAACATTTTAGGTGGCATTATAGATGCTGAAGAACTACAGTCTTGAATCAGCCAGAGGACAAAACATATTTTTGGTAACACTAGAGCTTTGAAGTAACTAGTTAGAGAGAGTTGCCTAAAATTATTATTATTATTATTTTGCAACAACTAAGGAAAATTAAGTGAGACTATAATTGTAATATAATAAGGGATACCTTAATTCCTTTTATAATGTAACTGGAATTTGAAAAATAATTACTTTTATAGTTTTAAGAGTTGTGGACTATGTTTAGATATGTTAGGTAACAGCTTGCTATATTCTGCTTTATTAAAAGTAATTAAAATGACCTTCTGAATAACAAGAAAAGTAGAGTCTTAATGGTAATGGTGATTACGATTAGTTACCTTTGAGAGAGCCTTGAAACTATAATTGAGACTTTATATTTTCTGGCAACTCCTCTTTTTCCCACATGGGCAGAGCAGGCCACTGAGGGCAGGAGAACAGGCTCAAGACATTTTGCTGCTTGACGCAAAGAACAAAACAGTGCTCCATCCATTTCATGTGCAACACTGAATCTTTCTTTTGCACTGGCAATGGGAAAGCATCTTTCATCTCACCTGAGGACAATAGGCTAGGTCAGGGGTTGTGAGGCTGGCCAAACAGTACACAGCCCTCTCCCCTGAACACCTTGCTCCGGCCAGCTACCCAGCATCTGCTATCTAAGGAACCTAACTCATTCTGATTCAGGGCAGGGCTGGCTCTGGAGGTGACAGAGAATCAGCTAGAGGACCAGCTAAATCTAATGCTTTGAAAGGCGCAAACTGGGCTCATTAATCCATCCCTTGCCAGTTTCTACCTTTTCAGCATCTCTATTATGTGACTATTCAGCTGTCCTACAGTTTGCATAAATGGATATTAAGTCATTCTGAATCAAGAGAAATAGTACCATACCACACCCTCCAACTGTCCCAGTTTGGATGGAATAGTGCCGCCTAATCCTCTGTCACCCCACTTTTCCAGTTACTTTTAAAATGCTCCATTTTCTCTCCTCCTTCCTCTTTGTCCTTAGCTTACTGCCATTGGTGCAAACTGATTTCAAAGTGCAAAAGTAGTTTCCTCTTTAATTAATTCAGAGGGCGAGAGAGAGACAAGGGGTGGAATCTTGCCCTTCCAGGTAGACAAAAAACAAACTGTTGCAGTCTTTCCTAATTTGTGTGTCCTTCCATGTTAATAATTTTTGCCATCATCGCACTCTGATATTGTTTGGCCACACATGTCCAGGTTTTCATCTGTGAAATGTTGAAGAGCATGCAATAACACCCAGCCAAAAATAAAATAAAATACTACCTCTCAAAGGAAATAGTTATTTGTCCTACGGCTGTCATCGACAGCAACAGTGACTGTTGGCTCTTCTTTTCTGAAAGAGAAGAGACAAGTTCGTCCCCAGGGAAATGGCTAGCCAGTGGTTAAGAAGAACCTGTCTACCTTTCATGCAAACTTCCTCTTTTCTTCTTCTATTTCTACATTTTTTTCTTTTTAGATCCCTCCCCAGTGTATGGGATAGTTTATTAGTATTTGCATGCATAAAGAAAACGATGACAGAGGAGGGGAGGAATAATATTTATCCTTCAATGATGTTTCCTAGCTAAATATTTATTAAGTTAACACAAGCTGATCGGATGCATGCAGCTGAGCAGGGGCAGCACAGAGATGTTTGACATGTTTGCCTCACAGAGAAGCCCCCCAAAAAACTCAGAGTCAAACAATTTGATGTAATTTCTTGTATGGCTCCAAAGAGAAGGTCTGTCTGATCCCTGTTAAAAACTGGCCATAGAGTTAGAATACTGGTTTTCTCATTTTGTGCTGGTGGAAGATATTTTGCTGCCTGAAGTACAAAGGAAAATAAGCAGAAATAACTCCCTACCACCATTGTGCGATTTCACTTTCTTCCCCATAAGTCTTCTTTTGGCTATCACTCCAGTATGAAGGCTATCCTTAGATTATGTTGTCGTTGTTGTTGTTGTTTGCCTTCAAGTTATTTCTGTCTTATGGGGACTCTAACATGAAACTATGATGGGGCTTTCTGGGGCTGAGAGTGTGTGACACACCCAAGATCATCCAGTGGGTTTCCATGGCTGAGCCGGGAATCAACCCTTGTCTCCAGGGTTGTAGTCGAATGTTCAAAGCACTACACTACAATTACACCAAGGCAAGTCAGTCAGAATACATCAGAGGTTGCAAAAGTTTCTTTTTGGATTTACCACTCTCAGAATCCCCCAGCCTGGCAAATATGGTAGTTGAGGGACTCACAGAGTTGTAATCCAAAATAGTATTTTTCCTGTGCTCTGGAACAGACTGTACAGAGCTAGATGTACAAATAGTCTGATCTCGGGCCCTTTTACATTGCATGATTATAACAGTGGGATTCCATTTGAAGTGGCATGGTTCCATCCAGTGAAGTCTAGCAATCTGCACTTTGTTGTTGTTGTTGTTGTTGTGTTCCTTCAAGTCACTTCCAACCTGTGGCAACTCTAAGGCAAACATCTTGTAGGGTTTTCTGGGGCTGAAAGTATGTGATGCACCCAAAGTCAACCAGTGGGCTTCCATGGCAAAGTGGGAAAGGGAACCCTCGTCCCCGCGGTCATAGTCAAATGCTCAAACCACAACACCACACTAGCTCATACACTGCGACATTTAACTGGTGAAAAGTTGTACATGTGCAGGCAAACTACATCAGAGTGTGCTTAAGATGGGAAAAAATTATAAATGAGGAAGAACACACAGACTAGGAGAGGCTGCAGCAGTTTGGTTTTGCCTGAGCCTACTGAGAAAGGCAAGATCCTTCCTCCTCCCTTGGCTGAGTAAATTGAGCACAAACTGATTTTGCGCTTTGAGTTCAATTTGCAGCAATTGAAGTAGGTGGGGACAAAGGAGAAAAGTGAGAGGCAGGACATTTTAAAAGCATTTTAAAGTAGACTGACAGAGGATTAATCAGGACTGTCTCTGTTAAATCCTGATGGTTGAAGGGTATGGATCGATAGACCTCTAGATGTTTTTGGCCTACAGTTCCCACTAGCCTGCAGCAGCATTACCAATGGTGAAGGATCCTGGGATTCTGCAGTCCAAAAACTTTTGGTGGGCCGCAGTGGTCCACTTCACTGTAGATGGAGTTCCTGTATGAAAGGCAATTTCTTTTGTTTCTTTTAAAGAGTCCTCTTGCTCCTTAATTATGCTTTGCACAGGTCATGCACTACGTTCTTTACTTGCTTTGTCACAAGGCAAAGAATTTCTAACATGTCAGATCTTTTGGACTTCAACTCCCCAGAGCCTCGGCCAGCATAGCCAATAGCACGGGATAGTGGCAAATGTAGTATGAAGCCTCTGGAGGGGCAAGACTTTATGCCCTCTGTGTTATTTAGACATTAAGTGTTACCTTCATATATTCCTCACCACCACCTCATGGCGACCCTGCCCTTTTTACACTGTGTATTTTTTTTTGGGGGGGTAGTATCTGGGACCTTTATGGACCAACTTCTCCTTTGCTTCCCTCCATATTTATACCATGAACTCTCTTATGTGTCCTCAAACCATCTCCAGGAAAGCAGAAGGAAAAGACCTTGTCTATGGTTGCTTTGCCCTGTCCTTGGTGACCACTCCCCACAGAATAAAGACTACCTTTTCTAGGATAGTTTTTGGGTTTCAGAGGCTTGGCTAAAACTATCATAGCATTTTCTTTTGGTCTTTTTGGAATGTATTTAGCCTGAATTGATTTTAATAATTAAGTTTTTGATTGATTCTCCATGATATTTTTAATATTTGTAGGAGCTTAATTCTTCCCCCCCCCAAAGGAGGGACAATAGATGACATTTTCATGATATTGATACTTACTTTCCTGTATTCTGTATGATGCCTTTTCAGCTGCCTTGGACCTTTTAAAGAGAGAGGCGAAGTATAAAAAATTTAAAAACATTTAGTAAATACCTAAAAGGAACCATCTGGGTCTATGAGTTCCACATTGCATTGGAACTGTCTCTTTTCTGTGACTCAGAATATTTTCAAGACTCTGGTGAAAACTGAGAAGTTAGCACCTCAGTAGCTCATTCTGTAATGTAACTTACTACAGCTTGCAAGAAGCAGGAAATAGCTTGCCCTTTGCACAACTGCTAGCTTGACCATTGCACAAAAATACAGAGTGTGCAAATAATGATGGATTTACAAATGTCTCATGTTTTTGCAGTTGCTAAACAGATCAACAATCCATTTGATGTCTGAAAATAGCCCACCAATGGTGAGACCAAATGATTTGAGTAGCTCACTCATTCTTGCATGTTTCTCTTGTACAAAAGAGAAGGACCCAGTTAAGCCACAGTGTTAAAGATATTTAACAAGAGGTAAGGCCCACTGAACATAGGCCCTTTCTTCACTGAAGCCCCATCCTAGCATGAGAACACATTGAAGCCAGTCCACGACACATGCTACCACATGACATTGTTGCAGTCCTACTCCTGTTGCTTCCCCAGCTGTCGCAATGGCGCATTATACTATTACTGGAAAAAATCTGGTAATAGGTCCTATTTGTGTGATGATTGCATCGGCTGGTGCCAGGCAGAAAGGGTGGAGGTGCTGTCAAAGTGCTTCCTTCCTCAATGCAATACAGGATCAGGCCGGCTACACTGCAGAAGGAACGAGCATATCCTGAGTGCTACCATCTGCCGGCAGCTGGCGGGGTGCAAAGGGGAGCATTCGGGACACACTCCCATCCTGACAATGTCACTGCCAAGATGATGCCAGTACAACGCTGGAAAATGGTAAGGTGTGGAAACTTCTGAGTAACCATGCATTGGGCATTGCACTAATTAAACTTTCATCTATTGTCTAGAAACCTCTATCAACATGTTTCTCTCATACAAAAGAGAAGGACCCAGTTAAGCCACAATGCTAAAGATATTTAACAAGAGGTAAGGCCCATTGAACATAATGGACTTATTTCTGCATAAACATCCATCAGCCATTGAATTGTACTATTAAACTTTCATCTAATGTCTATAAACCTATATCAACCTGCCAGAGTCTTAGGATCCTCACGAGAGGGTTTTGTCTCAGCCCCATCTGCATCACAGTCCCATCTGGTAAGGAGAGAACCTTCTCAGTGTCTGCTCCCGAGCTAGAGAATTCCTTTCCATGGGAGGTTTGTTTGGCTTTCTCTCTGATCTCCATTCACCAGCAGGCAAAGATCTTTTTACTCAAACAGACATTTCATTCTAGGAAATCTTTTCATGGGCTGTGTGTTTTATGGTTATGTTTTTAAATGATTTTACATTTTAAAAATCCAGTGGTGTTTTAATATGATTTGTTTCATTGTGCTTAACTTTCTTTTAATTATTATTATCAAACTTCAGCCTTTGTGTAAGTCACCTTGGTTCCATGGTGGGAGAAAGATGGCATATAAATATAAATAAATAAATAAATAAGATCAGGTAAACCCTGCAACAGTATGTGCTTGCTCCCTGTCCCCTAACTTTACAGCTTTTAGCCCCTCAACTTTCAAGACCATTTTTCCTTCTGGTTAAAAAGGTGGAGTGGAATGTCTCTCCTGGAAGCCTACAAAAATAGTAATTTACCTTTTTGATAGGTTGCTGAGCAACTTTGCACATAACAGAAACTCCCTTGTGATTTTTAAAAACCAGAACTGGACTTCCAGCTAGTTCCAATGTTTCATTTTGGGTTGGTACTTTTGGCAGTTTCGTGGAGCAGATGGCCCCTGGAAATTGGTCATAGGTCCCATCAGAGTGGCCCACCCTTGCTCTGGACAAATGTCTAATGCCTGCGTAAGTAGGAGAGTGCTATTTCGCTTATGTCCTATTTGGAGGCTTCCCATAGGCATCTGGGTGGCCAGTGTGGAAACAGAATTCTGGACTAGAAAGGACTTTGATTTGATCCAACATGGCTCCTCTTGTGCCATACAGTCTAAGATCAAACTTTCAGATTTCCTCCTGTGAGCTGGATTGGTGTGCTGTCTGCATCTGGAGACTTGAGCGTTCCTTACGCAACGGCTCTTATTTTGCATGACATAAACAAATCACAGCACACCAGCTTTATTAAAAGACTCTTATAATCATGGTGGCAAAGACTCAAAAACAAGAGCTATTACAATTTCTCTGTTATTGAAAGAATCAGTGAGTCATCAAGAACTTATAAAACATTTTGGCTTCATTGAAAGCTTTCTTTTAGAATGACTTTCTCTATGTTTGAAAGTTTTTGTTGCTTTGTTCTGATCTTCACTGACATTACTAGCCAAACTATGAAATTAGTTGCCCTTCCAAACATTATTTTGATAGAAGTTATCTAAATGATGATGGTGATGACATTGATAACAACAACAACAACAACAACTGTTACTGCCAATTAATTGTTCCTACTGTACTGCCCTCAAGGACAGCCAAATACTAGGGAATGTTATTTGTTTGTTCCTTTAATAAATGTATTTTTTTTCCATTTCTTTCTCTAGGAAGTGAAGGCTTCAAAGCTAAAGTTTGATTTCAAAGGTAAACATGAAGGTCTGATTTGAATGAGGATAAAGTCCTGGAATTATGCAGTTTTCTCACATGTAATAGTATGTAAAATCAGAGGTGGAAAAAGCAATTATTGGACTTTTCACTGGTGTGCAAAAAATAAATCCAGAATCTGCTTTCTTTTTGCCAGGTTGGGCAATTCATTGTCACCCTAACCAGTGTGACAGATGGACATAGTGCTGTTGCAAACTGAGTGAACTCAATTGCTAAGCAAGACAATTGTTAACCAGCTGGCCTATCTTGGTGGCTCAACTCAGCTTGGTGTCAACTCAGACACCTTTTCTCCTTGCTTAAGACTACGTGATCGTTTAAATGTAGCGAATGGAACTGCTAGAACAGCAACAAACCTCATAATTCTTTTGCCTCCCAGTTGCCCTTGAGACCACCAATCAGCTGACTTCTTCAAAAGGCAAGAAGCCCAGAAAGCACACTTTGTCCATGTCTGATGTTGCTCTCTTCTCTGGAAGATTTTTAACAATGGCTACTACTACTACTACTACTACTACTACTACTACTACTACTACTACAGTTGAGGACATCTTCTTGTATGTAGTCCTCTAAGTAGCACAAAGTCTTGGGGTCACTTAAGTTGCTGTTACCCACTACTGCCTTTTTAAAGAACGTAAATATTTTTACAAACAAGCACACACAAACAGAAATCTTGCACACACACACACCACACAAGGCCATCTGGAAACAGTGGTGGGAGGTACTGCAAAAGAAAGCTTTTTCTTTCCATCCCTTCATCTCTGCCAACAGGTGTGGTGTTCCATGACTCACTGAACTGGTTGTGTATGACCAAACCTTCTTTGGAACTGCTTTTGCCCTTGTCTCTGTGGCAGTTTCCTTGCCCATGGTCTCTTTGCCTCTGAACCCTAGTTTAGATTTGGGATTCAACTTTGAAGTCCACCCCTGTGTCTGCCTTTAGCTAATGCTGAACCATGTATGAACAACACAATCCAGCTATATCTGATTCTATTTTCTTTGACTTGGCCTTCATGGCCTTCCAAAGGTAGATAAGCCACTGATGTTGATATAACCAGCATTTGTTCACATAAGACTATAATTTTTTTCACCTCATCTTGATTGGCTGTATCACAAATCTACATCTATTTAGCCCCAAAATTGCTCTTGCTCTGAATGTAAAATTCATTTGGCATCCCCTCCAACATATCACAGATAAAAAATGGGATTCATAATTTACAACAGGATTTCTTAACCAGGGTTTCCTGGGATACTAGGGTTCCAGAAGAGGTTTCTAGGGGTTTTGCAAGAGATTATGACTGTAGATATAATTATTTTTATACAGGGGGTCTCTGAGACCAGAACATGATTTCAAAGATTCCTCCAGAGTAAAAAATGCTGAGAAGGAGTGCATTAAAACAATATAAAGTCATTTAACACCATGACCAGAACAATAAAGACTGTACCTGTTCACATTAAAGAACTTTCCACAGAGCCTCTCAGCAGACACTTGTTTAAATAAAAATGTATTTGCCTGCTGGCAAAAGAAAATCAGGGAGAATGTCATCCTAGTCTCCTGTGGCAGAAAGCTGCATAGCCTGGAAGGAGCCACCAAGAAGGGTCTCTCCAGGGTCCTCAGCAACCACAGAAGATCCAGGTTTACCCCTATCATTATCTGTGGAAATAATTTGGGAACAGAGCTTCTGTCAGATAATCTGGACTGCTGCTATCAGTCAGAATATATCAGGTTGCAAAAATTACTTTTTGTATATATCACTTTCAGAATCCCACAGCCTGGCAGACACAGTGGCTGAAGGATTCACAGAACTATAATCCAACATAGTACTTTTCCTATGCTCTGGGCTCAATGTACAAATAGTCTGATCTTGGGCCCTTTTACACTGCATGTTATACCAGTGTGATTCTATTTGAACTGACATCACTCCATCCAGTGAAATCTAGTGATCTGCATGTTGTTGTTGCTGTTGTTGTTGTGTGCCTTCAAGTTGTTTCTGACTAATGGTGACCCTAAGGCAAGCCTATCATGGGATTTGCTGGGGCTGAGAGTGTGTGACATGCCCAAGATCATGCAGTGGGTTAGCCCAGTGCTCAGACCACTATACCACACTGACTCTGAATCTGTACTTTAGAGAGAGGAATTTTTAGAATTTGCAGCCAGAGAGCCTCACCAATCTACAAACTGTAGGGTTCTATAGGATGTAGCCTTGGCAATTAAAGTAGATTCATAGTGCTTTAATTGTGCAGTGTGAAGGGCCCCTGATGTAAGGCAGTTCTCCACCTGTTCACTTTTTCCCCCATTCAGATGCATCATGTTTTGTTCTGGTGGGAGTAGGGATGTGTGCATGTTTCTCATTCAAATATGCATGACTGCAGCAAAGAAAGAGTTGAACCTCAAAGACAAGGGGTCTGTCAGTCCAGCAATGTCAGGAGAGAAAGCTGACCCCCATGGAAAGAGACTCTTCAGTCCAAGTGAGTAATTTTAGAATAGTGAATAGCAGAGCAACCAAAATAGAAGCCTGTGGGGACTTTTCAAGAACATCATCAAACAGAACCTGTCTTTAGCAACACACAATGAAACTGTTTGATGACGCAACAGGGATGAAATCATTTCATTAAAGAACAAAGAAAAATAGGGGCTTACAATAGATGAATTAGTTCAGGAAGTTGTTATCTCTTGTATCAAGACAAAACCCTGCAGACCTCCATGGTGAATAGCAATGAATAGGACTGAATCATTTCAAAGGGAGAAGTTTTCATTTTTTCTTATTTGAATCATTTTTTGTTTTTTAAAACAGCATTCAAAGGAGTTCTGGCTGAACTCGTGTAGAGTTTTCTGAGAAGATGAAATCCCTCATTTTGTTGAGACATGCCATTCATTTATTAAAATTTCTATGCCACCTAATTTCTTAGATCTCAGGCAATATATGAGATGCAAGTAAAATAGCATTATTTTTTTTTTACAAATATTAATCAACAGCATAAAAGTGTGACCATCACTATCAAGGGAAGGTCATCCAATTTCCCAGTTGTGTGTGCATGTCAAAGCCTGGGGAAGTTTCTTTTAGGACTACAAATCTCATAATCCCCACAGCTGAAGGATTCTGGGAATTATAGTGTAAGAAGTAATTTTTCAAACCTCTGGCATAGTCCAATAACAGTTTTCATAGACAGATAATATCAAAATCATTTCAAGTCACATACTATTGATTAAAAAAAAAGATTTATAGAATATTGGAACTGGAGGGGATTTTGGAGTTCATCTAGACCATTCCTTTGTTTGGTGCAGGATCTTCACATAAGGTGCAACTTCAGCATCCCTGACAGGTAGTCTCTCAGTCACTGATACTAGTCCTGTTCTCTAAAGTATCAGAGAACAAGCCTGCTCCATGTTCCATATGACATGACCCTTCCTATCTCAGTATCAGAGCCACTAAAGAGGACAAGAACATAAAAGTCAAAGGCTAATCAAGTTCAGCATTTTGATCCTACGGTGGACCACAAGATGCCTAAAGGATGCCCATCCTCCATGACATAAACATTATAATGTCCTCCTAGATACATTCTTTGGCAACTGTACATCTTCCCCATGGGTAATGCTTCTCACATTGGAAACCAAAAAGTAGAGGCCATAAACAGTTTTGTCTTTCATGAATTCTTGTTGTGAACTGCCATCAAGTTGACTTCAACTTACAGAAGCCCTACAAATGAGAGATATCCAAGTCATCCTATCCTCAATTGCCCTGTTCTGGTCTTACAGAAACAGGAATGTGTCTTCCTTGACTGAGTCTATACATCTGCAATGCAGACTTCTTCTTTTCCCACTTCCTTCTGCCTTGCCAAACATTATTGTCTTTTCTAGTGAGCCATGTCCTCTCATGGTATGCCCACAGTGTAACAGTCTCAGTTTAGTCATCTTGTCTTCTAGGGAGAACTGAGGCTTGATTTTCTCCAGAACACATTCATTTGTCTTTTTAGCAGTTGACAGTATCTGTAGAACTTTTTTCCAGCACCACATTTCAAGTGAGTTGATTGAAACCCCTTTTAAACCCATCCATGTTGGTAACCATCACTATTTTTTGAAGTAGCAATTTCCATAGTTTATGTGCTATACAGAAAAATTCCCTTCTGTCTAACTTGAGTCTTCCCAATTGAGCAAATGGCCACCACTTAGATTTATGCAGTGGCGTTATGATATTGAGATTTAAATTTTCAATTCCTTTTCTAGTGATCCTCAACATAGAATCTGCTTTCTGCACAGCAGCCATACTCTGGCTTGATGTTTCCACTAAGCTGGCTGCTCCACCATAACCTCAACATCACTGACCTGGTTAGTCATTGTAAGTTCAAAGCCTTACATGGCCAGTTACTGGCACACAAACCTCAGCAGATACACTTAGCATGACAGGCTGAGGAGTGTATCTAAATGCACAGGTTTTAAAACAGCATACCTGAAAATATGATGAGTCCTGCAACAAATCAAGCCTGAACTCTCAGTAAAAGTTACAGTGGCAGAGCTTGGAGTCTGTGGAGGGAGGGGGCAGGTAGGGGGTGGGGCTATGGCACAGGGTGTGGCCACTGTGTGTGAGGGCACGGACATGGGCGTGGGGGGTGGCCTAGGCATGTGGGGGTATGGCTACAGGCCAGGATGTCCCAAATAACATTGCTGCCCGGGGCAAACCACCCCATCACCCCCCCATCCCTAAGCGACTGAAAAGTTAAGATGGTTAAACTGAGGCTGTTGTAATTTGGGCATCTCATGAGATAATGTGACCCATTGGAAAGAAAACCATCATGCTCAGGAAAGTGGAAGAAAATAGGAAAAGAGCAACACCGTGGTTTGATTCAATCAAGGAAGTCACAGCCCTGAGTTTGCAAGAACTGAGTCAGGTAGTGGATGACTGGGGGTCCTGGAGATCTCTCATTCTTATGGCCATGGTAAATTGAAGTCATTTTGGTTGAAATTAAAACATCAGCACAATACAAATCAATATAATTTACATAGGTTGCTACAGACAGAAATTTAGGTTTCTGGTTTTATTTATTTTCCTTCTTTCTTTATTATGAGAATTGTATCCCACATTTCCAACATGTTTGCATGCCTTAAGATGGTTTACAGAAAACAAACCAATAAAATTACAATATCAGTATGTATGCTATAAAGAAAAACCCAATACAACAGCAAGAACAGACACAAAACCTTGCATCTCACAAATGCAGTATGGGATGTATAACTCCCTAAGTCCCCAGTATTGGTATGTTAATACATACATTTTAACCTTACAATCATCCTGTGTTTCTTTAGTTCGAGATATAAGGGAGCTCTTTTATATTTTAAATATCATGCTGAAAAATGCACCTTTGTTACTGTTTATGCAGAAAGCTTCAGCTGTAAAGGTAAGGACTAACCTCAGGTCTACATCTTAGCATAAATGAAAGGCTTTAAAGCATATGGGGTTCTTCCTTTCCCATAAGTGCAGTGCAATTGGAGGTTGCAGCAATATTATTTCCATTTGGTGTCTGCAATATGACTGAAATGATTCATAAATCACATGGTGGGGAAATACAGTAAATCACTGTGACATTTTGGCTTGTGCATGACTGGGTCAAAAAATTATAAATAGCATTGGGTCACTTGGTTCTGGCAGGTCATCTTGTTTTGAAGATATACTTTCTCTAGCCATCAGGTCAACAGTGTGAAGAACCAATGTTGTCATTTTTAAATGGAAATTTAAGTCCTTTCCCTCCCCCCACATAGGGTGGCATTTTCGTTCTGATTTGTAGAAAGTACTAGCAGGTCTGTCCACACAGCGGATTGTTTTAAGTTATAGTAGTAAGGAAGCAAAGATGGGTTTGAGCAGACATTTCTTTTGGGTGTGAGGTAACACGTCTAGATGATTCTGTACTTGAGGCAAGAAGAATGGAAAGAGTGTCCACTGGAAAAATAGTGGTGCCTCATTTTCTCAAGAGAATGGGAGGTATGAAGAAGTTTCTTGCTTCTAGTTTGTATGTGTACTTGAACTGAAACTTTTACATAACAATCCTACTGCAGGGATGGAGAACATTTGGCTCTCTAGATGGCTTGGCCTCCAACTTTCATTAGCCCCAGTCAGTGTTCCCAATGGCATAGGAGTGTGGGAAATGTAGGATAGAACATCTTGAGGGCCCAAGGCTCCCCTAGGGTTGCCAGAGTGAAAACTGGAGACAGCTCCTGTCCCTTTAATTGTTGCACAGAAGAGGGCATTTCAGCAGCTGTTGGTTGTCATGCAACCAAGTAGCAAGCAACACTTGCTGACATTCCCTCTTCTGTGCAAACATTAAAGGAACATTTCCAGTTTTCATTCTAGCAAGTCTATCCTCCACTGCTTCCTTATTGAAACTAATCCAAATTCTTATCATTTTATTCACTTCCAACTACCAGTCTGCTATGTGAGCTTTTAGACAATTTTTTTTCTGATGGAATGAGACCTTTGGTGTTAAATGGGGAGGAGGACACCCTTACTGTACGTAAATAACAGAAGCATAACTCAATAGTTCCAGTAGTGCCATTTTCAGCTTTATTATTCCATGACAAAATTCCTGCCTGCTGCATCCCATAGGTAGATCTCTCTCTCTCTCTCTCTCTCTCTCTCTCTCTCTCTCTTCCACAAATTGTTTTTAGCTATTTTGTTTTAACATATATTGTGAGCCACTTTAGGTCTCACTTTGGGACAAAAGCAGGATATAAATCAAATAAATAAATAAGTTATGTATAAACATAGCATTATGAGTCTCCCTTCCCTCTCTCTATTTATATAGCAATACCATTTATTTCTATACCGCTTATCAACTGAGTGTTATCTAAGCGGTTTACAATGTATTTTAGCTAATTGCCCCCAACAAGCTGGGTACTCATTTTACCAATCTGCAGAAGGATGGAAGGCTGAGTCAACCTTGGAGCCTGGCAGGATTGAACTCACAACCTTGTGGTTGCAGTACTAGCATTTAACCACTGCGCCACCAGGGCTCCTTATATGTCACTTTTGTACCTTGTCTTCCCACCTTATGCTCAGGAAGACCTTCAGGTCTTTTCAAAATACTCTATTTCAGATATTTTCATTTCATTTCCCCGCCCTCCCCCTAGTTAAAATCTAATCACCAACTCTTTTAAGTATCAGTGGAAGTTGGCTGACAGAGATTTAATCTTTTTTTTCTTCTTCTTAATTCATCTGGTATTTATTTTCTAACATTACATCATTTTCTTAGGGTGGCCAAAGTGAGGAGAAATTATGTTGAGGGTATAGCTTGTCTAATGCCATTGATGTTCTAGAATCCATTTCCATATTTCACCTCACAGGTAAGATCCCTTTCCCTTTTCATTAATGAAAACAGTCTTGGGGGAAATCAGCTAAGCTTATGTTCTTCCCAGATCCTAAAGCTTGGATTTCAGTGTTAATGTTAGGGCTTTAAATAGCCATCATTCCAAGAACTATTTTTAAAAAAATGTGGGTGGAAGCCCAGTCATCCACGTTCTCAATACTTTAACCTTTCTTGGCTGGGGGTGATGGAAAATACCTGCAACATTCTGTAAGGGGTCAGGCTACAAGGCAAGCACATAGCAGATCATTGCTCAGCAGAACTCAATTACTTGTGAAGCCACATTTAGGAGGGATGTCCTGATAGTAAGAGAGGTTCATCAACCAATGTAATTGGTTGCCTCAGAGGTCAGGGGACTATCCTTCATTGAAGCTCTTTAAAGAGAGGTTAGATGACCAGATTTCAAGATTGTTTTAGCTATGCATAACAGCCTAGCAGTGAGTGGGCTAGATGGCCTTTGTGGTCACTTTCCAAGTCTATGATTCTATGAGGGTACTTGTCCAAGGCTACAGTCTGGCTGGAGTTAATCACATAACCAGAAATGATGTTATGTCATCTCTGGTTCCAGGAGTCAGATGAAAATGGTCAATGTCTACTCATTTTTCAAAGTAGTAGATGAAAAGGAGATCCCAAAAATCACATTTTTGTGGTAGGTTGTATAGTTTTTTGGCTTTTCTGGCCATTTTTTTTTTAAAGTCAGTATCTGGAAACTGTGTAGGCTCAGAGAGCTGAAAAATGGTGCCTGAGGGGCCCCATATGGACTTCAGGCCACACTTTTTCCACTGCTGATTGATGAGTTTCTTGATGAATACCTGGAAATGTTAATCTTTTTCTAGAATTTATCTCCTTCACTGTAATGTTAGTGCACGTATACTGACTGGGCCCAGTGCATGTGAATTATCGCGTTAAACCCTATACATTGAAGTATGATTACAGCTGCCCAACAGTCATCCCAGAGTGCTAGCCATGATGGGATCAGAACCTAAAAAATTGCTTTTTGGATTAAAATTCCCAGCATTCCCTAACCACCATGGCCACCAAGTTAGAGAACTCTGGAAACTGTAATATGGAAAAAAAATAATAACTTGTTTGAATTCAGTGGGGAGCCACATGAAAAATTTACACTCCCTACTTCCAGGGCAAACAGTCCTATGCTGTAATGTACGTCAAATTGTGTATGTGATTATTGCTGCCCCATTGAACAGGTGCTAGTGAACTGCAGGAGGAAGAAAATAGCTGCCTATCTAATCTAAGAATGGAATTTTCCACCGCAGTCAAGTTCAAACCCAAGGCTGGTATGGCTAACCGACCAAAGCCATACGTTTTTACTGCTGTTTACTTGTCACTGTAATGGTTTGCAATATGCAGTTGGGCAATAATCTTGTTGCCTTATTGTTTAGCTCTGAGGGAGAAAAAGGAGCTGTTTCTTTCCTCCTTGAATGTTTGTGATATGGGTCACAGCAGTGCCTCTAACGAACATGTCTGTGCCTGGAAGGTCATGGCAGGGTGTGTTTTGCCCAAGCACAATACCTGTTACTGTGTTAGCAGTTACTGAGTTTGCTGGCTTGATAACATCAATGGGAACGTTTAACTGCACAGATTGTTAGAGAAAGACTGAAAGAAAGGGGGGAGGGAGGGAGGGACAGGAGAGAGATTATGATTACTAACTTGCCAAATACCATGTATGTATTATGCTGAACTGAAATAAATAGGACTGAGGCATAGAAGAATATATTATACTTTATATGAGTCTTGTTAGATGTTGCTAGAGTCTAGACGAGTGTCGAAATTTATTTGTTGCCACAACCCATGCACTAGGACACATTGCCGCAGGTTCTGGCATCGGTTGTCTGTTGAATATTCAGCACCAGATATTCCATTTGGAATTCCCAGGACTCCATTTTCTTTTTGGATTCTCAGTCGATATTGGTGCTAGTAGCAACTCAGTCAGCTATAGTTCATTTTAGAACTGCCTCAAGGAAGAGAAACAGAGTTTGAAAACAACACTGGGGGTGGGCAGTGGGTGGAATGAAAAATAGCTGTAAGAGATGAACATTTGTGGGAGGGAGAAAAACATAAATATACCATTTTGGATACACACACACACACACGTACTTTAATCCTTTTGAATGCTGAAGAACTGCAAGAAGGATGACTCATATAAACAGGCTGTCACCATTTCTCTTTCCAGTCTAACAAGGAACAGGATGATTAGCCTGTTAATAATTATAAACTTGTTGTCTTCTGGTTCACTTCACTTAGCTGTAATGAAAAGACATCTTCTGAAAAGCCAATGCTGACATATTGAAATGTTTAAGGCACCAATATGTGACATCTCTTGTCTGAGATACATTTTGCTCATGGTAGGAGGGCAGGACACTTTGTTCCACTTGTAAATATTTATTATACAAAGAGGGGGTTATGTTTTACCCTCAGTGGAAGTGTGAAAGACAGGCATATCACAGCAATGTTTGCTCAGACAGCACAATGAAGACGGTTTTGAGAGGCACCCTGTAGAGAACGTTTGAGCAGATTCTGATGACATTATTGCATCATGACTCCAAACTGCCTGCCATGTGCAGGTCAACTGTGCCTTCTTTAGAATGAGCATAATGCTAATTCTTCCCTCTGTACCCTTCAAGCAATCATTCATTATATCACCTTCTGCAAAAGTAGAGTATAGGGAAAGAGGTGGAAAAGAAAATGGAAGCTTTACAGTCCTGCCCTTCCACCACCACGTCACAGCGTAGCAACATGGAATCCTCTGCTACAGCTGCTACATTTCCATAACTGGACAGAAGTGATAGTATGAGGTGGAATAATATGGTAGTTTTATGGCTGTGGCACCAGAGGTTGGGCCTCTCTTATCTCAAAATCTGAAAACCTCCAAAAACCAAACCTGTTTGCCACCGGGCACTCACTTCCAACTTCAAGGCAGGAGTTATCTCCTGCTTGTTTGTCTCAGATCTCAGTCTCTCTCTCTCTCTTCCCCCACCCCAAAAAAACACCCACTTCCACCTTTGATGTGGTGGCTGCAGTGCTCGTGCTCATTCATCTCAGGTTTGAGGAGCACAGCAGATGTAGAAGCAGGTGACTAGCAACAAAAAAAGACTAAGGCCATTTCCGCATCACAATGTTATAGTGCTATTATTCCCCTTTCAACATCCTATGGAATCCTAGGGCTTGCAGTTTAGGGAGGAGCATTTAGAATTCCCAGCCAGAGAGCTCTTTGGCCTCAGTAAACTACAAACGCCGGAGTTCCACATGATATTGAAAGAGCAATAATAGCCCTATAACAGTGTAGAGTGGAAATGGCCACAGGCTCTGTGAAATAGTGGGAGATAGGGTTCACACCAAACACTATGCTTGGATTCTCACTATTTCACAGATCCTGAGCCTCTCTCCAGCCTTATACACAATGCAAATAGTGAAGGAATGAGATGTGAGACCATTCCAAAAAGATATTGTACTCCAAAAAAAAAAAAAAAAAGCAAAATGCAAAACACTTCTGGTCCCAAGCATTTTGGATATGGGATAGTCAACCTGTACCCACGCCTGAGAGTAGTGATTCTATACCTACTTGGGAGTGCAAGCAATTCTGCTAAAATGGCACTAAAAATTGTTGTTGCATCCCACACTCTTCTCATCTCCTTGAGTAAATGTCTAACTTAAAGACATATGTAGGAAAATAGATGGAAGTGGAAACATTTAGCTCTTATATATCCCAGGCTCTTTTTTCTTTTTCTTTTTAGGAAAGCTTAGAGCAGATTACATACAATACCTGGGTTCCTCCAATTTAGTCAGTGATCAGTTCTGCTGCTCCAAAACTCCAAGAGTATTTTGGGCCCATTTCAGATCACACAATCAAGCACTATATTCCACTTTAATTACTATGGCAACATCCTATGGCATCCTGTGGTCTGTAGTTTGGTGTTACACTACAGCACTCTGGCTGAGAATTCTAAATGCCTCTCCCTAAACTTCCAGTCCCAGGATTCTGTAGGACGTTGCCATGATAGTCACTGTGGAATCATGGTGCTATAACTGAATAGAGTGAAAGGGCCCTTGGTGAAGACCAAAGATGTCTCAGTGGCAGAAGTGGGAAAGCCAAATGTCACTCCTTTATCATGAATTAACAAAAGGAATGAACGCAAGATGAACTGAAAAAAAAGGGGGGGGGACTGTGCAAGAATACAACAGACCCAAGCAGACTCCCATCCAAGGATTCAGATTTGTCCATTTCTCACTCTTCTGCCTTTCAATGGCATCACTACTGGCTATCTCTCACAATGCTATACAGCTACTATGAATGAATGAATAAATCTTTATTGCTCAGCTAAAAGCCATTGAAACTCACCACAGTCAGGCAAAATACATCTAAATAACAGAATAGGACATTACAAATGGTAATAGACTCATATAAAAGCTAACATACGAGAACAACATATAAGGAATAAGCAATCAATGTAATGATTTTAAAAAATCGGAGCAATATAAAATATAAAATATATCTCCAAGATGATATAAAGTAATCCAATGTAAAATTCAATATAAAATTATATAAAATTACATAAAATATACAATTTAAAATTACATTTATGTATTCTATAACACCAGGATCAATTACTTTTATCACCTCTGTATTGTTCGTGGGGATAGTTTTGATATCTAGATCTTATCTTACTTGCAGCTAACAAAATTTGGAACCATAACAGTTTATTTATTTGCTCAGTCCAAAGACCATTGCAATCCAACAAATACAAAAACAAAACAAAACATCCAGGATCTCTTCAGAACAGATCGCTCTCATCACATAATGAAACAACACCATAAACATCTTCATAATAAAATAAAACACAAGGTTTAAAACATAGATTACTTATTCTCATATAAAATTGCATACATTACATAATTACAATTTACAGATACCATCTCTTACTCTACAAAACTCTGATGCTTTTTATCTGATATGAGCTCTAAAAAGTTTTCTCTTGCCCTAGCAGCCTTCACTGCAAATGCAGTGACCTTTCTAATCACATGTTGATTTGTTGATTGTACTAAAAAAGCAAGTTTTTCCTTTGCTATACAGCTACTAGAGAAGACAACTGTGGGAAGACTCGTAGTTCAGTGGCTCATAGCTCAGCATCTGCTTTGCATTCAAAAGATATCTGGTTCAGTCTTCAAAATTAAAGCGAATTTGACAAAATGTGGTCTTGGAGCCACATATGGATATATTAAAGATCCTCCTCCCTTTTTTGCAAAAATTTAATTGGTTCTCTGGGAAGCCTTCAGGAGCAGCAATTCACTTTGCAATTCATATTTCAAAGAGGTTTTAGCCCTTGCCAGACTGTTTAACATTTAAAAAACTAGTTATTCAAAATTAGAAGTTGCCTGTTGCCACTTTCTGTTTTGTTTTGGGATTTTTGGCAATCTTATGTGTCCCCAAGATGATTTCTGGGATAGGAGATTGGCTCTAAAAGTATCCTACTTCTGATTTGAAGGATGGCAAAGACATATCCCTATTAGTCTGTTTCAGCATAAAAATATATTGTAATCTCATAGCAATAACCAAGAAAAAGACACTTCTAGCATAAGCTTTTGTAAACTTCTGTCCATTACTTTAGATGCAACTTTGAAGCATCTGAGTTAAACAAAATGACTTCTGGCTGAAACTTTGGGAAGTTCCTGTCAATCAGAGACAACAGTGTTAAGCTAAACAGTGATTTTCAGCCTTCAAGCTCAACATGTTGTTGGACTAATTGTTGCGTACCTTCAAGTCATTTCCAACTTATGGCAATCCTAAGGTGAACTTGTCACAGGGTTTTCTTGGCAAGATTTGTTAAGGGGGGGGATTGCCTTTGCCTTCCTCAGAGGCTGAGAGAGTGGGACTTGCCCAAGATTACCCAGTACATTTCCATGACTGAGCTTGGATTTGAACTCTGGTCTCCAGAGTTGTAATCCAGAGCTGAAACCACTACACTGCACTGGCTGTTGTTGTTGGACTAGAGCTCCAATTATTCCTAAGCTCTGGTTGGAGATGATTTAGTACAGTAACATCTTGATACTAAGGCTTTGAAAAGACTGGATTAGATGGATCAGTGGTCCAACCCAGTATAAAACAGCTTCACATTTTTTAAATGTTTATTTCAACCACAAGAATCAAATTCAACCATAAGAAGCAAATCTATCCAAATATCCAAATTATCTATATCTCTATCTATCTATCTATCTATCTATCTATCTATCTATCTATCTATCTATCTATCCATCCACCCACTCACCCATTCATATATAATATTTATTGTGGATTGCTGTATTTTTAATTTAATGTTTTAATATCTACTATGCCAAAAATTCCAGTTTATTACTTGGAAGTCCTTCCTGAACATTCAGTTCTTCAATCAACTTCTTATGGTTTTAAGGTTGCTTTTAACTGGATGTTTCAAGTGTTTACATCAGATGTGCAATGAATCAATCCATAGCAGAGATTAGATGTATGCATTACTTTGGAAACTATGGAGAAATTTTGACATCACTCAAATAATTACATTTGTCAGCATTAGCTAGTAAAATTAAGGCCAGGGGGAATAGTAAGACATGCTGAAAATAGTAATAATGAGAGTAGAGAGGTGTACATTGTGTCTGTATAGAAAATGTGATCTATAGACACAGCCTGATAGCTTTCAAGAAGCATGCTGAATTTGCTGCTTGCTTAGGGCTTAGTCTAGGACTTTCATGTTTCTTTCCATTCAGTGGCTCAATACACTGAAACACTATACCCTGACATTTTTTAAAGCATCTGTTTCAGCATGTTAAGGTAACCTCTGTCTGGCTCCACCTTTGTTTGGTCAGGTGTCGGCTCACCAAATTGAATTAAAGCCTCTATTCATTGTGCCATGTCTTCTTGACATGGTTAGCACCTCTGCTAGATTTTTCACAGAGCCTCCAATAATCCCACTGAAAACATTTTCTCCCATTTAATAAATCCCTTTAGACATTATTGTCTTATTTTTCCCTCTTTCTGAAAAATGTCATTTCTGTGTCACTCAGTAACAGGCCAGACAACATTTGGATATATGGAGTAAGAGAGGCCACACCTTTCCCATGGACTGTCCCTAACGTGACTCCTTAGTAACCATTTTCCCTACTTAATTTCACTGAAATACATTCTTATTCACATACAGACAGGCAAATTTTATGTTAAACCTCTGCTATGGAGTGACTAGTTATCCAAACATATTGATGTCCCATCAGACTAAACATCCATGTCAACCTTCTGTGCTAGAACAATGCTCTAAGGCTGGAATGGACAACTGTGGTGGGTCAAAGGGTCCTACAGATTTATAGCATGATGATTTCCCATTAATTTCATTAACTTTAATTAAATAACATTAATTAACATCTTATGGAATCCTGGGATTTCCAATTTAAGAAGGGATACCCAAAACTATCTGCCTGAGTGCTCTAGTGTTTCACCAAACTACAAACTCTTGGAATCATGGGATGCATAGTGTTATAACTATACTGTGAAAAGTTCCATGGGCTGTTTTGATCACTGAGCTACAAGATACAACACAATCCAAATCCATAATCCACATATGTTTTTTTTTGGCCTATTGAAAAGCACAAAATGCATCATGCAAGCTTTCAAAGTTTCACTGGCTTCTCTATCAAGCAAATCATGCTTAAAAATCATACAGGAGAAGGAAAGTGGTGATGTTGGGGTCACATATTTAAATTGATGTTGTTTTTGTCATATTTAAATTGATCTGGAGGGATCTCAATGCAGGCAACCTTCTCTTCTACATCTCTGTTCTACCTACAAGTTCCAAAGAGCCTGTGGAACTCTTGAACAAGTGTCTGGAGATAGATTTACATGAATAAAATGAAATTTTATCCAGAAGATAGACGTGCTGCTTGAAGGGGAAGTTGACTAAGCTGGAAGGAAGGGTGCAACTGGTCTTTAACAGGATTGTAGTCTCTTTAAATGATCAAGTTCATAGCTTAGGATGTTCTCCTGGTCTCCTCACAATCTGTGGAAGAACAAATAGCAAACTCACCATTGCTAGCCATGCAGTAGTCCATCACAGTTCCACAATTCTATCAGTTAATCCATTTAACTGCTGTGGTTAAATCCATTCACTGACTTTTAGTGATAGATGCCATGGAGCTTGTGATGGTAGATAAGCTTCCTAAAATATCATCCGGCCAGCATTACTAAACTTTACTCACATCTGGTCTAGCTCAGATGACAAAATTCCTTTATCCATTCCATACCCATGGAGGGAAGAAAACAATGCTGTCCTTCTGCCAGCCCTTACTTCTGACATTCCTCACATACTGCCATGCAGAAATACGCCACTAAAATGCAGCCTACTTACATGTGCATATGGCCCAGTTTTCATAAGATTTATGTATGTTGGGAGTGGCAACCTTTGCATGCTTAATTAACTGGCTAGTTAGTTTGCATGTGTACTGTAGGCATGGGGGGACTATATACAGCAAACTTCTTGTTGTTTGGTCAACACCTACTTCCCCTCGCATGTTCTCTTCTTCTTCCCTTTTTTTGTTCTTTGGCTTCCCTGCAAGCATGTGGTGTCCAATCCTCTGGCAAGCATGGTTTTCTGTAAGCATGTGAGTTCTTATTTTCATCTTACCTGTCTTCAAGAATTTGAACCTGTGTAAATTATGCAGAAGATTATGTGAGTAAATCCTTTTTACATATTTTTAACCCAACTGTTTGTGTTTATTTTGAGCTAGATTAAGTGTGTCTGGGGTGGAAATGATGAAGTGAGACTGGTGATTTGTTCAGCTTCTGTCTGTGCATTACAGAATACTCTGCTGATTGGGAGGTTTATTACAAAAAATCTCTCAATTCCCCAACAATCTGAACATTATCTTACATGGAGATTGAGGGAAGTTGGAGCTGGGGCAGACATATAGGTTAATGGTAAAAACAGGTGTATGTTCTCTGTTACCTCTACTTATATTGGCTAGATTGGGGAGATGTATGAGCAAAACCTGCCCTCTGTGTAACTATCTTCTCCTTTTTCCTTCACTTGGAATAAAAATGGAGACAATCTAGCTTCCATTGAGCTGGTTATTATGGTGTGCTGTGCCAGATTTTCACAGTTGCAGGGACCTTTCATAGGTCTCTGAATAGTTTACTAGGTTTACAGGACTATTAGCATTGGTCCCTACAGAACCATACGTAGCCACAGATACCTAATGTCATTAAATGCAGTTAATAATTGCAGTAAGTGTCACTTTGATCATTCACAAATATTTTGATCTGGTCCATGGGTTAGTAAATATTTACAAGAGTCACAAGTTCTTCTGTTTTGTTATTATCCAAGCCTGGGCTTCTTGTTGCTAAGCACCAGCTAGAAATGGATTAACTGATCTGTGCTGCAAAGGAAATAAACTGGTCCATAAAAGTTTATTGTTGCTTCATTCAAAGTTATTTTGACACTTCAGTTCTTTTGTTAAGAATGTTGATTAAGTTGTTAGGAAATGGTGGGAAAGAAGAAATACAATATGCATTGCTCTGGACGGGCTTTTGCCAGTAAAATGCTGCATAATTCTGTACTCAGGAAATTGGTTTACGTCAGGCATATGCAGTCAACAAGATGAATGTTACGTGTTGCCAAGATCCCTCCATTCCACAGTACATGGCTAGAGGCTCTCTTTTTCACAATGGGCAATATATCCTAACAGCCTGCTCAAAATTATTTCCCTGGCATGTCTATTTTCACATGTATTACCTTTTATCAGAGCACCACCACCACAATTTTGTGCTTCTTCCTTTCATTTCAGTGATTAGATACAATGGATCATATCTTAGTGGCAAAGAACTCTTCTCAATCCCCTTTTGTATATTTAATACAAACTCGGCCATCTCACTGCTCACTCCTAACATTGTATTATATATGCAAAAGTTTAAAAACACCAGTCTATTCCAGATCCTTGGCACTTGAACTGACTTCTTCCACCTCTCAGTTGTAAAAACTGCCCATTTATTCCCACTCTCCTTTTCTTTCTCGCTTTGTTGCACTACGTAATTATAGCACTATGATTCTGTTTTAATTGTTAGTGCTACATCCTGTGGAATCTTTGGGTTTATAGTTTTGTAAGGACTACAGTTCTCTGTTTGAGAATTCTAAATATCCCTCCTTATACTATAAATGCCAGGGTTCCGTAGGCTGGAACCATGGCATTTTACAGGGCATCAAAGTCCTATAAATATGTGTATGACAGGACCCTGAGTGCTAATTTTTTGAAGAATAATCACTGGTAGATCATAGTCTAAGCAGTTGCATGCCCCTTGTAACTGTAGCATGAGAAAACCCCTTCTTCCCACTTGCACTTTGGGCCACTGCCAAATACAATGGTCTGTAGAAGCCATGCATGACAGGACAATGTTCTTCATATTTTCCCCAACTTCTTGCTGAAATACACAGTTGCTGAAATAAATGGTTGCTGCAAATGGGCAATTCAGCCTTAACGATTCCCCCTCCAAAGGAATTTGAGACCTATAGAGTGCCTTGGTTTGATGAAATACCTTATTGTGTGAGACTACAACACTCATGGTGACTGCAAAACTGGGTTGTGGTGAGTTATGAATATATGAGCATGGAGGGAAGAGAAGATGAGGAATGGAGGTTTATGGGAAAGCATTGTGGTGTTAAAGGGAGTGTAGAGTTTCCATATGAGAAAATGTCTAGAGGCAGTTTACATAGCTGGAACTCAAGTAGTGAATGGTTGTATTGGGAGTAATATCGATGCAATCTGCTAGTGCTAATTTATTGAGCAGTAGGGCTTCTTTAACTGCCTGGATTGTTTGTGGTTCCTCCCAGAGGAAATTCATGGGAGGTAGGAGCAAATCTTTAATCCTTAAGATAATAAGATTTTTTTTAAAAAAACAAAAAACAAAAACCCTCTCTCCAATTTGATTTCTTGGGTTCTTCAAATCCACACATGAAGAAAAAGCCAATTGTTTCAATGTTTCCTCTTTAATAGTGTGGTGACATTGTGATTGGGGTTGGGTGGGTGCCTTTATGGATGTCAGAAGCTTCATTTTATCTGGATGAGAAAACAATAAAAACCAAGAATAAGAAGCCAACCTGAACATTTGGTAAAACAACTGAACACTGCAAGTTGTGTTCATTTGATAGCTTTATCAACATACTGACTGCCCCTCCGTCCCAATCCAAGTGTTCTCCTCAGAGATAGAAACGTTTTCATAGATAGTGAGTACATTCAACAAAACGCACCCAGATTAGTAAGAAACATGTTATACTTGTTGGATGATAAATAAAAAGTTGGAATTTTCTCTTTAAAAATATAAAGTCCTCCTTGACCTGAAATGTAATTTTGTACATTTAAAATATTTTGGCATTTCAGAATACAAATTTGAAATTCAAAGGTTCTGAATTCTGAAATCTGGAATTTAAGCATACTATAAAAACAAAATAATCTTAAATCTGTATTCCTGTCAGTGACTTTTGTGGCAGTAGTATAGCATCAACAATTCCTAATTGTTGCTTTAAAAAAAACCCTATCATTTCAAGAATATTCATACTCGTAATTATTTAAAAATATTGAATTATTGGGTAAGATATGTTGAATATCAATATATTTAAAACAGGGACCAGAACGTATGCATTAATATTAATTACATTAAATTGCATTTTTTGTAGGAGAAAATTAAATTAGCACATGCAAAACCTTTTCCATAAAGAAATTTAGTGTACTTTGAGGACATTTTCTAAAGAACACTATGGGGGTAGTGTTTTGTTTACTATATTGCTCCCCTCTACTACCTTCCCTGTTAGTCGAAGGGCCTGTCCACACTACACTGTTATAGTGCTATTATTCCACCTTCAACACCTATAGTGCTATTATTCCACCTTCAAATCCTGAGGTTTGCAATTTAGCAAGGGGCATTTAGAATTCTCAGCCAGAGAGGTCTTTGGCCTTGGTAATTACAAACCCCAGGATTCCACAGCAGGTTGAAAATAGAATAATAGCACTATAACAGTATTGTGAGGAAAGACCCTAAGTTTTTCACTCCATGACAGCCAGCAGCTGCAGTGATGAATGGCAAAAATGAAAGGCAGCCAAGAACAGGACAGAGGAAAAGGAAACCCATGGCGCATGACCTCATGGTGGTACAGAAGATGAAACGGGAGAAGAGTGGACACAATTATTTGACATGTGTAAAAGGGGGATGGAGGAAAAGGGACAGAGAAAGAGAAACATGGAAGAACTGATAGCTGACAAGAAAGACAGAAACGACAAACAGCAAGACAGATATAGAAGAAATAAAAAACTCAAGGTAGAGAGAGGAAGAAGAGGTGAGTAGAAGAATGCAAAGGACACCAGAGTGACAAGGGACATTTCCACACTAGGCTGTTCTAGCGTGATGATTCTACTTTCAACCTCCTCTGGAATCCTGGGGTTTGCAGTTTCAGGAGGGGCCGGTCGAGTTAGCAACAAAGTGTTACTATGCATTCATCCTGGTGATGGTACTGGGATAAAATTGCATGGGGCAGTGACATAGGCTTTTTCCGCATGGGGTGAGGGAATCACCCCGTGCCAGTACTCACCGGACCTGTGTGCTCCACCTGCGGGTCCAGGCTGGTCCAGAGCAGTCCATGGCTGCTGCTCTGCACTGCTCCGGGGACAAAAATGGCGGCTTCCAGTTGGTGGAGACTCTCTGCCAACCGGTGAAGCTCGCCAGCCTAAACCCTGCCCCCAGCAGATCTGCAGGGGTGCCAGCCTGCAAATCTGCACCGCAGCGCGGGAACGGAGTGACACGCTCCATGCTTTTGAAAGACCTGTTTTAAGCGGTCTTTCAAAAGCACGCTGAATGACCACTTTGGGTCATTCCGGAGCGGACTGAGGTCCAGAACTACACAAAGTAGTCTGGACCCAGTCCGCTCCCAGGTGCAGTTGTCCCCCCGGAGGATGCTCTGCACGATTTTAAAAGCCCCATGCGGAAAAGGCCATAGATTGTCACTGGAATTACAAAAGCACACCGCTCGGTTTACCTTGCTGAGCATCGCCATTTGTGACGCAGGGCTAGGCAGTGGAATGATGTCTGCTCTGGGGGAGGGGTGGGTGGTAGTGGTCATTTTTGGGGCTACATGGTCCCCACGGTCCCTGGATGCCCGCAAATTGGCAGCCAATGGGAGTGGGCTAGCTTGGTTCCCATTGGCTGGCAGGCTTTGCCTGGGCAGGAGCGCTCAGGCCTTAATCATGCTGGGCGGGGGAATTTAAATTCCTCTGCTGTGGTTTCCTCTTCCTCTTCCCTCCTCCTCATTCCTTGTTTCAACTCCTCAGACCATCCACCCACCCTACTTTCATGCTTTGATAATTTTGTTCTTTTGTCACAACTTGCAGGGCAGTCTCATGGATCGTGGATCCAGGTCGGTGGGTACCAATGGGGCTGCTGGCAGTGGTACAAGCTATTTTGTGTTTTCAGGGGGTGCAAGGTGGTTTAAGTGTGCCCAGCTATGAGATCACGAGTTACTTGTACCCCCTGGTGGCAGAGGATCCCCAGCTGGTGGGACATCCCCTGCCATTCCTCAGGATACCAGCACTGGACTGGAAGCTGGGAGAATCAATCAACAGGTGGGTTGGTTGAAGATGGGATCCAGACCCATGCTGGCACCAACCCAGTTTGTGTTCTGTAGCCAATAAAGGTGTTGCCTTCTTCCTTCCAAACAGTGGTCTTTGCCTTCTTTCACATCACCTTGGCCCCTGCACTCACAAATGTTTTTTCTTATCACAGAACATATGGTTGCAAAGTCTACATTAAGAGTAAAGTCCAGCTTTCAATTGGAATCATGATAGTTCCTTAGTAAGAACTGATTATTCTTCAGAAGGTAGTGGAAAACCTCTATATGAGGTACCAATGGTGGTTTTCATCCTAAAGGCCCATATCTATTATTAGTTGTTTGTCCCATGGATTGGAGATCCAGATCTGTTTTGTCTGAATGCTGGTTAATAGGATCCATATACCTACAGATCTCCTGCAATAATCCATGCAAAAGGAAATGAATTGCATTGCATTTTTCATTTCCTGAGGGACCGTGAAGGGAAATGAAGACCATAGATGTGCTTTGGAAACTTTTGTAGAGGATTTAGTAGAGTGTGAAAAAAAAAAAAAGGAAGAAAAAGGTTAAAGAGTTCTTAGCCTTTCCTGTGGCCACTATTTTCATGGTGATGTAACTGACTTCCTGGATTGTCCTCTGAGGTTTTCTGTACATTTTTATAGTACAAATCATGCTTATGACAGTAGTATTTCATCTGTCAGGGGAGAGTTTTGCTTCAATCTCTCTTGTGAACTTTCTGTCTCTGCAAGTTCAGGCTTGAGCATCTGTCACTGAGATTGTTTCTTGATTCACATGGGGTGTGTTGCTGGGATCAGCCATGGATGCCAAGGTGATAGTCATGTGTAAACAAATGAAACTTTACTGTTTATATTTTGATCAAGAGACTTCATGGTTTAGCTGTAGCTGTGTCAGCAGTTGTCATGTAAGCTCTGTTATGTTTGAAGAGGTCTTAGCAAAATTCTGAAAGGGGTGTGGAAAGTTGGCTTTGAACTACAGCACACCCCTCCCAGACCTTGAGGCAATAATGAACTCCAGACTGGTTCCTAGTTGCCAGTCACCTCAACAATCTATTCAGTTTGTTAAGAAGAAGTCTGAGTTTCTGAGAACTTTTGCTACTAACACCATTCTCTGTTTTTATAGTTAGAGAGAACGGAAAGATGGCAAGGCCAAAGACCGTCTTTCTCAGAGTCTACGGGTTTAAGATTGATTACCTCTGAGATATGAAACACGCTGGACCAAGCACTGCTACAAAATGCCCCATTACACTCACTAATCTACTCACTCTGGCCATTTCCACACCACACTGTTATAGTACTATTATTCCACTTTCAACACCCTATGGAATCCTGGAGGTTGAAGTTTAGGGAGGAACATTTAGAATTCTCAACCAGAGAGCTCTTTGGCCTCAGTAAACTACAAACCCCAGAATTCCAGAGAAGACTGAAAGTGGAATAATAGCATCATAATAGTATATTGTGGAAAGGCCTTCTGTTTCAGCAGGATCCCCAGCTTTCCCACAGAGAGAGAGATACAGATATTGTTGCTACTAAACACCACGTTGCTTCCTCTTTCACTTTGGTACACCCTCCCACACACCCAGTACCACCATGTCTTTGAAACTGAGATAACAAATGAGTGGCACAGATGATCTTCCAAATTTTTCTGCCCCAGATTCCTAAAAATGCCCTGCCCAAATTGCCTGGCTTTAAGGATGCCACAAAACCAGGCATTAGGAATGGGGCCGGCTTTGTGAAGAGCAGCTTTGGCTATTTTGTCCTAGCACAGAAATCTGTAGACTGCCCCCACCTCCTGTGCTGGGTCTTAAAGCAGCAGAGAAGCAAACAGCAAACACCATTTTTAAACCACTTTCATACATTTTCATACAAGATTTGCCAGATTTTAGGGCCTGGTCCTGAATCTCTGGATCAGAAAGGCATATATGCATGCACTCATATGCACGTGCACCCACACAAACACACACATACAGGCTCCCTGAGGTTATTGCAGACTATTTTCTGCTCAAAACAGAACTTGGGAAATTTTATTTTACTGTACTATAACTTCTTTGTATTCTTAAAATCAGCTTTTGCATAATTGTTAAAATTATGCATAATTTTTAATAAAATATAAAATTTAATAAAATGCATAATTGTTAAAAATTGAGAAAAGTGGGTTTTTTTCCTTGTTCAACACAGAACTTAGAAAACTGAGGCCATTTCTGCATGTTATCTGATCCTGTTGTCCTCCGGTTGCAATCGCGGCAGCACCTTTGGTGGGAAGAGAATGAGACGGGAAAACTCCCCCTCCACACCCAACTGGCTTCCTGCAGAAGGGAGTGTGAGCGACATGCACCTGCCTTTTGCAGTGTAGCCAAGCCCTCTCTCATGCTGCGCTGGGGCAGGAAGTGCCTCCATAGCATGCTATGTACAAGTACAGGAGCCTTGAGTGATCAGGGGTCATTAATGGAGAAACTTTGTCAATGATTTACCCCATGATCATGCCAGCTGGTGATGGGAGAAGGGCAAGATTGTGACGATATCATGCAGAAGCACCATTGAGGTCCCACTCCACTCATCTCCCCATGCCAGGATGCAGTTGGTGTGCAGAAAGAACCCGAATGTCACCATAAGAAAGCTTTTCTTATTTGTGTGACACTTGGTATTTATTGTATGGTCTGAACAACTGTGGTTGATGCATAATGGATCTTGTGTTATAATCCCAATCAGGGCCTGCTACCATGGTGAAAAAAATCCTAAGTCATGAACAGAGATAAGTATTGAGTCATTAAACTTAATTAAGTTATCAGTGCATCAGGAAATATTCCATTGAAAACACATAATGGCTGGCATTCAGCATTAAACTGCAAACCGCAGGATTCCATAGGATGTTAAAAGTGGAATAATAGCACTATATCAGTCCAGGGTGGAAATGGGCCTAGAGTTATGGATACATAACAGCTCTGTATTCACTAAGATTACATATATTACCACACACATACTCCTGCAGCCCACCTTAAGAGGCATCAGCCAAATCAGAAGGAGGTCCGTTCAGTCAACACCATGTTGAGGAACAAGGAGGATGGTGTTTCTGGCCCCTCCCATCAGTAAATTGGGCTGCAAAAATCAGAAGTAGGACCACTGTCACAATTTTTTTTCACAGCTGTGCTTGATAGCGGGAGGATCACCTACCACCTCCTTATGTCTTGATCAGCAGCTGAACAGATCTCCTTTGCTCGATTTGGCTGATGGTTCTTAAGGTGGGCTGTGATGGTTTGGGCCAGGAGACATTTCCACAGCTTACCTGATTCTGGCATGGGCACATGGAGATCATGTGAGCAGCCTCTTGTGAGAGGCACTTGTGTCCCCTCTGCTTCTTCTCTGCAGCAGCTCCCTGCTGGCCAGCAGGAAGCATGAGGGCTCTGCCCCTTCCTTCTGCAGTGCAGCCATGTACTTTCCCAGGCTGTGCTGGGGGAAGAAGCAAGAGGGCCACTTCTCCAGAGACTCCATACTTAAGGTAAGTGTGTGTGGGGCCCCAGAGCGACGCGTGATCATGCATCGTTTTCAGCAAAAAGCCAAAAATTATATATTGCACGATCAGTGCCTGCTGGCCCCAGCAGCATCACGTGATTGTGAGGACATCATGTGGAACGGTCCTCGCAATCGCGCAATGCTCTGGAGGCCCTTTCGCATGAGAAATGGCATGTGAACAGAGCCTGAGATACACATAAGTAGCCTATATACAATATTGGCTCAAGTTATTATTATTTTAACTGAAATGGTTGACTTCAGTTGGAATTTCAACATTAACACAGTTTCAGAGTTAAGTATGCATTAAGCTAATTAATTAATTAATTGAAGGGGAAACAGTGGAAAAGAGCACAGATCTTTTGTTTCCCATCTGTTTCTTCATCTGAAGCCTAACTCTCCTGGATTTTTGCAAAACTACTTTTAAAAATTGCGGAGAAGGAGAAGGAAGGAAGGAAGGAAAAGACTCACATTGGCCAGACAATGCTTCCTTATCCCAAAGTTACAAATCAAAGCAACTTAAAACTGCAGTAATTACTCAAATCTTTACATTGCTGCCATTATAATAATTTAAACAATCAAGTGTAAGATAGTTTTTATAGAGGACAGGCAATTATCAGGAACAGCTGATTGGAGGGAAGTGTCTTCTCTTCTTCATAGCCCTTCTTACTCTGTTCTTATTTTTATTCTATTTTATTTAAAAACATTTGTATCCCATCTTACCTCTGAGACATCTTACAACAGAATCAATATTGTAAGAATTAAACATTCCCACCACATACCATAAAATGCAAAAGCAGGCCTCAGAAAAGAGCAATATGAGTGCATTCAGAAGAAAAAGAAGTAATAGTAGTAGTTATTAAAACAGCATATTAAAATTTCAAAAGGAAGATCTTCTAGAACATTGGTAATATTCCAGAACATCATTAAAGGGAAGAAATGGTGGTGATACAATAATGTTAAGCCCCCTGCATTTACAGTTTGTTTCTCCTCAAAGCCATGTGTCTTTCTCTTGCAGGGAATTCATGTCAGGAAAAGTTCTACGTGTAGGTTGAAAGGGTTGCGGGGAGGGAGAAGCAAAATTATGGTAGGTTATTCGAAGGGTTGTATTTTCTCATACAAAACTTCCAGTGTTCTGTGATCCTGTGGGGAGGCCATCCCTCCACCATCACAGGTACATTTGGTGGGAACATGGGAGAGGAACTTCTGAATGACTGCCCCTCATCTTTGGAACTCCCTTCCCAGAGAAGTTAGACTGTCATCCTCCTTGCTGTCTTTCTGTTCACAGGGACAAACTTTTATTTATTTTGGCAGGTCTTGGAAGATTGATTGCTCAAGGGGAAAGGGCCTTGCATAACATGCTGGATTTTCTATTTGCTGTTTTCTTTTTAATCATTTATGTTTTTAACAAGTTTTAATTTTTTTTGATAGTTTAATTACATTTCAAGCTTTTGTATGTTTTTAATTGTTAGTTATGTTTGTTTCAACTGTGATTAAGTCAAGAAGAAGAATAAGTTGAGCCACTGTCACAGAGAGGCAAATAACATTTCCATGTCCAAATAATGCAAACATTTTCTGGTCTATGATCAGATCTCTGGGACCCCAGAGTACATTTTAACATCTGCATATAAAGACTCTGGTTTAATGCATGGTTGGAAGATAATAAATGTGTCAGAAACACATTTCTGAAAATGAACTTATTCCTTTGTGCATAGCTGAATTAATCAATGGGACTGCAGTCTATTCAAGCCTGAAAAGGTGGCAGTATCAGCTATTGGCCTGGAATATCTAAAAGACTTTATTGATTCTGGATTTTGTACAACAAACTACTCCAGACATTTTAAGAAATGTGTGTGTATCTGATTTTAGTCACCTAGTAACCCTGTTATAAAAATGCCTTATCTCCTTTGGAAATGCATCATTGGAGTTGTATGGGAAGTATTCTGCTTGAACCATGTCTAAATACGAAAGCATATGGGATGGGGAGAGGCATGATTGCAAAGCTGATTATGTGGAGCATGTTGCTCTATTCCATATGTCGTAATGTGGGACCAGCAACTCCTCTCTTAGGCACTATTATCTAGTTAATCAAGCAATTAATTTGGCCCTTCTGAAGGCAAAACTAGTTGATCAGCCATGATGAACAAGCAAAGCTGCAGCAAGAACAGGGAGATTTTGAAAAGCACGCAACTACATAGGCTCCTCTGAGCTACAAATTATGGGTTCAAGACGTAGCTGCAACCAATTATATATTTCACTGAGGAGGTCCTCCAATGGATGTGATGAGAATGACTGTTTTATGTATTTTACCACAGTCATCCATGAAGGTAGATCTTGGTATCTGCTGAGCCAATCCTGAATATCAGGGCCAAAAAATGTAAAAATGCACCACTTCAGTTCATCAACTAGCCTTGCATTTCATAGAATCATAGAGTTGGAAGAGAAACATACCCACTTCCCCTCTGTATTAATCCACGAGCCTAGTCATAGAAAACTGCACATAGGTTTGAAAAGTTAGTTTTGGTCATCAACTTCTAGAATGGCCATGGGGATTCTAGCATTTGTAGTCCAAACCAGTAACTTTTCCAACCTCTGTATCTCCACAAACTCCCTTGTTACAGTAATATAAATACTGCTCTTCCTTTCACTTTGTATCAGTTTTCAGGATGAAATGAGGGTGGGGTCATTTGGCCCAAATTAAATGTTCAGGACATGTGAGAATCTAAGATTTTCTATTTTAGTCCAATTCAGATGTGTTCAGTGAAAACAAATCTTGCTTCTGAATGTTAAAAGTCAAAGTAGGCATTATGACTTGTGTGGAAAGGGAAGTCAATAAACTGAAACTCCGTCCATATAAATCAAAAGTCTTGTTCATGAATCTGTTCAGGTTTCTGGTACATTACTCTACTATGGATGGACATACTGATATATTCACAACCTAGGAACAGTATCTAGTCTTGAGAAACGGAGTTTAGAACAGTCACTTCTTTTGGACTTCAGCTCCCACAATAATTCCTTCAGACAATTTAAAGTTGCAGTCTAAAAAAGTACCTTTCTAAAGTTCGGGAGGTACAAAATACCTTTATGGCTTAGCCTGTGATTCTTTCTGAACAGACCCATAGCATAGTTATGAGTAAACTCCAGATGAGTGTTGTAATGCATTATACTCAAAACTGTTTTTGAAGACAGTATGTTACCCTGTTCTCTGGGGGTCTCGAGAGGGGCGCTCAAATAACCAAGCAAAAACACAAGATGGGGAAATTAACTGGAGCACTCTCTTAAGCTAGCGAGAGGCAGGGTAACTTAGCAGGGATCTTGTAACCCAATGTCTACGGGGTCAGGTCAGTCAAGCAGTCAGATAGGCTTTAAAACAGTAAAAATGATATCTTTATTAAGAGACAAATGACAAATAAGACAACGCAAGCACACAGCTAACTGGGAATTGGAAATGAGAGTTTTCGGGGGAAATGGGTGATACGACACCTTTTCTTGTAGTCCTGAAGAAGTGGGAAGAAACTCAGCATAGAGGCTGAGGAGAGCTCTCTGGACAAAACAACAGCAAGGCTGGATGGAACTCAGGAGCAATCTGAGGTGAGCTTGGAATCGGGGAGTTTTTATAGGGTGGATTGTGCCTACAGGCCATGCCATACTCATTGAGAACAATGTGAGTTTGGAGCAGGACAAAGCTTTGGGAAAGGTCAATTTTAACATGATTGGCTTAGCGCAGGTTTGGCAATAGTGTAGCCAGTATGCAAATAGCTTGGCATTGTAAGGGCGTCAGCTCGAGGCCGAATGTCTTTGTGTAGAGTCACGCATAAGCAATGGGTGTTTGTAAGAGAGGTCCCTGAAGCAACGGAGTGGCGTTAATCTGCCTACCTAAGTGGGAGTTGTAATGCCCAGCACTTACTGGCCGCACCTGTGTACGTGCCTGTCCGGTGGCCTCGCAAACATGTGGAATGGGGTGGCAGAGAAAGGTCAGATGATTTGATATCAAAAAGGAGATATCTAGTGCTATCACCTGGTAGGCCTGAACCATAGTAACAAGTATGGAAACTGTAATTAGTTCAAAGCACTAATTCTTCCTCTGTTTGCAAACTGCATTGGTGGTTAGTTCTTCCTCCAATTTAATTTAAAATGTTAGTTTTGATCTTTAAAGCCTTTCATAACTTAGTACTGGGACAGATAAAGGACTTCCTATTTCCACATGTCCCAGCCTGAACAGAACAGCTTCAAAAATATTTTTTGGGGGGCTACAACTTTCAGAAACACCAGCTGGTTGAGGGGTTCCAGAAGCTGCAGTCCTAAAACATAACTTTTCCAAACTCTGCTGTATAATAGAGGCCCTTGTTTAGGTGGTTGACTAAGGCTGGATAAACATTTCATATCATTTGCACATTTCTTTAAATTTGGAATACGAAGAACACACATTTAAAGGATACTGAAATGTGGTAGAAGTCAAAACTGATAGATTTTTTTCCACCCTAGCCCAGAACTCTAAGTGATTAAATATTAAAAATCTGGGTTTAGGGTTATCAATCCTTTTATAATTGAAATGCATTTAATATTTATCAACCATAGGGCAGACTGACACAATATTGACCCCTCCATACTGAGAATAACAGTATCTTCTGAATATGTCAGCTGCAAAGAGGAATCATTTTCATTTCAGTTTGTTTTTGAAGAATTTACCAAGAGGTACACCCCCCCTTTTTTTTTCATAGAACAACTTGAGATTTAGGGTTTTTAATGTGTGAGGAGAAAAGTATGCCTTCCAACTGTCCCTATGTGTCGAGGACAGTCTTGATTAATCCCTCTGTTGTCCCAATTTTTCAGCTGGTTTTTAAATGTCCCTGTCTCTCTTTCCTGCCACTTTCCCCTTTGTCCTCAGCTTAATTCAATTGCTGCAAATTTAATTCAAAGTGAAAAAGTAGTTTCCACTCATTTCACTAAGCAGCAGGGAGAGAAGAAGAGAAAGCTTGATCTTTCCCTTCCCAGAAGGCTCAAGCAAAAGCAAGCTGCTGCAACCTTTCCTACCTTGTGCATTCTTCGACATTAATAACTTCTGCCATCTCAACCACACTCTGATGGGCTCACCCACGTGTGTCCCAGTTTTTATCTGTGAAATGTTGGAAGGTCTGGAAAAGGCATCAAATGCCCCTTCCAGAGAGGTTTTCCTGGTCCTTTTAATTTTCCCAGGCTTTTAAATCCTCTAGCATTGATTTTATACAGTGGCAGAGCTTGGAGTGTGTGGAGGGGGGCAGGTGGGGGCAGGGCTATAGCACACAGTGCATGGCTGTGGTGCATGCACAGGCCAGGACACCCCAAAAACATTGCCGCCAGGGGCAAACCACACCCCTGTACCTAAGCAAATGATTTTATGCTGCTTGGTGTTTGCTTTTAATTCCACTGACAGCATTTTATATGGCTCTTTCGTACTGTAGCGTTTGAATGTACTTTTTTTAAGTCAAGATCCTACATCTGCCTGTAGATGTGCAATTTCATGTCCTCCCATTGCCTAAAAACTGCTAAGTCCTGCTGCTGTTGCTTACTGGTGGGAAGGTGAGAGAGAAAGAAAGGATTCAGAGCATGGAGAACCTTCTCTTTTCATCTTGGTTGGGGAGAAGAAATGCGTGTGCAAATGGAGTTCACCCATCTTTTCCATCCCCAAGATCTCAGAACAGCCAGATCTTTCAAATAAATAAGCAATTCCCCTTGCCTCTTCTCTATACATCTACTATAGATCCTGGCTATTTAATTATCTTTCATTTACCTACTTGGCTACTTCAAGTCATTTCTGAGTTATGGTGACCCTAAGGTGAACCTATCACTGGGTTTTCTTGGTTGAATTGGTTGAGAAGCGGGGCATCTTTGTCCTTCTCTGCAGCTGAGAGTGTGTGACTTGCCCATGGTCACCCATTGGGTTTCCATGGCTGAGCGGGGATCTGAACCCTGTTCCCTCAGTGTCCTAGTCCAACACTCAAACGATTACATCATGGTGGCTCTCCATTTTCCTACCATATGCTCTGAAATTATTTCCAGCTTCATTTATAGCAAAATTGTTTAGTTTCTCTCCACTTCTATCTCCCACCACCCAAGGATAGAGATGGTTCTGAGTAACAGCAAGATTTTACATTTCCAAAAGCAAGTGATCAGCTTCTTCTTAGAAACCATGGGAACAACCTGAAGCCACTTCAGCACCTGGCAGAGCTGAATCTGAATGACTACAGCTTCTTCCCACCAGTGGTGTTATAAATATTGAAATGCAGGAACTCAGCATGACAGCCTCCATAGCCACTGCCCAAGGAGAGTCCACAACTGGAGACAGCTGTGTTGATCTAGACCAACAAACCAGTTCTAGCAGTTTTCATTTCCATGAGGAGCAGATTTTTTTTTAAGGTAAGTGGGTCTGAATTACCCATTTAAAACTAAGCTACTCCAATGTTGTATGGCAACAGGAACAGTTCACCATCATAGAGTGTTGCTGGGAAAATTGATTTCTCCCCAGCTACAAGGAAGATTGTAGCTAAAGTCTGAGGAAACAGAAAATCTGATGTGGATAGCAGAAGATGTCATGATCCCTGACCTACATTCATGGAGATTTGGAGTCTGTTGGACTGGGCTTAACTACAGCAGGGCTTCTCATTTTGCATATTAAGATTGTATGACTCAATGATTTGAACATTATCAGCCAAAATTCCCCTCCCCTTCCTTTTTTCCCCTTGCTTGGTTGATTCTATAGAACTCAGAAGAGAGGTAGTTTTGGGGATTTTGAGTTGGCCTAATAAGGGAAGGGCTGGGCCAGCTATTAGGCAAAGTGAGGTGGCCATTTCAGGAGGTCAGTGGCCAGGAATGATGAATTCACCACTTCTCTCTGTCCTCTACTACTCTGGTGAGTGCTTGGGACAGTCCTCCATATTTGGCTATTTACAAACAGCAAGTTCTGCAAGGAACTCTCAAAAGACTGTTCAGGCCTACATTTTGAAAACAGCCACATTCCCTTTAATATTATACAATTATAGCACTATGATTCTTCATTAACTGGCACTACTGTACCACAGAGAATCCTGCGATCGGCAATTTTGTGAGATATACTTTCTGTCAGAGAGCTCCATTGCTTCATGAAACTACAAATCCTATGATTTTCATAGGATGAAACTGCAATTGTTCAAGTGATACCACACTGCTGTAGTTGTAGGGCCCAGCTCTTTGGAGAGCAGAATATGGACTGTTATTCTTCACAATACCCTTCAAACACCCCGGGGGTAAATGGGGGCACCAAGAGGAACAGAAGGATGGGAAACAGATAGGAATGGCTAGCAGCAAAATTGTGTTGCTTACAATTCTCTTTCCCATCTCATACTGTGGATGGCTTATCCCAGAATTGATTTGGCTGCTGTTGTTGCCACTGTTGATATTTGTTGTCACCACCATCATTTTTCATTGTCTTTACTTTGATTATTAGCCAATATATCTAGTTTTGCTTTTTGTGTTATCTGGATTGCAAATCCTCCTAAAAGGAGGACTGGGGTTTCCCAACTGTCCTCACCCTGCTATGCCAAGTGTAGCTGCCAATTTTCAGCTCAGGAGGAGGATGAGAAGTGCATTGTTTTTTTCTCCTCTCCTTCTCATCAAGGTGTTGCCTCCATTTATTCATTTATTCAGTCACTTTCTCAAGAAACTCATGAATCTGGTTCTGAAGGCATAATGGCATTTAAAAAAAAATCATGTCCAAGGGTCTGGGGAACATCTTAGAGCAGCTCTGATAGCTATATGTCTGGGACCTTTCCAGTTTAGATCACTTTATTACATTTGCAGCCTTTTAAAGCTAAGAAATTGACCCACATTTTCCACTTTTACCACTCTTCTGGTCTTGTACACAATAATTGTCAAATAAAAGGCAACCAGCTGTTTTATAGCAAATGCCAGCAAGGGAAATAGCCCTTTCCCAGACATTTGCTAGCCCTGGTGTTAAGAGAGAAAAAGATTGCCAGAGCTTTAGTATATCTGTTGGATTTCTGAAGGAGATTTGTTCCATTCAAATTCACACTAGCTGACAGCTTTTCTGTTTTTTCTTAATATACATATTAACACTGATATACATACAAAAAAAATTCCAGCAATTAATACAAAATGATTAGTGCTCTGACCACATCCAACAAATTAATTTTCCCAATAAATATAATAAATAATCCTTCCATCCCTCCCACTCCCTCCACAAAAACAAAGTCAATTTTTATTTTAAACCCCTTTTCTTTGATGCAGAGAATCATATTAATTGTATCTTTTATAATTGTGTTCTTTTCTTTAATTGTTTCTATTAATTTGTTCCACTTCCTTTACCAATCACCTTCATTTGACTGACCCATATAACCAATTCTTCTTTCTAATATAAAACCAAACAGTCTAAATTCTGAAATATAAGACAGCTTTTCTATTTAACATGTACATTAACTTTAACATTTGCTCACGCTTGAGATAGAATTTGAATTAGTAGCTACACTGCTCTATGCATTTCTACTTAGCAGTAGGTCTCACTGAGTTTGATAGGACATGCCTTCAGGTAACTGTGTATAGGGACTGTGGCTTTGATCTATAAATTTCTGAATGAGCTCACCTCTAAATATCAATAACAATCACTGTAATCAGCCAAGAGCCCGTTGTCGAATTCTGTATGTGCCACAGAGGTACCAAGAAAAAACTCACCTGAAGTGAGTGCAACTGCAGTGTTCTTCACTTTCTGGGCCATCCTCAGAGAGCTAGGCAACTTCATGGGAGAGCAGAGATTAAGTTTCTGGTGTCCACATGTAGAATTGCATTGGTTTCATTTCAGATGCCATGTTCCACTGTGAAATCTAACCTAGTCACACTGATCAGTTTTAAAAACACAAACCATCTTAAAACAATTCTGAGTCTGACAAACGTCTATTGCCAAGGAAAATCTTTATCCTAGAACATCTGCACTATGAATTAAGTCAAGACCAGGCAACATCTATTGGTGGATGAGCTGATTTTAATGCTGCTTAAACTCACCTATAACTGTATCTCCTGCTCATACCTTGCCAATTTTTGATACTATAGTGATGCAGAAAAAGCTGTGATTTGCTCTTAAAACAAGGTATGTGGAGAGTATGCATCTTGTTTTCCAGCTGTTAGCACTAATTAGGTGGAAAAAGAAGTGTACAATCTGTGTGCCTTGTTCTGAAGTGCAATTTATGGGCCACTGCCATACTTTCAAATATCAACAGGAAACATCAGGGGGCATAAAAACAGAGGGCCTCTGAGAGCATGTGATCCACTTTGAATTGAAATGTTATATTTCAGACTAGTTGTTCCCATTCTTTGGTTCTCTGGATTTTTTGACTTCAGGCTCCCAGATTCCTTGACCATTAACCAATCTGAGTGGCACCTCTGAAAGGTAAAGTTCAAAACATCTGGAAGATCAAAGATTGAGAGCTTCTGCTTTAGTTCGCTGTTTGTACTTATGTTGGTTTTCTCCCTAAGTAGTTCGCCATCCTATAGCTTAGTTAGCAGGTGTTGAACACAGCAGTGCCACCTAATGCAATGTTACCAGTATTATAATGACCAAGAAATGAGCTGACTGAGGTGATGTGTATATGAATTCAATTCTCTTATAAGACAACCACATTAGTGACTATGTAAACTAAGCCAAACTCAGTTACTACAGCAGTACTTTGGAACTTTCACTTCCTGTTCCCCAGAGGCAGATGGTAGTGATGATGGTAATGGTTGTAAATGGTTTAAACCAGTAGTCCTAAATCTGTTCTGACTCAGAGCCCACATGTAACTTCAACATGTAATATGTGTCCCATTTTGTTTATTTTTTAAATCATATATGCACATAAATATGCATCTCTGTCTTCTGAAACACAAAGCAAGCAGAAGAATAACATTCCAAAAAGTAAATCTACACAGGGATGAGAAAGAGCAACAGAGTAAAAGAAATAATTAAGAGGGCTGCAAAGCAAAATTATTTGTATCATCATGATATGTCAGCCATATCCATGTGACCGGTATAAGCGATTTCACTTACCTACACTGAATGCGGTCTGAAAATATTAATTTGAAACTCTTTTTTGACTAGATATGTTTCTAATTTTTATCTGTTGTGCACTAGCTTTGGAGTAGATTTTACACAGCCTTTTTTCTCTCTCTAAAGTTCTGTTTAGTTACAGGACCTCCTCTCCAAGCTGCATACTTGTCTCAATACTTAAATCCTTCATCTCACTGGAAAAAAATAAAGTATTCACTATTATCTGAGGTTTTGGTTATCCAGAATAAGTCTGGGAAGTGTCCTCTGCAGATATGGAGAACACATTGTATATCTGTTTTGGCATTCTTATTCCAATAATCCAAAAAGAAGATTGCCACTTTTGCTTCAAAACAGGTTATCCTCAAGAATTAGGACTATCTTTTCTAGGTCCAGTGGTGAGTTATAGGCAAGGAACAAACCCACAGACATAACAAGATCAGAGAAAATAAGGCCATTTCCCTATTAATTGCAGTTCTACAGGCGTGATCCGGCATGAAGCAATGGATCCAGGCATTAGACAACCTGGCCTTTATTCACTATACCCAGTAACCCCAGCACACCGGCTGAGGAGCAGTCCTGCAATGTTGTTGTTGTTGCCATGTGCCATCAAATCAACTGTGGCTTATGGCAACTCTATCCTATGTTGTTTTGTTTTGTTTTGGCCAGAATTATCCAGAGGAAGTTTACCATTGTCTTCCTCTTAGGCTGAGAGAGTATGACTTGCTGTGAGGGAATGGGGGCTTCTTTTCCCTCTCGATGCTGTCTTCTGCCCTCAAGCAGGAGATGGGGACTCCCTCTTGCCTTTGTAAATCTTGCTGCCACCACCTATTGATTTTTACTCCTCTTTCTTGTGACTCAGTAGGAAACCAATCATAAAGATTGTCTGATTCAAAGGCTGAATTCTGTCTACAAGCATAACCAATAGGCATGTCAGAGAAGAGAGTGTGGACAGAAGGTTATTTAAGGAAAGCTTTTATTCTAAGCAGGCAGTATGATGACAAAAGATATTTTATATAAGAAGGCTTCTTCCTTCAGGCATTACTTAGCAGTTACAAAGTTACAGATAAGCCTAGATCATTCCAGCCAGAATTCTAAAAGAACAAAAACCCCTATGCGACTAGCTGAGAACATTCCTAATCTACTCACATTTTTATCCAGATGCTGGGATGGTGTGGGGAGAGAGGAAGCCAGGAGGCTGGGCCTAGCATTGCCTCAGCTTACTACTGGCCCTTTGTCTCTGGTAGATGGTCCTTTCTCTCTCTCTCTGCCTTGTGGTCTCTGAGGCCTTTTAAAAACTTCTTGACCAAAGTATCTTGGAGCTTCTCATCTTTCCCCCATCTGGTCTAGCTGATTCGCCAATTGTCTCTAGTGAGCTCTGATGTCCTTCTGTGATACTGACCCATAATAAATGTAACTTAAACCCAATACCACATTAACCCTTTGCTTACCTGGAGTGAGAATTATCCCCTTTCAGTTATGTTGCCTAGATAATGGGAAGAACGCATTATCACACTTGCCCATGGTCACCCAGTGGGTTTCCAGGGCTGAGTGGGGATTAAAACTTTAGTATTCTAGAATCCTAGTCCTACATGACACCACACCACACTGGCTCCCACATCACAGAGTAACTTCTATGGAATCCACATGTGTTGTTTCTTTGCCAACTAAGGGTAAGATAAACCCATTAGTCTCCAAGATGAGCTTGATCTTGGTACTCTGTACACCCCAAGGTCCCTTAAGGAGACCCTCCCAAAAGAGTAAGAGGATGGGGCCCTATTTTCTTCAAAACTAGATTCAATTCCTTGCCATAGTGTTAAAGATGTGATAGAAGTCAGAGAAAAATGAAGAGGTTAAGCATTCAGACAAGATTTAAATGTGACAGTTAACCACCATAAACAAAGGAGTGGAGTAGGTGACCAAATTCCAAATGTAAGAGAAATGCTGAGCAATCTTCTTTGAAGTATTTCTATTAATTAACTGTCTATACAATTTCAAGGACTTCTACAGGCATTTTGATACGTTGGAAGAACACTTGCGGATTTCCAACAGTGAACATTAATGACTTTCACAGATTAACCAGTTCATAATTAAGAGTCAGGTTGTCTTCAATCTGTCATCTTCTGAATAATTATAGAGAACGGCTAAACTGTCATTCACCATTACTTCAGTTATCTGCTGAACCTCTGTTATCTAAAGCCAATAGACTTGAGCCTAAGGTTATAATCGAAGATCATGGTATAAGTCTGCGGAGTGGGTATTATATTTCCCACTGCGGAACATTTTGATTTTAGCCTACATATGACCCAATTTATTTATTTTGTTACTGTTTATGCCTGCATTTTCCCCTGTGGGTTTCTCCTTACTCTACCATCTTTTGTCTGTGTTCTTAAAAACAATGTGGAAACAAAATGTTCGTGCACTTGCTCCATTTGGTTGTGATTCAATTTGTGCCCAATTCTGGGCCCTACTGGGTAAAACAAGAGCAACAGATACACCACCAAAATGTATATTGGGCCAACTGTTTGGGGACAAAAAATTAGATTGAGTGAATCTATCCATGTTGGTTTTATTTAATTTCTCTTTTTCCCGTTTAAGTTTGTTCAATAACTTTCCTCCACAGTTTGCAAATAAATAATTAAGTCCACATGAAAGTCTGTATGCATTTTCACGTGTACTTCTGTCAAAATATGTGATTTTTTAAAAATAAAATATACTCTTCTATAATACACACTTTTTTTTTTGTTTGCAGTGTGCTTTATTCTAAGGGCTGGACAACAGGATATTGGAAAGACTGTCTACTGTTGTATGAGCCTTATCAAAATTTGGGACTCTCCATTTTGGTACACACACATATTTGATATATGTATTTTTGTATGCATATTTTGACTGAAAGCTCTGTTTGGGACCACCTGTTGACTGGTGAAGCACAAATTAAATAAGATCACATTAAAATGCAAACTGAAGGAATTGCTTCCATGTTCCTAACTAAGAAACAACATATTGCTGTATACAGAACTTCACTTAGATTTTTTTGGAACAAGTGAGCTAAAGATGGCAGCCAAAGTTCTAGACAAGTAATTATGATGGAGAAAAATATTTAATTAACAAACAGAGACATTATGGGGAATGCTTATTTGGCATCAGATTACATGATAATGAAAATCACATTTGAATTCTATTTGTCCATTTCCCACGATGGTTGCTTATTCTAAATCACATCAACACAGAGAACAGGAAATTAGTAATATTAGCACTTCACACTTCACCACATATCCTGTGATGAATGGAGGCACTGTATAATAGCAATGTGCTCATTAGTTGCTGATGTGATTTATATTCAGTGACAGTATCCATACATGAGGAAATGATTGTCTCTAATATGAGTAATGAGAATTTTAGGGAGAACCCAGGGAGCTACCCCATATTAGACAACCATTTAGCCTAGTGCCCACTATTGTTTATTCTATCTGGGAGTGGTTATCCAAGGAGTTGGGTGGTATTTAAAATTACCATATGTAATTACTGTCTGAAACCCTTTAGAGATGCCAAGACCTGAAGCTAGAACATTTGGCATTCAAGAGGTGCTCCACCACTGAATTCCCTATTTGTAACCACCTCCCCTCAAAGATATGCTAGATGGATTTGTTTCCATGTCTATGGAAGATAAAAGTAGAATTTGCATTTTTCTTGAAATCCAATAAGTATGCATAATATGGCCACAGTTCCCTGAACAGTCATATTCAGTGATAGATGTAAAAGAGGAAGAATCAGAAATCTTAGGGATCTAAGATTGTTAGAAGCACCAAAAAATCTGAGTCCATGATAACTGGTGATTTTATAATGATTTTGTAATTCTCTTATAATTTAATATACAAAAGACAAAGTTTGTGTGTCTGCCTGTGTCAGGCAAAAATCTCATATGATTGGCTGCAGGTAAAGACCTCATATGATTGGCTGCCTAAGAACATTTTATGGAATCCTGGGGTTTGCAGTTTGGGGAGGGGCCTTTAGAATTCTCAGCCAGAGAGCTCTTGGGCCTCAATCTCTTGAATAGACTGGTTGCTATGGAGACATGGCCAACAGCTAGGAGGAGGGCAGTGTATTTCCCTCAGGAACCCAACCTCTGTATGTTAAATAATTCTGAATACAGATTGGATTGGGGGATATGGGGAAAAGTTACAGGTACTGGACAAGACAGTTTGGAGAATTAGAGACACAGGATCTCAAATCTTTCTAACAACTATTACCTATGAGAAAATGAAATCCCGGGCAACACTGGGTATATATGCTGGTGATTTAATAATTGTAATAAGCTTCTAGCTTGCCAACATCCCATTCATTCCTATAGCTCCATTGTTTTCTCTGTGCTGTGCTGTTTATGAACAGATAGCAGAATAGGACCCCTCTCCAAAAAACTGCAACATTTCCTTGAGGAAAGGATGTGTTGTTCGACAATATCAAATGCTATGAACCTTGAAAATGTCATAGTTGTGAGACTTCACCCCTTGGCTAAAGATGCTGAAAAGTGATACCAGGTTCATTTCTTGCAAATAATTGGGTGGAACAAGAGCTACACACTTTCCCTCATATCTTCTCTTTTACTTTGTTATGTTGTTTTTCTAGCAAGTTACTTTTTAAACATGAAATCTGGGAATCCAGGCCAGCTAATGGTGTAAACAGGAAAGATGGTATGGCTACAATCCAAGTAAAACCTACCTAACAAGGCAATATCATAACCCTATGCATAAGACAAAAAGAAGATGCTCCTTGTCGTACCACCTCCAGAAGCTGACTAGACTGGCAGGTGAATCTTACTTCAGTACTGATGATGGCAGGGCATTCTCTCATTCAGGCCAGTGACGTCACTTTAAAAAGATGGCAGAGGCTGCCTGGAACCCACAAGGCTTTCTTTCATTGAAGCGGAGCGATCAAAGGTTGCCACTGCTGCCCCAATCTCTGAGCTCTCTCCTGAAACAACTGTCTCACTTTGCTCAATGATAAATCCAGCCTGGAGTGTTTACCTGCTCTGTAGAAGTATATCAATTTCATACCATTTCAATAGTCATGTCTCCATCTTAAAGCGTCCTGGAATATGTACTTTAGTGAGGCACTGACTAATTCTGTATGCTAGAGAACTCTAACCCACTCTGATGAACTATAGTTCTCAAGGTATCTTGAATGTCTCTCCACACTACAAAATTAAACTGAATTAATCCTCAGCCAGTAAGGTGTAGTGGTTTGAGCATTAGAGTACAACAGTGGAGACCAGGTGTTGATTCCCTGCTTGACCATGGAAACCCACAGAGTGTGCCACACACTCTCAACTCCCAGAAACCCCTTTGATAGGTTTGCGCTAGGGTCAGAAATGACTTGAAGGCACACAACAGCAACAACAACTTTCTCATTTCAAGGTACCTTATAATTAAACTGATATGTGCAGATAACCTTTATATTTAACTGAGGCCGTTTCTACACTACATTGTTATAGCGCTAGTATCCCACTTTCAACATCCTATGGAATCCTGGGGTTTGCAGTTTAGGGAAGAGGCATTCAACCAGAGAGCTCTTTGGCCTTAGTAAATTGCAAATCTCAGAATTCCACAGGATGTTGAAAGTGGAACAATAGCACTATAACAGTATAGGCAGAAATGGCCTGAGTTTCGTTAAATTTATGCAATAATATGAAAGGACAAACAAGGAAAAAAATTTTAATTCCTAGGCTGATAGTAAGTAGACTGATCAGTTGGTCAGTGTTTGTGTGTGTGTGTGTGCTTGGCTTTTCCCCTTTGGACTTCTATCAGAGAGACTTAAGACACTCACTGCCACTGGAAGTTTGTCCTCCTTACATCATTGTCGACTGTATTGTGATTTGTTTGCATCCATGGAATGAATGGCAACAGAGTCACACTTACATGGGACAAAGGGATATTCAGAAATAAAGGTATGGTGTAGACCTATTGGGTCCCACCACTAAGGACCAAGACTTGTCCCACAGGCATAGTCTCATTCTGGGCTCTGTTTCTTGAAGCCCTTTTCACAATATAAAGCACTATGATACAAGTTTAACTACCATAGCATGAATTGGTGAGGTACCAGAGTTCTCTGGATCAGAATTATATATATTTCTCCCTAATCTTCAAATGCCAAAATTCCACAGGATGAAACAATGACAGTTACAATAGAGTTATGGTGTTATAATTGTGTAGTGTGAAAACACTCTTGGTCACACTAATTTTGTGGTGGCATGTTCAGAGTAAAGAAAAATGAACAGTGTAATTTGGCATGTCTCAAACTAACAGGATTCTAAGCCTGCTTGGAAGTAAGCCCCATTGTATTCAGTCCTGAGTGGACATGCATAGGTTGGTGCCATAAGAATTTTAAAAAGCAATTTCCCCCTCTTCTTAAACACTCTCAGTAGACTTTGGCAAGTCGTAACATGGAAGAGAAGCCAAATGTCATGCTGTAGATTAGGCAGAGAAGCTTCATGTTCATGCAGTGTTGTTGTTCTAGCATGGTGCTTGTCGTCATACTCTTAGCTTAGTGCCAGCTTCTCCATTAGGAACCATCTCTCTCTCCACCACCCCTTTCTGTGGGGTTTATAACTTGGCTATAACTTTGAGTTTCCTCTTGGTTGAAACTTGTCATGCAGAAATCTCAGCCCAAGGGATAATTTTCTTTCTTTTCTCTCCAAATTTTTTTTTTACATTTCTGAATATATTAATAAAAACAGAAACAGTTTTTCAGCACAAGGGCTCAAAGGCTGGGCTGGCTTCTGTTCACAGTATATTTGTCACTCTGAAATTTGCTGTGGCCAGGCAGTGTCATCTGGTGCAAAATGATGAGAAGTGTGGCCCTCCAAATGTTATTGGACGGCAACTCCCATCAGTTCTAGCCAGCATAGTCACTGGTGAGGAGGGAGGGGTAGGGAAGTTATAGTCTAGCAATGTCTGAAGGGCCACATATTCATAGAATTATAATGTGGTAGATCTTGAAGGTTCCCAAGGGTTTAACTGAGGCCATTTCCACACTAGACTGTTATAGTGCTATTATTTCACTTTCAACATCTTTTGGAATTCTGAGGTTTGTAGTTTACTGAGGTCAAAGAGCTCTCTGGCTGAGAATTCTAAATGCCCCTCCCTAACCTGCAAACCCCAAGACTCCATGGGATGTTGAAAGTAGAATAATAGCACTATAACAGTCTAGTGCAGCCTAAGTTTTCAGGAAAGAAAGAAATGATTGGAGCCACAGGCACGATATGATGCTGGTCCTTGGGACATTTTTTTTAAATAGTGGTCTCCCACATCAAATAGTTTGGGAAGCCCTGCTTTCGATTTGCTCAGATCCAGGTTATCTGAAGGAATGTATACTCTCGTATGAACTTGCCCATGTTCTAAGAACTTCTGGAGAGGCCCTTCTCCCTGTCCCACCACTCTCACAGGTACATCAGGTGGGAACAAAGGAGATGCTTTTCTCAGGGGCCACTCGCAGGCTCTGCAACTACCTGCCTATAGAGCTTAGGCTGGCACCCTCCTGACTATACTTTGATAGACAGGAGAAGAATCTGTTTTAACAGGAATTAGATGACTAATTGCACAAAGGAAAAGAACCTTGCAGCATGTATTGTACTGTCTATTCGTTGTTTTTTTGTTAATGGATGTGTTTTTAACTGGTTTTAATGTTATTGATAGTTTGGTATGATGTGCCTTTTCAGCTGTATTTAATTTTTGTAAGCTACCTTGAGCCAGTGTGGTATAGTGGTTTGAGAGCTGTACTACCTACAACCCTGGCAATCAAGGTTCAATTCCTGGCTTTGCCATGGAAACCCACTGGGTGACCTTGGACTGATTACACATTCTCAGCCCCCAAAAATGTTGTGATAGATTCACCTAAGGATTGCCATAAGTTGGAAATGACTTGAAGGCAAACAACAACAACAACAGCAACAACAACAACAACAACAACAGGCCATTTTGAATCCTGAACTGGGAATAGTAAGTGTCACGGTCTACCAGGTGTTACCAACTGGAGTTTTCGACCACCAATGATATGGTTTTATCCCAGAATCTAAGAATCATTGAGGTGTCACTGGATAATGTGGCATATTCCAAGCGGTGTTGCTTTTTGTAAATGTATTATTGTGACCTGATCTATGGAAATTTCATTCATATATGCATGAATGGAACCTTACTTGCATAACATTGGGTTTCGTACATAGTGAGCCATGAGATATGATTGTGTAATTTTTAATGACACTTTGAATCTTTCTGAATTTTTGAAAAGGTGGTTAAGAATGTATAGTTTTTAAGACTCTGATAAATATCAGGCTACACTGTATAGAACTGCAGAAAAGAAAAAAGAAAAAAAAACTTCAGTCTTTGATTATGATGATGGGCAATCAAACAAACTTGTCAAGTCCCTCTTGATTACCTGGCATATTTAGTGCAGGCAATTTCTCACCCATCAACAGAGATAAGAACTGACTAGTTAAAATTAATTAGGTTATAAGTTGCGTGTTTTTTTCAGTTAAGAGATAATGGCTGGCATTCAGTATTGCAATTATGGTTTTGCAACCTAGAGTTATGGATGAATAACTGCTCTATCTAGACATAAATGCCACCCCAACCCACCTTAACAGTCAGCAGCCTGATAGGGCAAAGGAGGTCAGTTCAGCTTCCAATCAAGGCACAAGAAGGATGGCATTTCTGTCACCCTCCCACAAGAAAGCAAGGCTACAACAATCAAAAGTAGGATCCCATCACAAGTCCTTGTCCCAGTCCAACTCATTGTGGAAGCAGGGTGAAAACATTATCCTTCGTATGTCCTGAGGTAGAGCTAAGATGGTGATATAGCCAGACATGCTTCTCTATCTCTCTCTTTTGTCTGTTTTTTCTTTTCTTTTCTTTTCTTTTCTTTTCTTCCCTTTGAAATAGAACCATTGGGGAGTGCATGTGGCCACAGGAAGCTGATTTACAGCAAGTAGAGAGTCTTTTAATTATAGTTTTGGAAGTAAATGAAATAAGACCAAGGTTCCTGTAAGATAATATGAAATAACAAGAAACAACACCTCCAGCCCCCTGCACCAAGTCTTGAGAAGTAAATAGAGAATATAATACCACCACATTGACTGCAGAGTTCATTTAACTCTGGCAGAGAGGAGAGACCTTGTGCTGGTAAGATGGTGGTGATGACTAGAGGTGTTATAAAAATCAAGGACTTTTGCCTTTAGTGTCACATTTCCCTTTGAGGAGATGGAGAATTCAAATGAAAATTACTCAGTTTTTTTCCTGGACGAGTAATGAAAGGGGAATTAATAACAGGGAACAATGTAACACCCCTTCGAGTTTGGATTGGACTTTGGATATTAAAGGTAGCCTCAATGATTAGAAAGAGGAGTTTGGCTACCTTAATCTGGCCACTGAACTGTCTCTTGCTGAGAATTTGCCTCCTCAATCTCCTGATAAAACTAACATGTCAGAGGAGTTGGAGATGAATCAGCCTTTACAGCTGGCCCCAAATAGAGGCAATGTAGTTAAGGATGAAGCCTTAAGCAAGACTCCGGTTTCAATTAAAGATGATTTATCACTTGGAAGCTGGCTTTTCCACCTAACAGAAGATATTCAGAATATGAAATCCTTTCTAAGTGTATCCAACAAACTTCTAACAATCCTGGTAGATATACGCAAAAGATATGGTTCTTATATCCCAGTTGGAAGCTGACCAAACCTCCTTTGTCCAATCTGGCTCCTAGCTATTAACATGGACTGGGAGCTGGAAGTTGCTCCTGGAGATGCTACTCAGGCCATTTCCTCACTACACTGTTATAGTGCTATTATTCCACTTTAATCTTCCTGTGGAATTCTGGGGCTTGTAGTTGACTGCAGCCAAAGATGCCCCTTCCTAAACTGCAAACCCCAGGATTCCATAGGATGTTGAAAGTGGAATAATAGCACCATAAAATGTAGTGCAGAAATTATGCAGGTATAAGTAAATGCCAATATATAGTATAAGCAATCATAATTATGTTACTGTGAAGTTGTATAAATGCTCTGGCTTTGCGTAAAAACAACTTTGTAAGTGGGAACATAGGTGAAAATTTGAAAAAAAAACTTTTGAGAAATTAATATCTATGTTGGGTTCAAATATTTTTATTTATTTTTTTATTTATTTGCTTGTATCCTGCCTCTCCATATGGATCGAGGTGGCAAACAACTTACAAATAGCATGTATTTCGATACATTTCTATACATGCTCCCAACAAGCTGGGTACTCATTTTACTGACCTGCGGAAGGATGGAAGGCTGAGTCAACCTTGGAACCCGGCAGGATCGAACTCACGACCTTGTGGCTTGCAGTATTGGCATTTAACCACTGCGCCACTAGGACGCCATATAAATATAAATATAAATAAATATCAATGTGTTATTAGTTGGGGGGAAAAGGAACAAAGATGTATTTGTCTAACTCAGTTTGAACTGAATGCATATTTAATACAAAATCTATATCTACTTTAAATACCACTTTTTTAAAAAGTTCAAAATTACATTCCCATTAAAGGATGGTGTAATTTTTGCCCACAGTGTGATACATGGATGTGTTTTCTACCACTATTGCAAAATATACTGGAAAATGCTAATTACTTTAGCTCAGTTGCACAAAATGACTGTGTTTTCTTGCCCTCTGTGACACAGGCAGTTTGGGGGTGAAGAAAGAAAGAAAGAAAGAAAGAAAGAAAGAAAGAAAGAAAGAAAGAAAGAAAGAAAGAGAAAGAAAGAAAGAAAGAAAGAAAGAAAGAAAGAAAGAAAGAAAGAAAGTATTTTAAAAACCCTGTTGTCAATCCTTTCATATCTCAGTCAGCTCTCCCCAAAAATCCTGAAACACTGGAGTCCTGTGCATTCTTTTCTGTAAAATAAACTATTACTCCTTTCAAAAACTAACTTTTAATGCAGTCAATTGTAGTGGAAGACAAGAAGAAACGATAACCTCCCTTTACTCATACCATTGTCCCCCCCACTTTTTAACATATTAAGCTCTGTTGGTACTCTAATGTTCAAATGTCCATAGATAAAGAGGATAGGTCCTCTGAGGCTTATTCTACACCTAAGTAGAAAGAGATGCTGAGCATTATGAGGTGGGAGAATGGATTGGGTGCCACTGATTTTGAAATAAGCCTTTTCCTGAAAATAAAAATGACAAGCCATGGATCTCAGAACATTGTGTATAATGTGGGACAGTACCCCTTTGACATACATGAACACATATTTTTGAACAGGAATCCTTGTGTCATACCAGAACTTGGCCACATTGGTTGGGGGATTCTAAGTTGTAGCTTTTTTTAAAAAAAAGAACGTTTCCAAATTCTCCTGACAACAATGGATATGTTTGTTCCCTCTCCCTAATAGCGACCATGTGTTTCTGTTGCTTTTTTTTCCTAAGTCCATTCATAAGACATCAAAATGCAAAGAAGAGCTTGCACCTGCGTATGAACCATGTTTTGGACCACAGTTAACTGTAAGTTCAAGACAGGGTCAGCGTATGAGATAAAAAGAGCACATTGTGCAAATAGGTAACACCATTAAAGCATACAGGCCACAGCCAAGGCAAACAATCACTCAAATAACTGCCTAGGGAAGTCATCTGTGTGCTTAAATACCTGCACACAGAATTATGCAAGGCATTTGCTTTTGCTGAAATAATAAAGGGGCAGGAAATCATCTCCATATTTATCTTCTGGCTGTTTTCTTCCTTGTCTCTTTTAGATCTGATCTCTTTCACACTATGCAATTAGAGCATCTTGATACAGTTTTAACTGCCGCAGCTCCATCCTATGAAATCCTGGGATTTATAGTTTCAAGGGGCATTTAGAATCCTCAGCCAGAGAGCCCTAGTGCCACAGCCTTTTGTTCAGTATGAGTTTAACCATGCCTCTTTGCTCTGAAGTAAAGCCCAATTGAAATCAGTGGGATTTACTCATAAACTGAGTGTGCTTTATATTACAGTCATGCTTAACAGCAACAAAAACATTGTTCACTCAGACTTGAAAATGGACTGAAACGCTGACTACGGAGGACTGGATTGTGAAAGTTGCTGAGTTAGCCCAAATTGCCAGACTAACATGGGCTTTAAAGGATAAGCCAATGGAATTTTTTTTTGGAAAGACTGGAAATCATTTATGGAGCAATAAGAAATCTAATGAAGCAATAATTTGTGGCTATAGTTAGTAATAATTCTGGTAGGATTATTTAGAATATTGGTTTTTTTTCCTTTTTATGTAATTTTTCTTTCATTACAATTTGGCTTGTGGAGGGTCAGAGCCCTTTTGTGTTTTAGTGTTTTAGCTTAGTGTGATAGCATTGTGTTTTACTTTTAGATTTAGCTCTTTTTCTTATTATTGGACATCTATTTCTCTGATTGTGACTATGTCTCAAGCTGTGAATTTGTTTATTTTAAAACTAATAAATAAATAATCTTTGGTTTAAAAAAAAAAGACACTCCAGATCCCTGTGGCTCCTTAATGGGTTTCCTGGAACTGAGTTCAACCTCCCTGCCTGGAGGGAAGGCAAGTGGAAGATGAGTGCCTGGATAGGAGAGAAACAAAGAAAGCTGAACTATGTATGTATGGTTTATCATTCTAATAGTTACATACCTTCCAACATTAGGATAATTTGGATATGTGCAGCCAAGCAACATCTGAGTGTGGTCAAGGTGGCAAATGTTATTAATGAACAGACAAGCCAGGAGAAGCTGCGGCAGTTTGCTTTTGCTGAGCCTACTGGGAAGGGCAAGATTCAACCTGCTCCTCTCCTCTCCTCTCCTCTCCTCTCCTCACTGCTGAGTTAACAGTGCAAACTACTTTTGCACTTTGAACTCAGATTACAGCAATTGAAATAAGCTGAGGACAAAGGGGGAAAGTGGGAGGAAAAAAGAAAAACAACATTTTAAAAACAGCTGAAAAAACAAAATGATAGAGTTGAGAGTGTGCCTACCAAATGTGGACAATTGGAGGGTATGTACAAGAAAACAGTACAAGCAAGTTGCTAAAAGGGAAAGTTTACTCCTGCTGCAGTCCACTGCTGGTTGCCAGGCTATTCCCAACTTGAGCTGCCAGGAAACTATCTAGCAAGTGAAAGTATCCAGTGAGGCCAACCAAACAAAAAAGTGCTCCCCCCAATGCCAGTAGAGAGTTGGTAATGTTTGGCCATGATGCTGAGAAATACTCTAGAATCCATATGGCTGTTGGCAGGGGCACAATGGTATGGCTGCTCATAGGATCAGATCAAAATTCTTCCCATTCAACCGCCTGCTCCAGTTCAAATGTAAAGTTCATCCTTTGCTTAATAATGCACCACTCATCTGAAATCCCTCTTATAGCAAATCCATTGTTGGCACTAATAGACAGAGGGGGGAAAGGGTTCATTTTTTTTTTCTTATGGAGAGCCAGAGCTCCTTGATCCAGGAGGGTTACACATGTTATAGTTCTATAAATAAAATAAGCTTGAGAACATTAAAAAAAAAAAAACTAGCTTTGCTTTGGCTTCTGTCAAAGACTACCACTGCTCCTTTAACCCAACAATAAGGTGGCCTCCAGGGGCCCATTTATTTTTAAAAGAGAGTATGTTATAGTGTTTCATAGTGCTAAGTCCAGGCACAATAAAATAATCATAAAATTATAATGTGCTGACATGTGTGGGTTTCTTAACAGAAAGCCTGAAATCTCAATAGCATTTTGCATCTGGAAACAAAGATGTTTAGTTTCATTTTGTTTTCTGTACAATTAATTTCTCTCCCAGAATGTGCAGTCTCTTTCTCAGTGGCAAAACATAATTATTTATAATTATTTTGTTTATAATATTAATTGCTAAGGAATTTAGGATCCCATGCCATAGCAGCTGAATCATGATCTAAACCTTGGAACATCTGTATAGGCCAGTGCTGTTCAAATGGCCCCAGGCAGGGACAGGAAGCAGGCTGAAAGAAATCTATTGATGGACCTTCAGGATTACTTCTAGTAGATCGATAAGGATTTCCCGCTCTTGGCTGCTTAACTATAGTAGGTAAAATCAGTTTGTAAAAAATCTTTTGGTCTAATGCTGATTGCTTTTTTTTTTTTTTAGCCTTACTAAATTCTGCCCTACATGGTTACAGTGCTATTATTTCACTTCCAACATCCTGTGGAATTCTGGGGTTTGTAGTTTCCTGAGGCCCAAGAGCTCTCTGGCTGAGAATTCTTACTGCCCTTTCCTAAACTGCAGATCCCAGGATTCCTAAACTGCAAATCCCAGGTTGAAAGGGAAATATTAGCGCTATAACAGTGTAGGGCAGAAATAGTCTTAAGAGAAAGATCTTCAAACTCAGGTTGATATTGAGAGCCAAATTCTTCTGGATAGTCAGAACACAAGCTTTATAGTGCTTTAAAGGACTAACCAGGACTTTGAATTCTGCTTGGAAGTAGACTGGCAGCCAAGAGAGCCCCTGCAACAAGGCAATTATGTGTCCCCTGTACTGTTTTTATTGTTGTTGCGTGCCTTCACATCATTCACAACCTATGGTGACCCTAAGGTGAACCAATCACAGGGTTTTCTGAGACTACTACATCTACAACCTTGAAGTACAGTTAATGTTGCTACTGTATGCCTTCAAGCGATCACCAGGTTATGGTGACCAAAAGCCAAACTTATCATGTTTTTTTTTTTTTATTTCAAGATTTGTTAACAAGATCTTTGCCATTGCCTTCCTCTGAGGCTGAGAGTGCGTGATGTGTACAAGGTTGCTTTCCATGGCCAAGTGGGATTCAAACCTGGTCTTCCAGTGATTTTGTCCAATGCTCACCACACTGGCTCAAATTTACAATACTATACTTTTTTAAAGAAAAAGACATCATTCAATAACCTTAGAGCATAGCTAAATCCTGTAGATTTTTGTCAGAGATATAGCCTACATGCTTAACTCTGGGCTCCTCCAGACAGGGCAATTGTAATCAGGAGTTCACAACAGTTGTTGCTGTAGTTGTCAAGTTTTTTTAAGAAAATATCCAAATGACATTTCTGTGATGCTGGACTATTTGGTGGCAAATCCTGTAATCAGCTGCAATATTTCATTTCTCCTGAGTAGGTTTTGGGTTTGTTTTTCATTTCAAGACATGTCAGAACAACAACAAAAGCATTGTTCTCCCTTTTCTCCTTTTAATGTTTTTAGAGTTATAACAATTAAATAGCATTTCTGCACTACAGCTCTAAAACACTTTAAAAAAAAGTGAGAGAGGAGAAAACATTCCCTTCAAACCACAGGTTGTTGTTGTTGTTGTTGTTGTTGTTGTTGTGTGCCTTCAAGTTATTTCCAACTTATATTGACCCTAAGGCAAACCTATTATGTGGTTTTCAGGGGCTGAGTGTATATGATGTGCTCAAGGTCATCCAATGGGTTTTTATGGGCAAGCAAGGAACTGAACTTTGGTCTCCAGGGTTGTAGTCCAGTTGCTCAGACCACTACACCATGCTGGGTCTCTTTGAGCCACTTCAGAAAACTATGCTTCAGTTTTGTTGTTTTTGGCCACACGGGGTTTTTAAAATGGGGCAAAGAGTCGTCCAGGGAGGGCGTCTGCATCTGGGAGCGGACTGGGTCAGATCTACTTAACGTAGATCCACACCTCAGCCCGCTCCGGAATGACCCCAAGTGGTCGTCCAGTGTGCTTTTGAAAGACCGCTAAAAACAGGTCTTTCAAAAGCACGGAGCATGCCAGTGCGAGCCTGCTCCCTTGTGCAGATTTGCAGGCTCGCCCCAATGCGAGCCTGCAATCTGCCGGGGGCGGGCTTTAGGCTGGCAAGCTTCAGCAGTTGGCTGAGACCCTCGAGCAACCGGAAGCTGCCATTTGGGACGCTGGAGCAGTGCGTATCGATGAGCGGCGTGAACCGGACCGGGGAGCCAAGAAGTCCAGTAAGTAGCGTCACGGGGCAATTCCCTCACCTCGTGCGGAAATGACCTTTGTATTTTAAAAAACTTAGGGAAAGCCCTAGGGCAGATCCAAGAAATGACTGCAAACATCCCGCAAAAAGGAAGGAATTAGTGGCCCTGTAGGTGACAAACACCACCAAAACCCAAGGAATTACATCATGAGAAGTCACACTTCACTAGACTACCCTGGAAGAGCCCTCTGTCCCACTGATATTGATAGCGTTTTTCAAAAAGGTTAATATTGCTTGCCTGATGCCCAAAAATTTCCTCAAACAAAATTAATTTGTGATGGGAGAAGAAGGGAGGCACAAATAGTCTGAGATGCTTGGACAGCTAAACCTTTTCACTTATGCTGGGTAGTAGGTGCCACCTTTTCGATTGGATGGCCTTGATTTTTTTGGCCCTTGCATGCTGCTGTTAAATGGCATAGGAGCAAGGCTGATAAGAAAAGATGGCAAAAGCCTTGGTCAGCCCATAAAAAATAATGAGCTCATTAAGGCTTTCTGCACAGCACTTGAGCAGAAATACCACTGTGATGACATTTTTTTAAAGCTCTGCCGATACTTCCCTTCCTTCCAGCTTGCTGCAGCTGGCAGAAGCTTCTGTTTCCCTTCTGTACAGCCAAAGGGGAGAGGGTGGGTTTGTTCTCACCTGTAAAACTGGGCTCAGAATGTGGTTTTCCATGCCAAGCCACAGGGGATTGGAGTGTAAGTCATAGGGTCCAATCCATGATCCCCTATTTTCCCTTCATGGGTGGGAAATTCCAGAACAGGCAAGGCAAGTTTTGCATCCTGATGCAAATTCTGACAGACAGCTGGAGCTGAATGTCCCTCCAAACCATAAACTTCAGATGTTTCACATCAATGCTAACTAAGATGAGCAACTAATCTGAGGGGATTTTCTGCTACCTGAAAATATCTTCTGTTTAAACAGAGAAACCTTCTTCCTTGCAGCTAACCACAGGTAACAGCCATGTGAATTAAAGTTCTTATCTTTTTATTTTTCACTAACAAAGTTTCTGGTTTTTGCCATTGAGATATTCCACATGTGAAGCTTAACCACAAGAAAGATGGGGTGGTGAGATCCTGTTTCATCTATTGAGAATGCAATTAAAAGATACTAGAGATTTCAACTGAGCCATTCACATAAGCAAACAAACCCAAACTGTGCTACTTGGCAGAGCCTAGGAAAGTAACTTTTTGGTCTACATATGTCAGAATCATCACCATCCCACCAGCATGGCTTTTGCCTGTGGTTGATGAAACCTATAGGCAAACACATTTGGAAGACAGCAGGTTGGAGAAGCCTTAAAATAAACAGATGATGGATATCATCCATTTAGGGCTTAACAGATGAAATGTGACACTTTGCATTGCCCTTGGAAGCTGTTAGGAGTCAGTACATCATGATACTAGAGGAGAGCTTTTGATAGTTCTCCTTACTACAACACTTTAGCAGTTCTGTTTGGGTTTGTTTTTTTTTTGTTTTTTTTTTTGGTTCTTTTTTGCCAAAATATCCTTTTCTATACAACTGTACAAGAACCCTATACATGCCTTTGCTTCTGGTCATTCTATTTGAAAATGATAAAGGTCATGATTTTGAAATAAAGACAATGGGTGGGGTCAAACTTAGGCCATTTCTGCATAGTGTCACAGTCCTGCTATGGGGATAGGATGGCAGTGGTCCATGGGTTGTGCTTCTGTACAACGTTGTCATGGTCCCGCTGCCATCCTGCCTCCCCTGTTGTGATTACGGGATATTTGTTTAACAGAATAAATCCATTAAGTGCCCTCCATCTCATGATGCTCCCATCCTTACTTGCCATGTGGAAAGGTAGGAAGTGCAGTGGAAGTGCTTCCTTCCCCAGCACAGCATGAGAAATAACCCGGATGTATTGCAGAAGGCAAGTATGCATCACTCATGCTCCCTTCCACAGGGAGCCAGGTGGGTGTGGAGGGGAGCATTCCTGTCACCCACCCTTCCTGACAAAGGTGCTGCCAGGATTGCAATGGGAGGATGACAGGATCAGGTAGGGTGTGGAAATGGCCTTAGTCTTCCTACAGTAGACCCACTGGAGTCAATGGAACAAGGCAGGCCTAATGATTTTTATAGATCAACTGTGAGCATGATAACATTTTAATACAAGCTAATGTTTTTAAAAAAATCTATTTGGAACCTATATTCCTGGGTCCATTTGGTATTGTTTTGCCAGAGTTTTACACTAGATGTCTATGGGTCCCCACTCCTGGCTTGATTACTGAGTAGGAACATGAGTTCAGTGCTTAAACACTCCAGTTTCTCTGTTATAACTAATAAAAGAGACCTCAACTCTTGCTGGCTGTACCTTTTAGTACTGGGTCACTGGCTATAGGATCTCTTATTAACAGGGCACTACTGTTAACTGTTTAATCGTTTGGTGTGACTTTTGTTTTGTAGCCTGTTCCATTTTCTGTGTGCTTAATGAGCTTAAGGCTAATGCAGTACACAGATACTTAATTTCCTTCTTTCTTTTTCCTTACAGGCCTCCTACTCTTTATATATTTCAGGCACATATTAAACAATGGTGTAAAGCTTCCCTCAGGATTTTTCAATGTTTGTGGTGCCATTCTGCCAAAGAAAATATGTTCACAAAATCAGGTGTCACTTTGAAAAAAAGTCCTCATGGCTAAAAATGCACATTGATGAAAATTAGGGTTGCCAGATCTCAGGACCCAGCCTTTAGTCTCCAGTTTTCATGGGTGGGAGATGAGGAGATACATTCTTCAGTTTGGGGGGACTCAGCTCCAAGGCAAGAGAAAAGGATGCAAATCTCTAACACGGCTAGTAGAGCAGCAGTTTGCTACCATTTTGCAAGGCCCAACTGTTTTGTCACTGTAGCTTGCAAAGACTTGCCAGGGAGTACTATGAGCAGTCAGCCTTTCACATTTGTGGATCTCAGTTTCACAGATTTGATATTATTTGTGAGTTTCTCCAATCCCTGCCCCCACCCCGCATTTCAGAAGTTTCTTTTCCATGAGAACCTTCCCTCTCAGCAACTCTGATCAGGCTACTCAGCTCTTTAAAAACCCACCTCTGGTCCTCTTCCTTCTCCTTCACCCCCACCAGCCACTGCTTGGCCAGCTAAGGACAGCACACAGTCCAGTTTCTCAGCACCACAAACCCTCTTCTGATTCCCCCACACACACAACCAAGGAAGGAGATGGGTGTGAGAGAGGAAGTATAGGGCCATCATGATGACCATCCTTTTCTTTCTCCTTTCCCTGACCTGGTTTAGATCCTGGGTGCCATTTCCCCCTACCACGCCTTGGCACACTTCCCATAGACACACACATTTTGATAGTTAAGATTTTCCCACTTTTGTGGAACTCCTACACTCTAACCCTAGCGAATGTGGAGGGTTGACTGCACAGTAGCTCCTTCACTTTTGTGAGGGTTTGGCACACAGAACCCTTATGAAAGTGGAAAAACTGTAAATAACTCCCCCATGACCCCCTCCCATTCCCTTCTGGGCCTCCCCCTTCCCATTCCCTTGCCTTTTGTGTGGGGGCCAGGAAGGGAGAGCTCCGGAGAGGAGAAGGAAGGTGCACACATGCCTCCCTCCCACTTCCTTGCTTTTTGTCCAGGTGCTTGCCTTCCTTCTCTTGCAAAATGCAAGGGAATGGAAGGAGGATAATGGGGGGAAGGCAATGAAGGGAAGGTACAAATGATCAAATTGGCAAAGGTCACATCCACATATGTGTAGGGCTGACTGTAGTTACTTAGTTAGCTTCCTCCTTTCCTCCCAGTCCTTGTGGCACCAGGGTGCATCCTCTGTTCAGTTCTGCATCCACCTTCTGGCTAGAAGGAAGCAGATTAGATTAAAAGTTCCTTATTCTGTCTAAGAAGGAATACACCTCTCACCATACCTTGATCTGGGAAGAGCTGAGAATTCTATTTTAATTTCCAAACAGGAAAATATGGGGGGGGGGTATGCATGTTCGTATGACAAGCTGTGAGCAACTATGGTTTGTACTTAATGCTTAGTGCTTAAAGACATCTCTAGGGGTTGCCTGTACCTCTCAGTGTTTGGCCCGGAAACCTCAGGTCTGAGGTAAATATGAAATGGCAACCCCATGGAAAAAGCATTTTTATTGATGAGCCAAATGTGTATGAAAATGTGGACATTTTGAGAGGGGGGGAAAAAAAGAATCCACCCAAATATGCACAAATTGCTATGTGGGCAGAAAAGAAAAAGTTTAATAACCCAACAGGGAACTGGAATGGGGGTAAAAATGCTGGCGAGATTCTGAGAAATGTAATGGAAATGAGACTGGTGAGTATTCACATCTCTAGATGATGGCTGAGTAACTATTCCATGAAGATTACAGCCAAATGACCCTGGTAACATGCACTCCTAACCATAGCTCCCAAAAGTTGCAGAATCCAGGATAATATTAGCTGCTCAGCTGTACTGTGACTCAAGCATACTTTCCCACAATGTCTTTTCTGGATGAGAATGCTAAATCAGATCCTTGACAGCTATGGCCACAGTGCTCAGCAACCCAAATGCTGCAAGCCAGCTGCGTTTTGGACACATGCACCAAAAGTTCTTTAATGTGAATCTATTATTCCTGATGAAATGCTGATTACTTGTTGTGAAACTTCAGAACTGCAAAGCCAGCTGCATTGGGGCAGACATTCCTTAATAACCTCTGACTCTCAATGAAACTTTTGTTGAGTGCCATGAACTGTGTGACCACAACAGGGAACCAAGAAGCCTTTCATTTGTTTGTTTGTTTGGTGAGTTTGGGACAATCAGTTCTCTCAGTTGTTTCTTTTAAGTCATGTAGATTTAAAATTCAAGCCTGTTTACAAGGGTATATCTACACTATACTATTATAGGACTTTGATAGAATTTTAACTACCTTTTCTCTTTCCTACTGAATCCAGGGATGTCTACTTTGGTGAGGTACTTTGAATTCTTTGCCAGAGTGCTCTAGTGCTGTAGTTCAGGGCAGTGAGCTAAAGAATTCTAAGTATCTCACCAAACTACATATTCCAGTATTCCATAAGATGGAGACATGATAGTTAACATTTATTTATTTATTGGATTTATATCCTATCTTTCTCCCAAGAGTGGATTCAAAGCAGCTTGTGGTCTAACTGCTGTAATTGTGCAGATACACCATAGATGAGCTGGTTTGCAAGATTGCTGGGGGACGGGATTCAGTCCTCAGCCAGTTAGGATGGGTGGAGGGTTAGTGCACAATAGTAAGTACACTAGCCCTTCCACATTCACAGAATCCTCGTGAAAGTGAACAAAAAAGTGAATAACCCCCCACCATTCCCCTTCAGAGTTCCCCCCTCCCATTCCTTTGCCTCTGGCACCAGCATTCCTGGGGACAAAAAAAGAAAGAAAAAAAGGACAAGGTAAAGAGCTTACTGGTGTTTTTCCCTCAGATGGAGAAGAGCAGAGTTCTTGTGTTCTATCTGCTTCCGGTGGCTATCTTGAGAAAGGAAGGATAGGAGCAAAGAGAGCACCTGATCAATCAGCAGCCATTCTATAGCAGAATGTGCAGCCACAGGGCAGAAAGGACATGACTTCAGCAGTGGGAGGGGGCTTTGCTCACCCAAAAGTTAAAAACGGCTATTTTAAACACAAGCCTCACAAGTCTGGGGTGAGGAATGCAAGAAAATGGGAGAAAGAAAAATGGGAGTGGGGACAGATGTGGAGATGTGCAAATGAGAAGGCAGAACTGTACTCCAATAATGTGCATGCATTACATCATCAGTAGCTTTGTGCGTACGTGCCTTCAAGTTGTTTTCTACTCACAAAGTTTTCTCAGCATGATTTGTTCAGAGGGGGTTTGCCTTGCCTTGCCTTCCTCTGGAGCTGAGAGATTGTGAATCACCCAAGGTCACTCAGTGGGTTTTCATGGTCAAGCAGGGATTCCAACCCTGGTTTCCCAGAGTCCTAGTCCAGCATGCCGGCTCTCTTATCAGTAGCTTGCTTTATTCATATATGCATATATTCATTTAAAGTATTGGTTTATTACCTCTCAGCCTACTAGGGACCCTAAGGTGATATGCAACACACAAAAACATTATTTGTAGCATTAAATGTAAACAACCAAAACAGATTTAAAACATTATCTAAAAGCAGATTAAAACTATTTTAATTTTTTTAAAAAAATAAATAGGCACATAGTTAAAGCAACCAGAGCAGTCACATCTGGTTAGAAGGACTGAAGGCCATAGGAAATGATAAAGTCTAAGGGCCATTCCGCACTACACTCTTATAGTGCTATTATTCCACTTTCAACATCCTGTGGAATTCTGGGGTTTGTAGTTTACTGAGACCAAAGAGCTCTCTGGCTGAGAACTTTAAATGCCTCTCCCTAAACTGCAAACCCCAGAATTCCACTGGATGTTAAAAGTGGAATACTAGCACTATAACAGTGTGGTATGGAAATGGCCTAAGGTACCCACTGAAAACTCAAGAAGGATGAAACTAGTCTCGTTTCCTATGGGAGGGAGTTTTACATCTGGAGGGCTATTACAGAGAAAGCCCTGTCATATGTATTCAACAGCCTAGCATCTTGGGATGGTGAGATCCACAACAGGGCCAATGATTCCAGCTGAGAAGGAATTATCAGGAAACAGAGGAGCCTTTTTTCTTTTTCTTTTTTGAACACTTATGAAAAGAGTTCATAAGTATTGAGGCAGTTCTGAATTTCTGAAGCAAGAAGGGTAGGATGGGAAATTCACTGCTTAAAAGAACTCCCAAATGGCAAAGGCGTATCTAGTGTAAATAGATCCTAGGGCAAGCATGGAAGTTGCTGCTTCCTCCTCCTCTTTCGCTAAATCTTCCAGCATGGCTTTTTTTGCACCCTGCCTTCTGGCATTGGCACCCCAGGGCACATGCCCTACTTGCCCTAGCCTAGACACGCCTCTGTCAAATGGTAAATGTGGTGTCTAGAAGCAGTATCCATGAAGCTTAATTGGTAAATTCAGTTGCTTCACCAAAGGTTTTGTACACCATTCTGTACCCCTGAAGTTGAAAAACCCCTTAGAGATCCACATGCTAGTAGTTGTTGGGCTGGGGGCCACAACCCAAAGTGAGTCGGGCCACCCTCACTATGAACATGCTGTTACCTCACTGGTAAACCCTGTCCCGTGGTCTACAGTTTTGATATTAAAATATGATTCAACGTGCCTGAGAGGTCACCCGGATGAGCATGGAGGCAGCAACAGTCGAACGATCAAAAACCAGGTCAGGCCAGTATAATCCCCTGTTACATAACCCCAGGAGACTTCAAGCTGTGCAAGCCCGCCGTAGACAAAGGGTCCTCAGCCACTGAGGAGCCAACTTGAGGGGATTAGTGACCTTTCCCCCAAGTTGAGCAATGATAGCAATAAAATCCTATCAGGCAAGGACTATTTACATAAATTCACACCACAACCCAACGTAACTGAAGATCCTGAAACTTTGGCAACACCTTGTAATCTCATCATGCAAAAGGAGTTGCCATTGTGGAGCTTCTTTTCTGTTGCAACACTCTTTGTTCTCCCCAGGAGAGGATTTGCCCTCAAGGTACTTTTCCCCCTACAAATAGTCCCAGTTTTTGAGCGTTTCTTTGGATCACTCCCAGTCATACCAGCAGACCGTTTCTCTGTCCGTTGAGTAATCCCCACAGCCCTCTCCATGCTGAGCTCCATTTCTTTGCTGTTTTTCCCAGACCAAGGATTTCAGGAAAAGGTGCAGTATTACCCCAGCTACAATCCCTTCAATATTTCCCCTATCCAGTTTCCTCTCTTTTGCTTCTTAATAACTCTTGAGTGAGTGTGTGAGTGCTTGCGTTGGTGTGTGAGACTTTCATTCAATAAAATCATTTATTTGACATTTTCATTTGGTTTTTGGCTTGGCCTGATCCCATAAAAACTGGGTAAAAAGACTCCACTAGGTTACCCTGCCTCTTGCATAGCTATTGCTCGTGCTTTGGCTAGCTTCCATTCCCTATCATGTGGAGCACATTAAGGTGTCCCCCACGGGACCCCAGAAATCAGGGTAACAATGCAGCCCTTGACCTGCCCACCTGGACCTCATTCTCACAACACATAGCATTCATCCTACATGTGCACACACTGAACCATGGGTGTAACTATGGCGAGGGGGTGGCAAAATGAAGGCATCCCCTTCTCAAGAATTCTGCCCTCCCAAATAATTTTTTTCTCCAGTCCCAAATTTCATGCAGTGCAGTAGCCAAAAAGGATTGGGCAAAGTTACAAGGAAATGTAAACACAGCAAACTGAAGAGTTCTAGGTGTGAATGATTTTTAATGTCTCACTTCCTGCAATGCTAGACTTCTTATTTTGGTGGGGCAATGCCACTGTTTTCTACCCCCTCCCCCTGTACCTGTGCCTCTACATTGAATTCTCATCAGTATTACTTCCATAGCCTCTGACTAAGGTTTGTGTGGAGACCTCTCATTCACAACTTTCAGATGCAGGAAGAAAAGCAGGATAAAGAGTTTGTGTAAAATGGAAGTTAGTGTGTGAAGAAGACCACTATCCCTGAATGCTTACCATTACTCACTTCGTTTTCAATATATATTTAGGATGGAGGCTTTTTTTGTGTGTGTTTCTCAGTGTTCATGTGTATATATCATACCAAGAGATGGAGAGAGATTTACTGCATAAATAATCAGAGGAAGACATAAACTTCCTTTAGTTAAAAATTCAGTGTACAGTTTGAAGGAAATGTTATTACCACAGGAATTTCAACAAGTTTCAAGATGCAAAGTTTATTCCTAGTGAGATTACTAGTTTGGAGTTTGCTAACCTATCAAAGCGTTTGAGGATTATCACACAAATAACCCCATGTCACAGCGTTAACACGATATGTCAGTCTATTTCAAAGGGGGCTAACATTACCTTTCTGAGAGAATGCTTTCAGATGTTCTTTCAGAATCCTTTGAGAGGAAATCTCTAGAGCTCAACCACTGACATTCCCTTACAGGTCTACCAACAGCAATGGTTGCCTAGCAGCAACTACATTTATTATTTTCCTTTTGCTCTGGATATCTTGAAGTGATAGTGCTAGTTCTGATTTTAAAAAGCTAAGTTATTTTAAAGAACTTTATCTCCAACAGAAGTCTTTTGCCTAGGCACCAAATGTCCTTTGTTGTCTGGCCCTCACTCAGGCCATTTCCGCACTACACTGTTGTAGTGCTATTATTCCACTTTCAACATCCTATGGAATCCTGGGGTTTGCAGTTTAGGGAGAAGCATTTAGAATTCTCAGCCAGATTGCTCTTTGGCCTCAGTAAACCCCAGAATTCCACAGGAGGTTGAAAGTGGAATAATAGCGCTATAACAGTGAAGGGCAGAAATAGCCATAGTTTTCTTTCTGAGAATACATAGTTGCCATGATCTAGCTGCAACTAGGTTACTACTCGGTCCAGAGGTGGCCATTCTGTTAGTGCCATGGTTGCCTCCAAAGCTAGGAAATAACTCATTTTTCTAACGAGATACCTTGGTAACTAGGTTTTTTTGTTTTTGTTTGCAATAACAAGTTGAAACAGTTACTTTTTTTTTTTTTACTTTCCATGACCATAGCTGAAATTTACTGCTTTTCAGAAGAACAGGAACAAATAATCTACCAGGTATTCAGTACTGTGTGTATTAGCTGATTCTAAGCAAAGGGCAAATGGAAAAAAGGTCACATGGTGGCCGCTTCTTCTGGCAGATGCAAAGGATTGCTTTGTAATGTTGTTTGCATTTTCCCCCAAATTTCTAAAATGCAATATCTACATGAAACATTTGAGGGAAATAGAGACAATTTTCCATATCTTTTCAATGATAAATTGTATAGGAAGCCCCTGCCTTTCAGTGCCCCGTTATCTGACAACTCACTCTTTTGACACTTCCAAATTAAGGACAAGTTCCATTAATTTGATGGGAAGTCTGGTCTTTCACCAGTACTTCTTGCCAATGGAGGCTTGCTTGTGACTGGTGGTACATGCATGCTACTTGCAAAAAGAGCTGGGGGGGGAAGGTGCCAAACCAGCTGAGAGACTTTGCAAACAGCACATGCACAGTCAGTCCCAAATAAGCCTCCATAAATCCTTCATGTTCCCTACAATACATGGGTTCTGCTTTTCAACCAGTTCCATTTTCTTGACAGTGATTTGGTCTCTCTCACCTGTCAGCTAAGTGGGGGAAGCCTGTAACTGTAGCAGTGAGGAGTAACTCTGTGTGCTGCCTTTCTAGACTGTAATAACCTGTTAGGTAATTAGTAGGGATGGGCCAACCAAATCCTGGGTAAGGATTTGAGATTCCTGTATCCAAATCCCTGTGCAAAATAGGCAAACCGAATATTTCAAATCCGCCAAATAGATTGTTGGAGACCGGGACGCCTGAAAACCTGGGAGACCAGACATACAAGGAAAGATATCAAGTAGGTGAGCTTTTCCCTTACAGTAATAATAGCCTTTGCTAACAATTTCAGAAATTATATATGGGGTTATATTCTAAGATATTTAAACTGAACATTTCAGATTGAAATTCAGTACTTCACTGGAAGCTACAGACTTGCAATTTCAAGGACAGCCGAAACATTGCTTTGCATAGCTTCCTTGCAAACCTCTTTCATACACAATTCCAGGGTTTGGAGTTTTACAAGGTGTCACAGTCTTCTCTGCCAAAGTGTACTGGTGCATCATCAAACTACAAACCCCAGGATGCCAGAAGAAGCTATGCAAAGAAAAGCCAATTTTGACCTGGATTATCTCTCTACTGTAGTATGTGGCCCTGTTTACACAGGCAGGAGAATGTGGCATGAATCCACATTTTCCTGCTTATGTAGAAAGGGTCTTCATGTCATTTTCAATCTGGAGACATGCTGAGGGAAAACTATGACAATTGTCTTGGCCAAATTTCTTCAGAGGGAGGTTTGCTTTTCCCTTTGCCTTTGCTTAGGCTTTTGCTAAGGCTGAGAGAATGTTTCTTGCCCAAGATTATCCTTCTTTCCCTTGCTTTTTAAACTCTTTCTAAAGAAAGGATTCGAAAGATTTGAGATTTGTGAGATTCGTGGATTCCCAGAACATTCCAGGGATTTGGATTCAGATTCAGAAAATTCTGGATTCGTCCCATCCCTAGTAATTAGAGTAAAGTAACTGGTTCCTTTTAAAAAGTAATAGATCAAGCTTTGGTTGAGTTAGACAGCAGATGATGAGGTAACAGCAAGATGGTAAAGGAGGGAACTGGATAGCCGGCTGCCTACCCTACACCTGCCAAGTCAGAACGCTACCCTCAGAATAGTGGAAAATGTTTCCTGTCATCAGTGTTTAAGAAAGATTCAACTAGTCAATATAAGTTGATATTTGTGTATGGGATGGGAGAAGGTGTCATCTTGTTCTTAGCCTCAGGCAGCAAAATCTGTTGGGCCGTATCTGACTTAATCAGGAACACCTTCATGAATTCTGTATGTGTCCCCATACTGTGCTGAAAATATAGTCTCTTGGCACTTATGTTTAAAGCTAACACTTGTGGTGTTGCCTGAAAAATATAGACATTTATAACCAGAATCATAATGCTGGAAGACATTTGACAGTTGAATACCCTGTTCCAATTTAAAACATTAAAGACTCTTCCAGCAAGCCCATTTTGATGATTTCAAATTGTGAATTTTAACAATGAATTTTAAATATGTTTTGTCTGTTTTTAATAATTTATATATATATTTTTCTTTTGAGATGATATGAATTTTAAGTACTATTTTAATTGATCTGTTTTTAACTGTTATATGTTATTAATCTATTTTTGTCCTCTATGGCAACCCATGGGGAGAGGTGGGTAAGAAATTCTTACCTGTATTCTTATTATCATTATAATTATTATCTTCAGAAATGTCAGCACTGATTTATGTGAGCTACTTTTCAAAGGATATCCAAATCAATTTTCCATTTGTCATCAATGAAAGTGGATATTTTCTGAGTATGTTATGTTCACAGATATTTATATTTTTACCTTCAGGATCACTACGTTTTTTACTACTGTAGGAGAGGAAAATTCTCTATAGATTTTTCTTCCTGATGCCACTCTAAAATTCTGTTGTCAAAATAGTGAGAAACTGGAACTAGAAAAGATAGGATATGGAATGATATATAATAGGCTGAACTTTAATCATTTTCAACTGTTGTATTCCTGTTAGTTAGCACTCTCTGGATTTTAGTCTGAAATTTAAAAGAGCTGTATGAGGTGCTGAACCTATTTTGGGGACAGAGGCCATTTCCACACTAGGCTGTTATAGCGCGATGATTCCACTTTCAACCTCCTATGGATGATGCACAATGATTACACTTTCAACCTCCTGGTCAGCCCCTCCCTACACTGCAAACCCCAGGATTCCATAGGAGGTTGAAAGTGGAATCATCATGCTATAACAGCCTCGTGCGGAAATGGTGAGAGTCTAACAAGGTAAGGTACTCAAAGTTCATGCTAAAATTTAGAGTAGAGGGTATGCTATGAACCACTACTGAGTAATTGCTATTTGTTGACAAGCCTGTTTAATCATGGACTATGATGTCACAGAATGTACATTAATGATTAACTTCTGTTATTGTTGTTGGGTGCCTTCAAGTGATTTCCTAAGGTGAACCTATCACCAGGGTATCTTGGCAAGATTTATTCAGAGGAGGTTTACCTTTGCCTTCCTCTGAGGCTCAGAGGGTGTGACTTGCCCAAGGTTTTCATGGCTGAGCAGGGATTCGAACCCCGATCTCCATAGTTGTAGTCCAACACTCATACCACAACAACATACTGACTCTCCTAACTGCTGTATGGATGGTCAATCAAAGGAATTTATAAACCAGTTTAGTTGCACTGGGGCTAGAGAATTGATTTGGGGATGGGAAACCTCCCACAGGGTTTAAGAAAGAGAGGACTGTGTGCTATTGATGGGAAGAGGTACATCAAGGTGGGAAAACTAGATTTTTTGTATTGATTTATATCATCAACTAACCCAAACCTTTGTCTTACATCTTTATACAATTTTGTGAGGAAGAACTTCCTCGCAATGTATTGAATGCTAGTAGTGAAATCTGATTATAACAATAACCCAGTATTTCAGTAGGATTATTGTTTACACAGAAACTCACTCAATGTTTCAAAGCATATCTGTCAGCCTGCATTTATCTTGCCCCATTGTGGTTTTGGGAAACGTGTTTCCAAACCAAAATGCCATAAGCAAAATTTGCTGACATCTTAATATGTCAGAGAGGCAATTTAAATTGCTTCAGATATGTTTTGGGGAAAACAGACTGCAGAGATTTGTCGAATCCTGGAATTAGCACAACTACAAAGAACTTTGGGAACTGTAAATAGGAAATTAACCTTTCAGGTCTCTTTGCTGATGCATAGCTATTATGCTGTAGATGTTATTGCATTGATCAATGTAACTTCAGCTGTGATTTAGTTTTGCCTGTAGATTAATTTTCTGCACATAAACAGGATAGAAAACTCATTATGAGTGTTATTGTTTGTTGAGAGGAATATGCTGGGACAAGAGCAGACAAACAAAATTTAGACCTGGCAGGAATTATGGGAGATGGTTTTGCTGGCTTTGAAATCCATGCGTCAGAGTCAATATTTATGGTCAAAATGTTCAAACCTGCAAAGCAATAAAGACAGTCATTAGCAATGAATAGAACTGGCACAATTTCAAAGGTATACTCTAGTCAAACAGACTTTTTTTTAAAATACATCAGAGTTAGTTCCTGTCTTAGTCATGCTTGATTTAGAACAGTTAAAATCAATAGGAATTCATGACTGATGTGTCCCATTGATTTCAGTGGGTCACCTGTAAGGATGTCTGAATACACCTTTAGATTTTCGAAGATGAATATTCCTCTCATATCCTCTTTCTTTGCTTCCTTAACCACTATCTGCTGTGAGAAAGAACAAACAAAGCAGATTGGGTTAATGTTCTGTAGTACTTGCAGAGCCTAATACTGCTCCACCTTAAAGAGAAGACAATACTTGCCCCAGACTAAGTGCTTTCTTTATTTGTTTCTTTTGAGCCCTGAAAACCTACTTTGAATAGCAAGAAAGGAAAGGAAAAGAAAGGAAAATAAATAAATGAAGGCAAATACCACAGTTGAGCAAAACCTTTATGAAGACTAAGAAAAATGCTACAAGAATATGCAAGATTTTGAGTTCTGAAGAACACTTTATCAACCTCAATGATTAAAAAAATGGCAGATGACAATGGTGTCTGAAGCTAAACTCAAACCCAAGATGAAAACTGCAGACTGTGGTAGGCATCTATATATAAGCAGGATACATTTAAAAATGTGAACCAGCATGGAGAATCAATGACCATTCTTGATTTCTGAGGGAAAAGAGATGGTTGAAACTCAGAAGTATGTCCATTATCTTGGGCGAAAGATACTGTCCCCTCAATCTCCATAGAGTAGAAACAAAGAATAACACAGCAGTCCTTAAAGTTGTGGGGGTTTTTTATTAACCTAATGTTAACTAAATGCTTTTGGGAGTCTTAGAACTGGTAACCAGTTTAAAAAGTAATTTTCCAAGATCTGCAGTAATATAGAATAAAATAGGGTGGAGGAAGGGTGATATATTTGAATCACCTTTGCCTAATTCTGCAGAAGCTATGGTCTGTATATAGCACATTGCATGGAAAAAGCACACAGTGACCATCTGAAGCTGTCAACATTATAAACAGAACAGCAACTGAAGAATGAATCCGTTTGTTTGATGTACAGATATTTCAGTTCTATAACTCACTTGGAAAGCAAACTCAAGTTGAAATTAAAGGCAGAGGAGTGTGAAAAGGAACTGAGAAGCTATGAAAGGATGCTGTATTCTCCTGTGAGAAGAGGAACCGAAAATTTTTATTCAAAACCTGAAAGTTATTATTGGAAGAGTCCCACAACCACATGCTGGGCCAATCAAAAATTCAATTGAAAATTCTTAAGCTGTGATATTTACTGAAGTGCTTATAATACCCCACAAGATCAGTCTATCATTAAATAAAATGGTTCATCAATGATTTTTCAAGTGGCAGAGAGGGCTAAATGCTAGAACTGAGGAATATGGGGAAAAAAGCCATTTTCTCTCCCTGTCCATCTGAAAACACACAATAATGAAACAGAAAAACAAAAAAGACACCATAGTGTATCTTTGAGAGGAAAATGGCTTTTCTCCCCCATATTCCACAGCTCTAGCATTTAGATAGTAAATTTTGATATGGAGGCACTCATTATGACAGACCAGAGAACCACATTTCCAAAGAGAAACCAAAATGCAGATAAACAACTTCCAGTACTCTTCACCTCCACCAGAAACAGATCTTTAAAAAAAACCACCTAATGTGTATTTCCATTCAAAATCAAGGCACCTGAAAATACTTTGCATAATAACAGGGACAGCTCACAATAATATGCTGTAGCTGGGGGAAAATATGCCCTTCTCTAGCTACTGTGAAGTCTGCAGCTAACTGAACAGATAAGAGTGCAAGTGTGGTAGTCATTACCACAACTGATCCTCTGACATGTAGGAATACAGAGCTAAAGTATTCCTGAAAGATGCCCATCCAACCTATGTTTAAATATCCCCAGCGTAAGAGAGTCCATCACCCTCTGTTCCATTGTTGAACAGTTCTTCCAGGAAAGAAGTTCTTCCTGATGTTTTCATGGAACCTCTTTTCTTATAATTCAGATCAATTGATTCATGTTCTACTCTCTGGAGTAACAGCAAACAAGCTCCTTCCATCTTCCTTCCATCTTCCAGATATTCAAAGACATTTATCATGTCCCCTCTCTGTCACCCTAAACATACCCAGCTCCCTAAGCTGTTCCTCATAAGGCTTGGTTTCCAGATGTTTGAATCCATTGGTATTTGTCCTAGTCTCTAGAGCAGCACAGAACTCTATTTATCATCACTGCTAAGCAAAAAATCCTGATACTTTGGCATTGTGAGCCCTGGGTCCTCTGCACCACTAGTCCCATTACATTGATTTGTGGAGCTTTTCAAAAACCTCTCTGGTTAAAAAGCAGCTGAAGTTGCTGAAGGCCAAAAGAATCCCATAGATGACTAAGGGACTTATCACATTACACTGTTATAGTGCTATTATTCCACTTGAACTGCCATGCCAACATCCAACGCAATTCTGGGATTTGCAGTTTAGAGAGGAGCATTAAGAATTCTCATCTAGACAGCTTTTGAGCCTCAATAAACTACAAACACCAGGATTGCACAGAATGTTGCCATGGCAGTGAAAGTGGAATAATAGTGCCATAACAGTCCAATGTGATAGGATTTTAAGGCTTTTGATTTCCACTAATTACAAGAAGTGAGTTTGAGGAAACAAATTTTAGTGTAATCCTCTACAGTACATGTCAGGAATAAATTCCATTCAGTTCAATAAGACTTTCTTTCTAAGTGGGTATAGAATTGCAATGTTAAAAATAAAAAATGAGACTTGATTAGCAAAGAAATGTATTATGTAAGGATGAAACAAAAAAGAAGCTCAGGACAGCTTTGTTATTCCCTTTACTGAACACTGTAAAAATAAATTGCAAACTCTACGTTTACAACCATTTTTTTTAATGTTTTGAAATTAAACAGTGTTGCTACCTAGAGCTTCCCCCCCACCGTTTTAGGCAAATTGACAGGAATAGTTAGACTTTTCTCTTGGTAAATTTGTATTAGTAATCATTACATAATAATGAAACATAACTATTGCCCTAACTTTTTAACATTGTATTCATATTTGTTTAATTAATAAGAAAACGTGTTTTCTTATGGCTGCATTCAGAATGGCTACACACACAGTCTGTTTTTGCTATACTTTTCCATTCTGTTCATATTTTCATGATTATTACTCTGGTATCCTATAAAGCCACACACATGAACAATCACTCATTAAAACAACCTGTGCTTGCACTCATCATTGTATCAAATGCTTTTATTTTCAGCATGGCTTTTGCTCAGACCAATGGCCTTCATTCAAGTGCCCAAACTTATGAAAGATTCTTCTTTTCAATGGGCTTTCCTTTCTTATCAATAGCAGTCTCTCAAATAACTTCTCTTGCTTAATAAGTGTATGGTTTCCCTACACTAGTGAAGCGTGTTGCAGATCTAGTGATTAAGCGGGAAACAGAAGGAGTCAAGAACAGAAACTGTACACAAACACATTGTGAAACATGGTCAGAACTTTATTGGTAACAGCCATGAGAGCCTTGGCACAGCAAGTCCTGGGTCTGATGTGTAAGTGTTTCCAGGATGACTTCAATCCAAGCTTCTAGCCTGGAACATTCCCAGGGTAGAAATCTGTGCTTTCCCTATGATCAGTCAGAAGTTAATGCTCCACTCCAGAATTTTCTTTTTTACAAAAATAAAATAATAGCTTTGTCTCTTAGAGGCTAGGATAGATGTCCATTAACTTTGAGAGATGACCACCAAAGATACAGGACTGGGTCAGAGAAAACTGAAGGCCAAAGGAAATCTTGGGTAAGGAATATATCTTCTAAGAAAATGAGAATTTCCTAAGGAATGTCCTAAGGAAATGGTAAAGGATCCTTACAGATCTCAGGAAAGAGTCCTCCACAACTTTGCTTATTTTTATCCTTCAAGTGAAGGATCCAAACATGGTATGTTATATAGAAAAAGCTTGTGGTCTACTGTTTAACTTCTCTGATTCTTTATCTTTCATCTAGTAGTTTTTCATCTGCATTTCTACTCAAAGGACCTCTTGGCCTTTGGGTCAGCCATGACCACATGCTTTAGTGTGACTATGGTATCGGTGAGACTACTTTAAAGTGAATGGACTAAAAAGTAGAGCTGTCTATTTTTTCCCCAAAACAAACAACCAACCAACCAAAAAACAAAAACAAAACCCACAACACAAATGGAAAAGCTATAGGGATTTCCATCCTTGAGATGATGAGATTATAAAAAATGACAGATAGCAGTACAGATAAGCCTAGTCTAGGAATTGACGGCTAAGTTTCCCAACTCTCAGAGCCTGGCCCTTCTTTTCTGGTCCTAAGTCAAGGGTAAATCTCAGGGCAAGAGCACTGCCTTTAAAAAGTGTGTGTTTGTTTGTGAGTGTATGTGTGTTTATGGCCATTTCTGTACTACATTGTTATAGTCCTATTATTCTACTTTCACTATCCTATGGAATCCTGGGATTTACAGTTTAGGGAAGGGCCTTTAGAATTCTCAGCCAGAGAGCTCTTTGGCCTCAGTAAACTACAAGCCCTAGAATTCCACAGGATGTTGAAAGTGGAATAATAGCACTGTAACAGTATGGTGTGGCAATGGCCTATCTGTCCCACTTTTCTTATACTTCACATTTTGATTTGAATGGCACATTCTGCAAATGTGACTGATGCTTAATGACATCAGGAGAGCCCCTTCTGCTGTAATCTTGTGCCTAAGGCCTTTTCCACATGGGGTTTTTGAAACGGTGCAGTCCGTCCTCCAAGGAGGAGGTCTGCACCTCGGACTGGACTGAGTTGGACCTACTTAACGTAGATTCACACCTTAGTCCAGTCCGGAACAACCCCAAGTGGTCCTCCAGCGTGCTTTTGAAAGACCTGATTTTTCTGGTCTTTCAAAAGCACCGAGCACGCCACTGCGAGCCTGCTCCCTTATGCAGATTCGCAGGCTGGCACCAATGTGAGCCTGTGATCTGCCCGGGGGTGGGCTTTAAGCTGGCGAGCTTCAGCGGTTGGCCCTCGACCAACTGGAATCCACCATTTTGGATGCAGGAGCAGTGCGTTTTGACAAGCACCATGGACCGGACCGGAGAGTTGAAAGGTCTGGTGAGTAGTGGCGTGGGGCAATTCCCTTGCCCAGTGTGGAAAAGGCCTAAGTCTCAGGTTTTGGCTCTGAAATCTTAACCTAGCAACCCCACTTGTGGTCCAAGGGCAACAAGCAGAAATGACTCTCTTGTGCCTTCTCTCACTGCCATCACCCCTCCAGAAGCACCTCACGCTTGCTTAAAGAATAGCCATCTAGGCTCCTCTTCAGGGTCAGCACCCCTGTCATAATGACATGCTGACCTCTGCACTCTGTCATCAGGGGATGGCACTGGTAACTATCAGTTCTAATGAAGCGAGAAATGAGAGCTTCTTCATTCCTGGCATGCGGGGGACATTGTTTCTTGTCCTTCCTTCTTTCTTCTTCCATGATAGGCAGTGGGGGAAGGTGGCATCTGGCAGCCCAGCTTTGCTGGCAGGCAAGGAACCCTGTCTTCCCTAGGCCTGCTTAACTATGTGCCTGCTGTGCAGGTAGGAATACTTGGATTCAAAAACAGGAAGAAGGACTGAAGCTGAATGGAAGCCATAATTCACAGTCTTTCTTATGGACATTTACTTTTGGCAATGGCTGAGAAGCTAATTCTGAGGAGGGGTGGAATCCAAGGAGTGCCTTCGAATATGAATCGTATGCAGCATCTATTTCGGTCATGGACCTTTTAAAAAAACATACTTGCACACACATCTCTGGCTGCATCTTCATTTTTCTTGGCTTGAGGGTAGAAAGAAATATCCAAGGACATTAAAAGAAAAAAAATGGCAAGAAAGAAGGAGAGAGAGAGAGAGAAGGAACAGCCAGGTGGCAAGTCTATTTGCCACCTAGTCAGCTGTGGAAAATACAGAATGATCGAATGAGAGTTTCTTTCTTAAAATAACATGAATGCTGGGACAGAGAACATGCCAAAGCACAAGCCATTTCTGAGTTAAAGGAAATTCAGTTACCCCACTCCTCAGGATAAGATATTGGAATGACCATTCTACATATCCACCACAGTGGTGGTTTGTTTTTGTTTTTTGTTTTGTTTTTTGGTCTTTTGTGTGTAATGACAAGCCTAAACCAACATTTCCCCAACAGCATGCACCTAATACACTGAGAAATACAGCTGCCCAACTTATGGAGTGGTGATTTTGTGTATCAGGATAGCTTCTGGCCATGTGCTACTGGAAGCTACTTCCACCTTCCCAGCAGGGTACAGGGCACACATAGTCTTGGGAAGGGTGGCTTTCCCCAGCTGGTCCTTTCCCAGGTCAGAGCTGGCTGGAAGTTTTCCCTTTGGTCCAGGAAAGGACTATATAAGCAGGTTCTCTACAGTCAGATACTCACTTCATTGAAGCATCATCCCACCCACTCTTCCTGTGTCCTCTAGCTTGGAGGTGCATACTATATCCATTTGTCACAGCTGTTGGGTGGTTGGCATGGGTCCTGGCTCCAGGACACTGTTACCAGTGCCTTTGGGCAGGTAAGTTATGGTATCACCCTGTTGGGATACAAGTGGTGCAGGTGTGGTAACGGGCACAGGAGCTGCATGCATCCTCTGCACTTCTGGGTGACTAGTGGTTTATGATTTGCTCCACCTATTGCTATGGAGAGTCTGGCTCATTCGTCAACAAGAGGGTTGGCTGATGCCTGGATCCGGATGTGCATGCCAACCCTGGAACAGCTATAACCAAATAAAGTTGTGGTCTTAATTTTTCCCAATCCTATGTGTGACGGTGGGTCTTTGGTACATATCAGGTCTCGCCTCTGAGCAACCAATAAGGTTAAGTCTGCCTTGAAAAACTAAGACACCATGTCAAAGGCAGGTTGTTCACTCTGCCGCTTAGACTTTGGAAGCTCTTAGTAGCATTGTTCCAGCACTGCCACACCCATGTGGAGAGAGCTATATAAAGAGAGGCAGCCTTCTGAGTGAACACATAAAGATTCTTTTGAGTTTTGTTGACACTTTGTCAACTGTAGTTGGAAGAAAGGTACAGAGCAGAAATCATAGAATCATCAAGGTGGAAGGGCCATCTGCTTCACGCCCCTGCCATGTAGGAATACACAATGAAAGCATTCCCAAAAGATGGACCACCTGCCTATGCTTAACAGCCTCCAAAGACAGAGAGCCCAACAGTCTCTAAGGTAGTCCTCTTACCATCATTAAGTTCTTGCTAATGTTTAGATGGAAGCTCTTCTTCTTATATTTTGAATCTGTTGTTTATGTAGTTGTCTCAGGAGTAGCAGGAAAATGCTTGCTCTGTCTTCTACATGACATCCTTTCAAATAGTATATTTTAAATATAACAACTGTAAAGTGGGTTGCTGAAACTGTAACAGCTTCCACAATTTGTTCCAGTTCACTTGGGAAAATAATGACTGGACTGGAAACCTACAGATACCAGAAGGCTAGATCAGTCTGTGAAGAGTGGGGCCCTTTCACACTACTCAGTTATAGCACTATGATTCCACTCTGACTGCTGAGGCTGCATCCTATGGAATCCTGGGATCTATAATTTAGGGAGGGGTATTTAGGATATGTATAAACTCAGGATTCTATAGGAGGCAACTATGTCCATTCAACTGGAATCATAGTGCTATAACTGAGTAGTGTGAAAGAGTCCAGGGTCAAATTTTGAAGTTCTCAGATTCAGCAAGGAAAAAGGGGTCCTCTAGTCCAGTAAGGGCAAGTGTTAGGGGAGGGCCATAACTCAGTGGAAGAACCTATCCTTTGCATACCACAGGGCCTAGGTTCAATCCTTAGCATTTGTAATTTGGGGTTGAGGTACTCTCCTTTGACACCCTAGAGAGATGCTGCCAATTAATTCAGACCAGGAGTGGGCAACCTCTGATCTTGTGCCAAATCTAACTCCCTTGGCCCTCTAGAGTTCCCCAGATGCGCACACCACCTCCCATGTAACACCATCACTGGTGTTTTCCCAGCTTTTCTGCATTTTTCTCTTTCCTAAAAGATTGAAATGTCTCTCCTAAGGCTTAGTTACTGGCCGTAATAGCATTACACTAAAATATACCACTGTCTTTGGGCTCAACCTTTCAATAGAATGCAGATCTAGAGAACTTCTCTGAAACTCAATTTCACCCTTTCCGTGATAGGAAGTTTCCCATCTTTGGTGCAGAAAATGGTGAACTAGATGGAGCAGTGGTCTAATTTTTTGCAAGGTAGGTTCCTGTGTTGCTACTTCTTACTGGCCCCTAAATCCAGATAGGATGTATGTTCGTGCTAACTCTATTCAGGCGTTCAAATTATGGGATGAGGAAGAAGGAGGATAAGTGCACTAGGTCCAACTGCTTTCATCACTGCCATTGTTAGTGTCATGGTGCTTTCTCTGTTTGTGGAGGCACAGTGCATATAGAAATTTAGAAGATCAGAGTTCTAAATTGCACAGATGCCTCTGCATGACAGAAAGCCTCTCTGCTGGTAAGGGTTTTGCCTCCAACAGGTGAAAATTGATATGGACATTACTGGCAACATCAAGAAAGGAACTCCTCACCTTAACATTAGAGGTTAGTATGAACAAGAGTCTTATTTGAAATCCTGGACCAATATCTTATATAAAGCTGGAAGAAGAAAAAAATAGCTCATTCAGAGTACCTATGTGTGACTGCAGGCTGGAAAGGCAGGACAGGGGCAACCAGTCTAGCAGCAGTGCAAATAGTTCTACTATTTGATTGGGTACTTCTCAGCTTACTCTGCAGTCTAGTTAGTGGCTATCTTGGTTGTATGTCATGGAAGAGCTCTGCCAGGGTGCTGGGCTAGCATGAAAGATGGGCTCATTGCACTACTGGGAAAATAGAGAATACTACTGGTGTGAGGAGGTACTGGGTACCTCCTTATGCAAGCTTGCAACCATTTGTACAATCATTGCAATTAAGTGCTGGGGAAACCCCTAGCACTCCAATAGAATGCTGGCTGAGGAGAGACAGAATCATAGAGTTGGAAGAGACCACAGGACCCACCCAGTCCAACCCCCTGCCATGCAGGAACCCACATCAAAGCACTCCCAACAGATGGCCATCCAAACCTTCAAAGAAAGATACTCCACCACACTCCGAGGCAGAGTATTCCATTGCCAAACAGCTCTGACTGTCAGGAAATTCTTCCTGAGGTTTAGGTGGAATTTCTTTTCCTGTAGTTTGAATCCATTGCTGTTTATCCTAGTCTCTAGAGCAGTGGAAAACAAGGCCATTCCCTCTTCAATATGACATCCTTTCAAATATTGAAACATGGCTATCATGTCCCCTCTTAATCTTTTCTTCTGCAGACTAAACATACCTAGCTCCCGAAATCACTCCTCATTGGGCATGGTTTCCAGACCCTTCACCATTTTGGTTGCCCTCTTCTGGACACGTTCCAGCTTGTCAATATTCACTTTGAAGATGCTGCCAATCATTGTGGAAAATACTTAGTTAGATTCAATAATAGCAGAATTAATAGATAAAACAACTGATAGACCAGAAGACTATCTAGTCTGGGATAGTCTGGACAGTGACCAATGAAATTACTGTCCAAAGCCCATCAGGAAGACATAACTGTAACAACATTCTCTCGCTTGTTTTCCCCAGCAATTGGTATTGACATCCATCCTGACTAGTGACCTTTCCTTACATGAACTGATAGCTTTACCCTTTATTTATCTCATGATCTTTTATAGCTGTCTAAGCCGGTGTTCATCCCTACTTCATCTTGTGGAAGCAAACATAAGTAGAATGGAACTCCTTCTCATACCAAAGCATCATTATTTCCCAGAAAGCATAGTCCCCCATTCCAAGAAGTGCCATTGAATGGAGGAAAAATATATTCTGGGATAACATGCCAACCATGTTTGCAATTGTATGGTGGAGATCTGTTGTTCTGCAAACTTATTGAGAACTTTCACATACCCTTTTAGGTACAAAGGAAACAGTGTCTTCATTTTAATCAGTGTCACAGGTACTGTAAGATGGGAAACATTGACTTAAAGTATTTCATTTTCCCTATAAAACACTCTTGCTTCCACACCCACCCCACCTTCCTTAAAAATATGCCTCTTTCTCCTGTGTATAATATATGCCAGCAATTAATCCACATTCCTTAGTCAAGAATGTTAAGGGAGAAAGAGTAAAACAAAATCTCTCCATCATTTCTGTACTGAAGGGTAATCTCGCTAAAGTAGGTTATAGGTACTTGGGCTAGGCTATTGGCTGGAATAGTTTAAGCAACAACAAAATCCTTCTGAAACCTCAAGACGTTAGATCTGCAATTGAACCTTTAAGTGGTGGATTGATTGCAAAAGCTTGTCAGCCTGGAAAAACAAAGGAAGGCATGGTTAGTTTTATTATTATAAGTCCTGTTTTATGCTTGTTTTCTCACAACCTGAATAAGACCATCTGGTTAAAATATCACCTCTAAGCTCATTTTTCTGTGTCTGCTGGGCATTGGTGAATTGGAAAGCTACTAAGCAAGCCTAATAAAGAATGCTGTGTTTGAGAGCTTTGGAGCTGCGAAAATACTCCAGATGAATCTGCTGAGGGACTTTTAAACAACATTTCAAACTGGAACCACCTGAATTTGTTATTTGATTTCATGTGCTTGGGTAGACTGAAAATCTGCAATGGTTTTTTAAGAGGTGACTTAAGTCAGGTTGACAAACTGAAATGAAGGTTTTTAATTTTCAGAAGCAATGACCCTTCATAAAGTCATTGGGGCTGGCTCCCTGGTGGAACTTTCCGTCCATGTGGCACTTTACAGAATCAGAGAGGAAAGGCAAGAGAGAGCTCTGCTTCCAAGGAAGCTACATAGAGGGAAAACAACAGAAGATAGGAGGCAATGGTGATGGTTTGTAGACCAAGGGGCATAGCTGCATCACTCTGAAGTGACATCCCCTCTCCTCTTGGTCCACAAGCTGCCCATGGGAGGGAGGGAGTTGCTTTGGAGAGAAGAGAGGAATGTGATTTAATGTCACTGCATATATTTGTGACCTACATTCAATGTTGCATGGATGCTTATAGCATGGGTGTGATTGAATGTACACACACTTCTTCATGCCATTTTCAATATGGATTCTGAAGGGTCTCCTGCTGTAACAGGGTTTTTGGTTGAAGAGATTACCTTTTGTTAATGCTGCTGGATTCCACTGTTCTGTTAGCAGAAACCAGGTAAAACTTAATTTTTTCCCCCGTTAAGATTAAGAGCTGAGCTACAACTCCCATCAGTGTTAGCCTGTACAGCCCCTTGCAAAGATTGGAGGAAGTTGCAGTCCAACATGGATTGTCTTCATCTATGGTGAAAAGGATAAATCTGAAACCCCAAAGGAAGGGTAATTTTTCAGCAAGGATCTGAAGGATGGGGGATTATCTAGTCATCTTTTTCACATGACACAATTATTGGACCATAATTCTGGTTCAGCTACCATGGCTGCATCTCATAGAATCCTAGGTTTTGTAGGTTGATGAGGCATTACAAATCTCTAGCAGAGAATTTTAAGTACACCTCCCTAAACTGCAAAACTCCAAAGTTCCTAAGATGGAACCATGTCAGTTAAAGTGGAATCTTAGGCCATTTTCACTGCTACAGTGCTATTATTCCACTATCACCATCCTGTGGAATTCTGGGGTTTATAGTTTACTGAGGCCAAAGAACTCTCTGGCTGAGAATTCTAAATGCCCCTCCTTAAACTTAAAACCCTAGCATTCCATAGGATGTTGGAAGTGGAATAATAGCAACTATAAGAGTATAGTGCAGAAATGACCTTAGTGTTGCAACTGTGTCATGTGAGAGTGCCCTAGGGATAGTCTCATCCTTTGGCTTTGCTAGCAGAGGACTATCCTGATTATATGGTGGTGGTGATGGTGTGTGTCTTCAAGTCATTTCCAGCTTATCTTGAATCTAAGGCAAACCAATCACAAGGTTTTTCTGCGACTGAGAATGTGTGACACCCAAGGTTACCCAGTGGGTTTCCATGGCCAGGTGACGAACCGAACCTTGGTCTCCAAGGTCATACTCCAAAGCTACACCACATTGTTTCTGATCCTGATTGTGTGCTACATCAAAATGACTGACCTATTGCTCTAACTAAGATTATAGAAGACTACTGCTAAGTTTTTAAAGCAGATTGAAAAAGAAGATTAGGTTAAAAAAAAGATAGAAAGAGAGATAAACTTTCAAAATCTTATCTTTCATGTAACACTCATAGCATAACCTCTAGATTCTGATGGTAAAATGCTTTTTTTACTGGGGGGAGATCAAAATTCTTACTGTTTCTTGCTTTTTGTGCTTTCATGGCACTGTTTCAAAACTTGGAAAAGTTACTTTTGAGACTCAGTCTAAATTTTGGAATAATCTCCCAACTGGCCATACTGACTAGGGGATTCTGGGAGCTGGGAGTCCAAAGAGCAACATGTCTAAGCTGTGTAAAGTTTCACACCAGAACCAACCAAGACAACATTTCTTGCATGTTCATGTGTCCTTTTTTACAGAGAATGATATTCTGATTGAAAGGCTTTTGGTCCTCTTTTTTCTGTCCCATGTCAGGTTCAAAGATTTTTGAAAACCTTAAGAAACGAAACAAAGGGTCTTTAATTTACCTGTACAGAGTCAACGGCTGGACAGCAAACAAAGCAGGAAACAAACAGGTTACTTGACCTAGTTTTCCCTCCTATGGCAAGATATAGGCCATTTCCTCACTACCCTGTTATAGTGCTATTATTCCACTTTCAACCTCTTGTGGAATTCTGGGGTTTGTAGTTTGTAATTTACTGAAGCCATAGAGCTCTTTGACTGAGAATTCTAAATGCCCCTCGCTAAACTGCAAACCTCATGATTCCATAGGATGTTGAAAGTGGAATAATAGCACTATAACAGTGTAGTGTGGAAATATCCATATCGGGTTCCTATTTAAAATATATACATTATTTCTAATCATTTATTTAGGGTGTTAATATACAGTTTGTTTGACAAATGCCCTCAGAGTGGTTTATGAAAAGAAAAATGTAGAATAACAAAGTCCCAGAATTTACCACTGAAACAATTGTTCTAAATGTTCAGCTATGTATATTAATTAGCATATATGCAAATACTCTGCAAATCAACATCTTTCTTTTCAGTCTTCTGTTTTTGTGTTGGTTCCTCTGCATTTATGGTCGCTCTGAACCTTTTGCATTCTGTTTGCAGCATGGTGTTTCAAAACAGTGCACACCCACCCGCCCATCAGATTCAATTTCCATGATGGTCTTCCCTCTCCTGAGAAAATTGTCGGGAGGGGGATCTGGGGGATATACTTTATTGTTCTCCTCTTCTTTTGCTGCCAGGAGGTGCCTCACATTGCAGCTGCAAATTATATTCCCATCCAAACATCTCAGTCATTCCTTCTATCCATGTGATCCGGCAACTGATTAAAGACCATTGGATTCAATTTTAAAAATAGCAAAGTGGGGGGAAAAACTTGTCTGTGTCTTTTTGAAAGCCCTGAAGTTGAAATTAAAGTGCTATTGACATGGGAATTGTTGTCAAGGGACAAGATGAGTTAGCCTGCCTAAGCAGTTCATATAATGATACTAGCTAACTGGACTAAACACTAGCAGCTTAGAAGAAACAGTATTGGTTGGTTGGTTGGTTGGTTGCTTGCTTGCTTGCTTCTATAGCCCACCTTTCTCCTGACCCATTTCCGCACTACGCTCTTATAGCGCGATTATTCCACTTTCAGGTGGTCCCTCCCAAAACTGCAAACCCCAGGATTCCATAGGATGTTGAAAGTGGAATAATCGTGCTCTAAGAGTGTAGTGCAGAAATGGCCCTGGTATGAGACCTAGAAATAATAGGTCACTGTATAGAATTTTGTCCAAATATTCTACACTTCTTTTTGTGGCAACCATCATTCCCCCCCCCCATAATGCCTGCAATGCTGCTAAGTCTGGGGCATTGTGAGAAATCAAAATGGTAGCATGGATGCCAGTAAATAGCAATAGAGAGGGAGAAAGAAAGAAAGAAAGAAAGAAAGAAAGAAAGAAAGAAAGAAAGAAAGAAAGAAAGAAAGAAAAAGATTTTGCTACTGCCTTGGTCCCAACCCTGAGACACTTTTGAAGAGTTTCTTCTCCCTCTTCGGAAAGTCAACAAAGTAGTCAGCCTCTATCCCCATGTTTCATTTCAGGTATCTCAGATGAGAAGGTAAGAGGAGAATGCTGCTTCTCTCTTATTTTTGTCTAGCTGGCAAGAGCCTAACTCTAATAATGTCAGGCTCTGGTGTCAGAGCACTCCAGCTCTTCAGGCAGGATTTCTCTGCTCAGTAACTCCAAAACAACAGGAAACTAACAAGTAAAGCTCTGTTTTATGAATCTGTCTACTCTCTGGCTTCAAAATTTGTCTTACCTTCCAACTGTCCTGGTTTGCCAGGGACAGTCTCAATTAATCATCTGTCATTCCACTTTTTCAGCTGCATTTAAAACGTCCCAGTTTCCTTCTCCTCCTCCTTTCCCCCTTTGTCCTCAGCTTACTTCAGTAGCTGCAACCTGACTTCAAAGTGCAGTAAGTAGTTTGCACTTGATTAACTCAGGCCATTTCTGCATTAGCCTGTTATAGTGCTATTATTCAACATCCTATGGAATCCTGGGGTTTGCAGTTTAGGGAGGGCTCACCTTTCTCCTGACCCATTTCCGCGCTACACTCTTATAGCACGATTATTCCACTTTCAGGTGGCCCCTTCCTAAACTGCAAACCCCAGGATTCCATACGATGCTGAAAGTGGAATAATAGCGCTATAACAGGCGAGTGCAGAAATGGCCTCAGCCAGAGGGAGAAGAGTAGATGGAGCAGAATCTTGCCCTTCCTGGTAGACTCAGAGAAAAGCAAATCTCTGCAGCCCCTCTTAGTTTGTGTGCTCTTCTTCATTAATAACTTCTGCCTTCTTGACCACACTCTTATTTTGCTAGGCCACATGTGTTCCAGTTTTCATCTATGATATGTTGGAGGGAACTGGCAAATGATCTCTGAATATTCTTTGCCTAAGGAAACCCTGGGAAATGAATTGGGTGACCATAAGTTGACAGGTGATTTGAAGGCGAATGCACACACACACAATAGCCAACTTCTGGGTAGAAGGGTTAAGTTATCATCCCATCCCTGAACAAGCTCAGTACTTTCTGAAGAAAGCTTGTCTCCTTGTTTGAGAAATGGCTCTGATTCTTTAAAAAGCCAGGTACTTCCATGTTTTCATTCTCCAAGTAAGAGAATCACCAGTTCTAAGACTAGCCATTCAGCACTTTGTCACATATTCCGCAGAATATCACCTAACAGAAACGTCTTAGAAGGAACAGCTGTCTTCAGAATAATATGATGGAATGACCTGTGAGAAAGAAGTGTGTAAAGAAATAGATGTCTCCAGCAAAATCTGTGTCAGTCCGCAATAAGGTTTGGCCAGACTGCTGAGATTTTCCTTAGGAGCTTAGGTTGAATAAGTCATTATTGGAGAATTTGGGAGATTCTTTTAATTTAGAACTGCTGACACTTTAAAGCAGAGATTTTTTTTCCCCCCAAACATAATTGGCATGTATTCTTATATGCTCACTGGGCAAATATCAGAGATCTGGAGGAGAGAAATCAAGGTAAAGTAGAGGGAAAAAAGATAGATTTTTTTCCCTTTTAATGTAACTAGAATAGGCCTCATCCAAACTGGCTGTACTTAATTTGAGCTCTTAGCCTTACAGTGAAACTGGTGTTAAGCAAATAAAATCTCTCCATGCTATGGAAAGATCAGCTGATAAATGTGCTGAGGAATCTGAGCTCACGTTGCGCCTCGTTTGATTTATGCAGTTTGAACTATGTGCGGTTGCAGACAGCTTTCCAACATTTTGCTGTGCTCCGTTTGACCAGCCACAAATGGCATGAAAACAACCCTCTGGAGGGAACAGCAGTGCAAGAAACTTGCCGGTCAGCTGTTCTCTGCACGATTTCGCAGGAGTAGTAACAGCAATTATGCAGATAGGATAAACTCCTACTTTCATCACTCCCAACACAGTTTGCTTCAGCATAAAGCATATCTGCACAACAGAGTTATAGAAGTTTGTTAAAACTTTTATCGTCCTGGCTTTATCCTATGGAATCATGTGATTTGCAGTTTGATGAAGTACTTAGAATTATCTGCTTAGAGAGAATTCTTATTTGTACTCCACTGAACTGTAGCACTAGAACTCCCAGAGAATTTTAAATGCCATATCAAACTATAAATCCCAAAATTCTGTAGGATGTAATTAAATTGATATCAAGCTATTCTAACTGTATAGTGTTATAGATCCCTTCTTAAATTAGTAGATGCTGATTCTAGCTCTATTTTGTGCATTTTTGCATGGATTTTGAAGTCCTGCACACTTCCCACAAGACCCTGGGTATTTCTGTTTCTTTCTATGGACAGAGCTGTCTGTCTGTCTGTCTGTCTGTCTGTCTATCTATCTATCTATCTATCTATCTATCTATCTATCTATCTATCTGCTTGCTGTATCTTTCTACCATGAATGTCATCCAACCTGGATTTGCTGCAGGAATGCACAGTTGGCCAATAATATTTTGTTATTTTATTTATTTGATTTATATCCTACTTTTCTCCCAGATGAGACCCAAAGTGGCTTACAATTCAAATTAAAACATAATGTCTAAAACAATATGGAGGACAACAGTTAAGAACGAGAAAGAAAAAGCAAAGTTAAAAAACACCCATGTGGAATTTACATCCATCCAACAATGCATGGGCACACGTTTTTGTGTATTTGTTTTGCTTTTAGTATTTCTTTCTAATTCTGAGGCAAAAGTCCTCTGGAGGACGTACTTCAAGCCATGACATATGTCTTGCAGGCACATAAATACAACCCTGTGACTTTCATATTTGCAGATATCCTGTTTTATTCTGTTTTTCTCTCCCTTCACAAAGAAAACTCAGTGCTTGAGGGAACTGCAAACTAGGATGTGCTAGAGTGGTCTAAGATAAATTTAGCCAAAGCCAAGAATGCCCCGGTTTGGCTCTGAAATGTATGCAAAGCAGCCAAGAACATTGGGAAGGCTGGTTCAATGTCAACACTAGGAACACAGTGTATGGCACACTGCAAGGAACCCAACTAAATTACATATAGCTTATGAAGATTACATAAAGAATTCAAAATCATAAAGCTTTGACTCACATGCACGATGTCTTGCTCTCGTGCAGGAATGATAATCAGTTCTCTGTCACCAAGATAATGCATTTTTTCATTATTGCAATGTTTTGGAGGCCGACTTTTTGGTTGGTCACGAGTTTTTACAACTATGGAGTGCTTATTTTCTCTGTATTTTATCATGCTTGGAGTGCACATTTAGTTGTGATTAACAAGGTGGAATGTAATCTTATGGAGCCTCAGCAAAGTAGGCTATTTTCTGCATGGATGGGGTCTCTTCCACTAAATTAAATTTCACACAACATTCATTATAGTAGTTCTTGGAGGCACTGTGAGAAAATGTAGTTATTCCACCCAACTGTTGCTATTTTATTTGCCCGCAATACCTCAGAGCAACCCTATGTCAGATACTCTGAGGCTGTGGTTAATTTAAAATCATGGGCCATTCCACCAAAAAAGGCCTTGGGTTTGCCAGAGCAATGTGATTTGTTGAGGCACTTGAACCCTGGGAGCTGTGCGAAGACATCTGTTGCTGATGCCATCCATGAGGTTAATTCTTATTGGTCATTGCTATTGTTGCACACTTTCAAACCATTTTTGACTTATGACCACCCATTGTACTCAATGGAAAATACTGTTGGAAAAATACATAGGATTAGACAAGTTGTATTTAGTCAGTGAGTTGTGTTTCATGGGAATAAAATTGATGTTAGCTGCTTCAAGAATTTATATGGTGTATTTATTGTTTAAAGGAGAACCAACACATCGTAGCAGTTCAAGTGTTTGGCCAAGACTCTAGGAAACCAGAATTTGAATCCCTGGGTGAACCTAGGCAATCACACTCTCTCAGCCTTAAAGGAAGGTAAAGGCAAACCACCTCTGAATGAATCTTGCAAAGAAAACCCCAGTTATTAAAAATCAGAGTTGAATTGAAGAAACATAATGGTGATAGACTGTATGCAACCCCCAGGTTAAGAGACAACACAGCATTTAATACCAGCTAGGTAGCAACAGCAGGAAAGTGATATTGTCGGTTTTCAGAGGCATATGGCCAGCCAAATATGCATCAAATAAGATATAAAGGGGAATAGGTACTCCATAAAATTAAGAAGTGTTTTCTGCGCAGGAGACCCATTTTCCATACAGAAAAGAGTTTATTTTTGTGAACCACACACACACACATTTTTTTCCATAGACTAATTCCTCTGCAATAATTCAGGATGTTCAAATACCAAGAGAAAAATGTGCAAAACTCTTGCTGATTGGTTATTCTTCCAGATGGGATTTCCTGATGGGAAACTCATTTTTAGACCATTCTGAATATTCTTTCCATCCCTAATACACACTAGGGCCATTTCTGCACTACACTAGTGTTATTCTGAGGTCAAAGAGCTCTCTGGTTGAGAGTTCTAAATGCCTCTCCCTAAACATCAAACCCCAGGATTCCATAGGATGTTGAAAGTAGAATAAGTCTAGTGCAGAAATGGCCTAAGAAGTAAATTACATTGAGTTCAATGGAGCTTACTCACAAGTAAATAAGCATAGGATTGGAGCTCTACAGTTTGCTTAGGCTGGTGATAAAAACAAAGAGATATGAAGCAATGCTTCATTCCACCTTCCAAGTATGAACAGAGAGCTCCAGAGCATGCCACTTGCTTCCCCTATAAACTCAAAGGGAAATGCTTTGTCAGCAAAGGAATTCCATGTGAATATCAGGGGTTCCTGACTCACAAAGTATTGCTGGATAGTAATAATAAGCATGAAAAAATAAGCTCTTCTAGACCAGTCTGATACAATTATGATTCACAAACCTGTCACTGGCCCAGTCTAGTTGGGAAGTCTACTCTTTTCACTCCTTGCTAACACAACAAGGTTTGTCATGTATTTTATGAAAACAAGATCAAAGATGACCTGATAAGCCATCTGAGTCAGACCTTGTGTTCCTGCTTTTTAAAAAATGAGATAAGACTAGTTCTTTTAGTTATTTCTTTAATATTTCGACACAATGGAACAACAGGAAATACAGCCCAGTCCACCTCTTGCTGTCCTTTAGTTACACTGCTGTCCTAACCAATAGCACAAGAAGCCATGGGGGAAAATACAGATACAAAAAATTGTTCTCATCTAGTGAATCAGGTGTTACCCTTAACGTTTGGGTTGCTAGGTGGGATACAGGATGGGCCTCTCATAACTTTAATTCTCAACAGGTCATGGAGCAAGATGACTACCATAAAATTGTATCAAGCAGGACGAAGGTATCTGTCCTGTCTTACCTTCCAAACTCAAGCTTGCAGCTGCAGCTATCCTCTCCTAATATAACTCTTGCCTTCCTGGTAGAGAGTGGGAGAGGGCCCTGGAAGAACACCCAGCTCTGTTCTTTGTCACTGGTGCCTCCATCCCTATCCCCTGCTCTTCACTGGTGAGGCAGCAACTGTGCTGGGAAGGATAGCTGTAGTCAAAAGGTTGAGGTTTGAAAGGTAAGAGGATACAGATTCTTTCATCCTTCTTGATGGAGTTTTATGGTACCATGTCTTACTTAATGATCTGTTCAAAATCAGAGTTACAGGAGCCTCAGTCCATATCCAACCTGGCAACCCCTAAAGTTAAGATAAATGTATGATTCACTGTATGCAAGCTGAGATCTCTAGTTGACGTTTAAAAAAAAATGAGTTTTTTCCCCCAACAAGTCCTATTCTGTTTGTTTTTGAAGAAAGATATCAACAAGTGCCCACTCATTGTTCACTTTATCATCTGTTGACCATTTAAGTCTCTGGGTTAAGATGTTGAGGGCTTTCATTTCTAACAGAGCATGAAGCCATTGCTCTATTTGAGACGTTTCTTCCTTTTTCCAGGTCTTTGCATTTCCAGGCCTTTGCTGTGGTCATATAGATCAGGATTCTCCAAATTTTTCTTGTTATGTTTATGTCTACCTCATGTAACATGTTCAATGAGTAAAATTTTGGTTCTCGATAGTTAAAAATGTATTATTGTTTCATTATTTCTTTGTATATTTCATGATGGATATGCTATATACTTATATTTTATTTCATTGGAATAACAACTTCAATAATGAGTGCATAGTGCTATAAAATATAAATAAAAACTGAGTTTTTTAAAAAATATATATTAAAAGTTACAAAAATACAGAAAAGTAAAAAAGAAGAAAAAAAGCAATTTCTGATCTTCCTTTCAACGGTTATACATGCATAGAATTATATTCATATCCCTTTCTCTAACATTACAACAAATTCTCTTCTTTCTATGGCCCATCCTTTCTAATCATTAGAAGTTTGTGTCAGTTTGTCCATTTCAGCTACATCTGTCATTTTAGCAACCATGCTTCCATAATGGGTAGTGTTAGGCCATGTGCAACATGTACAACAATCTTGTTGCTATAATTATATACTGAAGTCATCTTCCATGGCACTTTTCCAACTGTACATCCATCTATGTCAAAAGAAAAAGTTCCAATTCTAATTGAATGTTAATCTTTAAAATCTTTTGCATCAGTGTATGAATTTGAATTCATTTTTTTTTTTAGCTGTCTTACATGCCCACCATACCAGTTAAAAAGTCTCATTGGGCAGTCCTAGTTAATATTGATTAACCAATTCTCTTTAAAAGGATCAAAATACGAACTGGATCTCAGAATCCAGAATCAGAATGACTGGATCTCAGTTGTTTATGAGAGGCAGCATAGTGTGCTGGTCACGGCATTGGACTATGACCATTTCCACACTAGACTGTTACAGCACTATGATTCCACTTTCAACATCCTATGGAACTCTGGGGTTTGCAGTTTCATGAGGGGCCAGGGTTCCATAGGATATTGAAAGTGGAATCATAGCACTATAACAGTCTAGTGCGAAAATGGCCTATGACTCTGGAAACAAGGATTTGAATCCCCACTTGGCAATGGAAACCCACTAGGTGACACTGAGCATGTCACATTCTCTCAGCCTCAGAAGAAGGGAAAGGCAACCCTCCAAAACAAATCTTGCCTAAAGAACCCTGTGATAGGGTCACCTTAGGGTCACCATAAGGTGGAAAAAACTTGAAGGCACATAACAATAACTGTCATTTGCATGCACTGGTCTCGTGAGTGCTTATATAAGACCACAAGGTTGTGTTTTGTTTCGTTTTTGTATGTTCATTGGTCACTACCACATTTTTTTATTTGTTTGACTGATATCCTTTCTCCCAGAACTGGGACTTTATAGGCTTCAGTATCACATAAGAATCTATCAGTGGGAACAGATGACAACTGTCACATAGGGTCTAGTCTTCATTCATACTACATACAAAGAAGGCATTAATACTCTAGATTATTAATATAATCAGACTTTGCCTGTTCATTCAGAACTTTTCTCCCTGTTTTCTGACTTCCTCACTCCCAATTTCTGTCTCCTGTCTGCCTCTTTTTTTTTGCACTAACTAAATCATGGGTCTAGATAAGAGGAAACAATAGTCTCACTGTCTGCTGTGTTTGATGGGTTGCATCTGAATTCCTGTGTCTAGTAGTGAATGGTTCTATATTTCAAGAAGGCATTTGAGTGCATCCAAAGAAGATCAGCCAGGATAAGCAAGGAATGGTTGAAAGAACTGGACATGTGTAGCCTGGAGAAGAGTGGACTGATGATAGAATTTGAGAAGCTATCGTAAAGAAGATTTGCTCCCTGTCATTCCAGATGAAGAACAAACTGCCCAACCCTTACAGCTGTTCAACAGCAGAACAGGCCATGTGAGAAAGGCTGAGCTACTTCCTACTAGAAGATTTAAGACAGGGGTGAGAATTAGGCAGTCTTCCAGATGTTGTTGCACCACAACTCCCAGCATTCTTCATAATTAGCTGTGATGGTTTGGGCATCTGGAAGTTGCTGTCAAAGCCCATCCACAGGACTGCATTATTCCCTTGATGTAAGTAGAAATTAGATGAACGTATATCAAAGATACTGTAGCTCAGGGTGTCAATACTCTCCCTGTTCAAAGACAGAATCTAGCTAATCTGGCATATATCTACAATGGAAGGAAGTTGGTGGTGGATTAAGCCAGAACGAAAGATAGGTGAGAACAAAGAAGAAACAGTTCTTTGTCTTTCAATATATCTCTCTCCTTATCTTATAACATTTGCATAATACTGAGGGTGGGGAGACAGACTGAACTTTCAGACTTTCCAGGGACTTCCGAAATTAGGCCATGTGCTGCTTTAGATCAACAAAGGACAATGAATACCTTAGACTGCATCCAGGCAACTTCATCCTTGTTGTAGCTGAATCCGTCTCTGCACTGACCACTCTGCACTTCCAAACCCCATCACTTTCTTTTCTTTTCTTTTCTTTTCTTTTTTTTCCCTTCCTTCCTTCCTCACCTTGGGACTGACAGTCTTTAAAACTTTCTGTATTAAAAGTTTATCTGAACAAAAGATTTCAGCTTCTCACCAGAAGGACAACTAAGAGGGGGCCGTTCTGGCTTACCATGGGAAAGGAGTCCCAGAGTCCAAGAGCATCCATTGAGAAAGCCTCTCTCATATCCCCACCAACTGCACCTCACAAAACTTGGCAGGAATGTTTTTGCAAACAGTCTCACAAGGAGGATTAAGAGGTCTTTAAACTAAGTTTCGCTGGGGAGGGAGACAATATTATTCAGGGCAAGGACTCGGAGAGCACAGGGGGAAAAGGCCCAAATGATATTGGACAAGTAGTACAAGCAGCCAATGGCGGGAGGAGTAGAAACAATAGTACAGGACTTGCAGGAAGGGCCCGGGGACTTAAGCGTCTCTACACTAATGCAAGGAGTATGGGAAACAAGCAGGACGAACTTGAACTCCTAGTACAGCAAAATAAATACGATTTGATAGGCATCACTGAGACCTGGTGGGATGAGTCTCATGACTGGAATATAGGAATAGAGGGGTATAGCCTATTCTGTAAAAATAGACCAAACAAGAAAGGAGGAGGAGTAGCCTTGTGATGTTTGCACCTGTGAAGAGATCCAGGACTTAAACCCAGAAAGCCAGGTTGAGAGCAATTGGGGTAAGAATTAAGGCAGCGAGAAACAATAGGGATATTCTGGTGGGGGTTTACTACAGACCTCCAACCCAGGCGGAGGACTTGGATGATGCCTTCCTCAACCAAATGACTGCACATTCAAAGAGGAGAGATATAGTAATAATAGGAGATTTCAATTACCCAGTTATATGCTGGTAGTCAAACTCTGCCAAGACAGCAAGGTCAGCAAGTTTCTTGCTTGCCTTGAAGACAACTTCATGGTCCAGAAGGTGGAAGAGGCCGCAAGGGGATCAAATATTCTAGATCTGATCCTGACCAACAGGGATGACCTTGTTAATGAGGTAGAAGTGGATGGATCTTTAGGGGGGAATGACCTTGCCCTGTTGGAATTTGGCATTCAGTGGGAAGGAGAAGATAAGTGTAGCCAGATATTCACCTTAGATTTTAAAAAAGCGGACTTCTGTAAACTTAGGGAGCTGCTGGCTGGAATACCGTGGTCAGGAATAGTGAAAGGGAAAGGAGTTCAGGAGGCATGGGAGTTCCTTAAAAAGGAGATACTGAAGGCACAGTCTAAAACAGTGCCAATAAGGAGGAAAAATGGAAGGCATCTGAAGAAACCAGAATGGTTGACTAAAGAACTCTAAGCTGAGCTAAGTGTTAAGAGAAACATGTATAGGAAATGGAAGAAGGGGGAAACCACCAAAGAAGAATTTGAGCAAGTAACCAGGAGAGGTAGGGAGGAGGTCAGAAAGGCTAAAGCACAGAACGAACTTAGGCTGGCCAGAGACATTAAAAACAATAAAAAGGGCTTTTTTAAAATATGTCTGCAGCAAAAGGAAAAAAGAAGGAGACAGTAGGGTCGCTGCGCAGAGAAGATGGTGAATTACTAAGAGGGGGAAGAGAAAAGGCAGAACTACTGAACACCTTCTTTCCCTCAGTTTTTTCCCAGACGGATACAAGCACTCAACCTGGCGGTTGGGGAGCAGGGGAGGAAGCAGAGGAAATGAGGCACATAATAGGTAGAGAGGTGGTACAGGAATACCTGACCACATTGGATGAATTCAAGTCTCCAGGGCCAGACGAATTGCATCCTAGGATATTAAAAGAGCTGGCAAAGGTCATTTTGGAACCGCTTGCTATAATCTTTGAGAAATCTTGGAGGACAGGAGAAGTTCCAGCAGACTGGAAGAGAGCAAATGTTATCCCCATCTTCAAGAAAGGAAAAAAAGAGGACCCAAATAATTATTGCCCAGTCAGCCTGACATCAGTACCCGGAAAGATCCTGGAGCAGATCATTAAGCAGTCAGTTTCTAATCATTTAGAAAGCAATGCAGTAATCATGAGAAGTCAACATGGGTTTCTCAAAAATAAGTCATGCCAGACTAATCTGATCTCTTTTTATGATAGAGTTACTAGCTTGATAGATGAAGGGAATGCTGTGGATGTAGCATACCTCGATTTCAGTAAGGCCTTCGACAAAGTCCCCCATGACATTCTTGCAAAGAAGCTAGTAAAATGTGGGCTGGACAGGGCTACTGTTAGTTGGATTTGTAATTGGTTGACCGACCGAACCCAAAGGGTGATCACGAATGGCTGCTTTTCATCCTGGAGAGAAGTGACTAGTGGGGTGCCACAGGGTTCTGTCCTGGGCCCAGTGCTGTTCAACATTTTTATCAATGACTTGGATGAAGGAATAGAGGGCATGCTCATCAAATTTGCAGATGATACCAAATTGGGAGGGGTTGCTAATACGCCAGAGGACAGGATCAAAATTCAAAATGACCTGGATAGATTGGAGAGCTGGGCCAAGGCGAACAAAATGAAATTCAACAGAGAAAAGTGTAAGGTCCTACACTTAGGTAGAAAAAATGGAATACAGAAATATAGGATGGGGGACACGTGGCTGGATAGCAGTACGTGTGAAAGGGATCTAGGAGTCTTCATAGACCACAAGCTGAACATGAGTCAGCAGTGTGATGCGGCAGCCAAGAAAGCCAATGCAATTCTTGGCTGCATCAATAGGAGTATGGTGTCTAGATCGAGGGAGGTACTGGTACCACTCTACTCTGCTTTGGTTAGACCCCATCTTGAATACTGTGTCCAGTTCTGGGCACCCCAATTCAAGAAGGATATTGACAAGCTGGAGCAAGTCCAGAGGAGGGTGACCAAAATGGTGAGAGGCCTGGAAGCCATGTCCTATGAGGATAGACTTAGAGAGCTGGGTATGTTTAGTCTGCAGAAGAGGAGGTTAAGAGGGGACATGATAGCCATGTTTAAATATTTGAAGGGATGCCACGTAGAGAAAGGAGAGGGCTTGTTTTCTGCTGCTCCAGAGACCAGGACAAGGAGCAATGGATTCCAGCTGCAGGAAAAGAGATTCCACCTGAACCTCAGGAAGAACTTCCTGACAGTCAGGGCTGTCCGGCAGTGGAATCTGCTGCCTCGGAGTGTAGTGGAGTCTCCTTCCTTGGAGGTTTTTAAGCAGAGGCTTGATGGCCATCTGTCGGGATTGCTTTGAGGGTGTTCCTGCATGACAGGGGGTTGGACTGGATGGCCTGTGTGGTCTCTTCCAACTCTAGATTTCTATGATTCTATGATTCTACGATTCTAACTGCGCTTCCAACCCCATGATTCTATTGTTCTTTTTCCTGGCATTCAAGCCCCCCATTTTAAACCCCACTTCCGTGAAGCTTTTCACTTGTATCCATATTTCTCACATCCAGCTGGAAGTATGCCTCCATATATGTGCCTGCATTTGTGTCCTTTTAAAAACTTTGTATCAAATCTTTCATGTTCTCTAAAGGAAGAGTAGAGACCTTTGGTGCTCTTGATGTACATTTTAACAGGCCCAGCAAATGTAACCACTATTAAAGCACTATGGGAACCACAGTCCAAAACTTCTAGAAAGCCAAAGGTGCCTAAGCCCTGGAGTAAAAGCATCCTGTAAGCAATTCTAGGCAGGGCTTGCTTTTTGTATAAGTTATTCTGTTAAGTGTCACGCTAACATTAAACCACAACCACAGTTTAATGAGGAATTGGATTATAAACCCAGACAGCAAGCTCTTTGGAACCAGACATTTGGCAAAGTATTTTAACCAGTGCCTACACGAGAAATCCTAACATCCTGATCCCATTAAGTGTACTGCACTACAATATGTTGGACAATATTGGACTATGACCGTTTTAAAGCCTCTAACATGTAATCAGTGTTTTCCACTACACTTGCCAAAGAACTGCCTTATCCTTTGATCTGAGTGAAGCTGAAATCAATGAGTTGTCCAACGGGAGACATTGTGGAATAGTAATGTTCACACAAACTTCATTCCGTTGAGTATTATCATATATTCTTGTAATGCTTCTGCAAACCAAAACTCCTGGCATCTTTCTGGGAGGCCATATGCCATCTCTTTATTTCAATTTCAAACCACAAGCAATGGAAGAACATCCATTCTGGGGCAAACCAATAGTCCATCAAGCTTAGTATTCTATGACTTATGTTGATAAAGTCCAGATGTACAGCTTGAACAGTTAAAAAATTATGGAACAATCAACACAGTTTGCAATTTTGCACAGAGATGGGATAACCTACAGTGGGCAAAAGTGATCAAGAAGTTCTCCTGAGCTCTCATGTAACATTTTTGCAATTGTTTTGATGACAATTCATTGCGGGACTGGATATGCAGTTAGAGCCTCATCTGACCTTGGTGGCATGTTTGCTGTGGTAGCAGGAAGGAAATGAGTCTGTGGAATTAGCTTTCAAACGTGGCTGTTGATAGAAAACTTCATTGTAATGACTAGACTTTCCACATTCAGGGCTATTCAAAGAAATTTTGTGGCCAGAAGTGGAGCACTGAATGGTCAATATGAACAATACCCAAGGTTTTCCAAGCTACTTTTGGACCTGAGGCAGAAAATCAGGCAGAAAATCCCATAAGAAATACACCATGGGTCAAGAACCTGGCTTATCAAAACTTAACCAGAGGTTCTTTGAACCAGTCTATGCTTCATATACAGGGATGTGAAAATTTACTTTCCCTTGCATTTTTTTTAAACATTAAGACCTAAATCCAATTATTAGTTCCAGCTAAGGAGATCCATTAAACTGAAGGAACTTATTTAAATACTGACTTACCAAGCTCTTATTAAATCAATATGTCTGTCTTCGTGGGACTAATAATTGGTTTTAGGTCTAAATTCTTTCCATCCCAAATATGAAGAAATTTGTATAATTTAGTAAGTTCAGTAAGTTACTAAAACAATGGAAACAAAATTTTCCCACACTTTCACCAGCCAAATTCACTAGGTACAACTACTATTCTTCCATAGATAGGATGATGCATCCTATCTGTGGATAGGATGACACCTACTTGCACATCAGATGTTAAAGATGAGAAGTCTCTCAGGGAAAATGAAGAAGCTGGAACCCCAATACAGCATTAACAATACTGTATTACCACATTAGCAACAGGGTTCAAAACCCAAACTATTACTAGTTCAATCAAAGCTGTGGGCCTGAATGAATAGAACTACTTCAATTATCTTCACATTTGACTTAAAAATTGCAACCTCAAGTTCTTTCCACCTTAAATATGGAAAAACTTTGAGAAATTTGGTAAAAAAAAATTATCAAAAGTAAGCAGAAACAACATTATCTTCCAGCTCTGTTTAAATATAAGACTAAGCTGACATTCTTTCAGATAAGACTCAGCAACTGATTTGGGCTGATACCTGAAGCGAATCAAGTTGCCTGATTCAGTTCAGTTTGTACCAGCTCCAGATCATATCAGATTGGCCCAATTAAGTTCTGGAGTGGAAGAGCATAGTCCAAAGTTGTTTGGGCCAGTGTGGAGATCCAAATGTCAAACATAAGCAGGAAAAAGTTTGACACTGTAGCTGCAACAAGGAAACTGCCAAGATGGTGTGATGCAGATGAGAGCTGGACTTTGCTCACTGACAGTTCTAACATACAATCTGGGACAAGAATCATACCAGCACTCTCTGATTATAGTAATTGGGGAAGAGATTGTGTCAGGTTATATTGTCAGGTACTTCCTCCAGCATCTCATCAAACATTTGTTAGATTTAGCTGTTAGTAGACCTCTGAAAGAGCTGTGTCAAGGGTTTGGGTGGTTGTCCATCATAGTCATCTGAGCTTGGTTTGTCTGAGTCTTTCACTGCACCTTTTTTTCTTGTTGAAGAGCCTACCATAATTCTCTGCTTGTCTTTGTGGTTCATCTGCCAATTTTAGTGAATCATTTACAGTTTGAACAATTGCTCTTATTATTAATATCAGACCAGATCATTAATTTAACTGAACCAATCCTGAAGCATCTCCGCAGCAGTAATGCAGATCCACATGGTGCTCCAAGGGACAGAAGAAAGCAGACGTGGGCCCTTTCCGCACTGAGGTTTCTAGCGCAAGCGGGGGAGGCCGGCAAGCGCAAGAAGGCTCGTCCGGGAGGCTGCCGCTTCCCCCTCCTTCCTTCCGCAGGCGAAGGAACCAGCGGGGAAGCGGCACCGAAGGAGGCTTGCCGTGCAAGCCGCCCTCCCCCCCGTGCGAAGCGGGCGGCGTTGCGTCCCCCCTGCGTGTGCGCGCGTGCGCGAAGCGGGCATTGCATCCGTTGCGCTACCTCCCCACCCCGCTCCTTCCTTCCGCAGGGGCGGAGGGAAGGAAGCGCGAGCCGGCCGGCTCCCGGAGGCTCCGCACGAAAGGTAAGTGCGGGTGGGTGCGGGGAGCGTTGCGCGAGCGCGGGTGATTTTCGCTTGGACGCGAAAATCAAAAAACCCGCGCTCGCGCCGCTTCAGCCCCGTGAGCCGAGCAGAAGTGGGAGTGTGTCATGCGGAGCGACGCTCCCACTCCCGCGAGGCTCACGGGGCTGTCGCGCGAGCAAAGGCCCGTGCGAAAAGGGCCTGGTTTGCTTTCACCCACAGTAAGACTGGTAAAATAAAGTAGTTTTGGTAATAGAAGACACAAGTGTGCTTTGTCCCCAGGAGACTTGCAAGGATCCAGAGTGGTAGTAGTGGGATCAAGTTTTCTCCCAGTATCAGAAGGCCTCTGTCTGAGCCTGAAGATCAGAGGCAGGAAGGAGCAGCACCAGCAGCACCAGTAGTATGTCAGAGGTAGTTCCTGAGATGTAAGGCAGGCAATCTGAATCCACATAAAAAAGATAGACCATTGACTGGGACCATTTTGAAGTATGACTGCATGAGGAGTGTGTCCTTTTTTAAGCTGACACTTTTTGCACACAGTTGCATAGGGATGTGGGGGCGGGGCTGTTACGCTGACTTCTGGGGGTCCAGTGAGGGACACTTTGATTTGCTCCAAGTTATAAAGGTTGGGGAAATTAGTGGATAGCAAAACGAGGGGCAAGGTAACCCAGCAGGATCTTTTACCCAACTTTATGGGGTCAGACCAAGCCAGAAAGCCAGACAAACGTATTGAATAAATAAATTTTATTGAATGAAAATTCACCAACGCACTCACACACACACACACACATGGCCTATTGAGAAGGAAAAGAGGTAAAAAATGGATAGGGGATATAGCAAAGGGATTGTAGAGGCCGTGATACTGCACCTATCCTGAAGTCTTCAGTCTGGGAAGCAGTGAGAAGAACGGAGTTTAGCAAAGAGACGGCTGAGGGGATCTGCTAGTGTGGTGGGGAGTTCTCCAAAGAGACCCTCAAACACTAGGACTACTTAAAGGGCAGAACGTACCTCAAGGGCAGGCCCTCTCCTAGGAAGAACAATGGCCACAACAAAGGAAGGAATGCCAAACAATGGCAACTTGGTTGTTCGCATGATTGGTTTATGCTGGGTTGCAAGTGTTCAGGGTTGCGGTTGCAAAGAGTTGCAGTGTAAGTTAATCTCCTCAAGTTAGCTATTCTTGGCTGAGGACCCTTTGTCTATGTAGATGTGTATTGTCTGAGGTCTTCTTGAGTTACGCGACTGGGGATTTTTCTGGTCTTGAACTGTTTTTGGTTGTTTGACCTCTTTGCTTACGTGCCCATCCAGGCAACCTCTCTGGCATGGTGGGCATATCTGATATCAAATTTATAGTCCCCGGGATAGGGTATGCCAGTGATTCACCTTGAGCTGCAATGTTTCTGGGGCGTCCTGGTCTATAGCCATGCTCTCTCACACCCTGTCCATGCCCCCACATACCACGGCCATGCACCCGCACACAGTGGCCACGCCTCTTGAGCTGTAGCCCCTCCCTCCTGCCCCCCTCCACACACTCCAAGCTCCAGCTCCTGTTTACACAACACGCAAACATGCAGAGAGAAAGAAAGAGAGAGCTGCATGTTTACTCTCCCACAATACATTTTTCACCCAGAATAATCTTGAACTGTGAAGATTCTTGCATGTCTAACATTCTCGTCACCATGGTTTCTTAACACTCAAGATGCTTCATTTTGAACATTTTAAAAATATTTTTGAATATTCCTTTGATTCTTAATGGAAACAGAATATTAAGATACTGGTCTCTCTGGAAGCAACTGACCAGCCACTGCATGAAAGGAATATTAGTCTGATCCAACATGACTCTTCTCATATTATTATGATGTCCCCAGTTTTTCAGTTTTTTCACTGCTTTGGGTATTGTTAATGACAGCAATGCTGTACGAAAGAAAGAAAAAAACATGGAACAAGTTGGTTAAAGCAACAAAGGGCATTATTAGATGGGAGGAAAAGAATATGAACACAATTCATGGAAAACGTGGAGCTTGTATGGTCCTGTTCTTCTGAAATGATTTGATTTCTCAGTCTCTGTTGATAGCCAGTGCTCTAAACTGTTATGCTGAAAAGAAATCTGAGAAGGCAAGCTGTTTGGGGACCTTTTGCTTGTAATTAAAGCCACTTCCCAACTTGAGCCTATCCAAAGAAAAACAACTTACTTGAGTCTCCCACTTGCGCAAATGGCAAAGCTTCTGAAGAAAGAGGGAGAGAGACTGGAGGAAAATCCCAAGACAGTAATGAAGGCGGAAATTCTAAAGCAAAAAAATAGATGAGAACATGTTTGCCTTAACAGAGTTATTTTTAAAGGCTAAACCCCAACTAACCATCCTTCCTGATTGTTTGAATTCACTGTGAATCCTTCTTTAAAAGATCTGAACACCAGTGTTTATCTTATAGAAGTAGCACTTCTGTTTATCTTGATATTTCAGACTACGAATACTCTCAGGCCTATGCTATATGTTTAAACTTAAATTTGTATTATATAATATGTTATATAATTTCTAGACAGCAAGCATAGTGTAGTAGTTTGAGCACTGGATTATGATTCTGGAGACTAGGCTTCAAATCCCCGCTACTGGGGCGGGGGGGATTTCAAATCAGACCTACGGAGTATCCTTGGGCAAATCATACTCTCTCAGCCTCAGAGGAAGGCAAAGACCCCCCCAATTTTTTTTTGCCTAGAAAACCATGTGATAGGTTTCCCTTAGGGCCAATTTAAGTTGGAAGTGACTTGAAGGTGCACAATAACAACAATACAATTTCTGTATCACCTGTTATTCAAGGTGTTCAGACTGAGGTATTAGGTTTCCTTACCACTTCCATTTTATCCTCACGGCCATCCTGCAAGATAGGTTATGCTGAGGGAACAGCTAGGAATGACTGGGCCTGATTGACCCTCCAACTAGAGATTTGAACCTGGGCTAACCCAGTCTTGATCAAAGCTCTACTCTGGCTTTCAGTGGTTTTCTCACAATACCTGTGGTCCACGGATAGCTACAGTGAAAACTTGCAAAGATGCCATATTATTCCATGCCTCAGTTTTGAGCTGACTCAGGAGCCAGAGTGTTTTGACAAATGGACTGATCCCTACATTTCCGGTGGTCCCTTTTTCTTCAGAGATGGAACGCAGACCTTCACTAAGCATCCCAACAAACAGCATTAGGTATGAACTGATACCTTCTCATCTGACTCTTCTTTCTTCAGACTGCAATTGCCATCTTGGGACTTAGCTGGCTGCTGACCTAATGATACAACATCCAGAAGGACTTCTTGACTTTTTTTTAATATCCCCTCTGTGTTTGTGCACACATGATACCAGCTAGCCTGAGGAAGTCTAAAGAACTTGAAAACTCACATACTTTTGTGACATTTTGATTGTCCCTAACCAAGGTTTTACACAATTTGACCCCCTTTTCCTCTCCCTCCCTTACTCTGTCTTTCTGTGGTATGTATGTGTTACCACACAACTCCATCTTATTGTATTATAATTGTATGTATCGTACTGTGTCGTATGGTATGGTATGGTATTTTGCTGCCTTGGACCAGAAGCAGATGAAAAGCCTTCACTCCATCCCAACTACCACTTCCGTGATCTCTGAGGGAGAAAAGAAAAGGTAGGAACATCTTTATCAGATGGTGTATAATTATATATATATAACCTTAAAGAAGTAATATTAAACTTATCAACCCACACTATGGAAGAACTTTCTCTGTTCCTATTCTTTAGCCATGTGTGGACATAACCAAGGAATGCATCCTAATTCTTTTATTTGTTTAAAGAACGAAGGGCACTCTAAGCTGTAGCTATCATATGGACCCCTGAAGAGAATGTAACCTGTCAAAGAATATTTGGTATATAAGCCTAATCTTTTGGTGGGGAGAGAGGGTTTCACCCTGGTAATTGCTAACACCTTGATCTGGACTCCAAGGACCATCACTGAATATTGTTTGGAGTCAGTTTAAGGGCCTTTTCACATTGAGGCTTCTCGTGCGAGTGGGGGAGGGCGGCTTGCGCGACAAGGCTCCTCCGGGAGGCTACCGCTTCCCCCTCGTTCCTTCCGCAGGCGAAGGAACAAGGGGGAAGCAGCAGCCTCCCGGAGGAGGCTTCTCACGCGAGCTGCCCCCCCGCTCGCGCGAAGCAGGGGGCTGTCGCGTCCGTCCCCCCCGGCTCGTGCGAAGCAGGAGGCTGTCGCGTCCGTCGCGCTAGCGCCCTGCCCCTTCCTTCCGCAGGGGCGGAGAGAAGGAAGCGCGACCCGGCCGCCTCCCTGACGCTCCACACAGGAGGTAAGTGTGCGTGGGCGCCAGGAGCGTTGCGCGAGCGTGGGTGATTTTCGCTTTGAGGCGAAAACAAAAAAAACCGCAATCGTGCCGCTGCAGCCCCGTGAGCGCAGCGGAAGTGGGAGTGCGTCGTGCAGAGCGATGCTCCCACTCCCGCGAGGCTCACGGGGCTGTCGCGCAACAGAAAGCCCGTGCGAAAAGGGCCTAAACATACAGACTAAAGAAGCATGAGTTCTTGCACTATAGTTCCTTGGGTTTTGCTGGTTGTTGTTGTTGCCTCCAGATCCACTGATCCAGCTTTTTTTTTTGGGGGGAGGGGGTTCCTTGTAGCTATTTTTTAAAAAAATCTGCTCTGGGTATCTTCCAAAGGGTTTTTAAAAATTAGGACATAGTTTGCTGAGATGATCTTATGGTCTGATGGGAAAATTTTCTATTTTTTTTTAAAAAAAAAGAATGGTAGTATGATGATGACATCTCATTGACGTACTAGTGTGCTATAACTTGAAACAAAAATCAGAAGAGAAAGGAACAAAAGATACTTTATTATTGCAGTACATTGAGGTGGGCAGAGTGCAGCCTGTGGACCACATTGCAGCTGTTTTTGTGGCTCTCAGAGCCTCCCAGAGGTCAAAAATATTTTTTGGCTTTTTTTTCTCCAAAAATGATCTGTACAGGATGTTGAGGGCATTTCCACTAAGTCTACAGCCACCATGGACCCTCCTGAGTCAAAATGATTTTTAAAAAAGCCTCTAACCACCCCAAAATGCCTTCCAGAGCCCCAAAAAGACCTGCCTCCATGCCTCCATGTCTCCAACAGGGCTTTGGGGGCAATTGCCCCAAAACAGTGTAGGGCAACAGAAATTTTATTTGGATACTTTAGAAAAAAAAATGAAAACCAAAGCAATAAATACGACAACCTTCTGCCATATTTGTCTCATCTAGAGGAACCTTTTTTTTTCTGCCTAGCTCATAATTTTGACAAGTAAAAAATAAACTGAGCAGAAAAAGAACTGGCACTAAGAAGCAAAGGTGTGCTGCCAAGGGTGATTTTTTTTTTTTCATGAGTATGTGGAATGTGAAAAATAAGGGATGGTTTTACCGGAGCTCCTAAAACATCTTTCCCATAGTCTGCTTTTACCTCAGCTTCTCCAGTGTGGCTTCCTCAGACTTCTTGCATGAGCTCAGGAACAAACAAAAAGGTGACACTGATCATGTCATTGGAAATTTGCAAACAATGTTTAAAAGTGTAAATAGCAGGCAGAAGGAGTCATTTGTATTCTCCTCCACCCCTTCAGCTCCTGCTTGTACTGGAAAGAAAGATTTCATGAGCACAAATGGACACCAGAGGAAGACCGCCAGTGTGAAAGTGGTGATTAAAGCCTCTTCGTTTCTCCCCAGGTTTTAAATTTGGATCAGAATCTCCATGCCTGCTATTTATGTGGCCTCTTCAGCTTAAACTGGCACTGCAGATTTGTCCTTTTGCTGTCAGCTTTGAGAGAAAGGACAGATCTGGACGCTGTAGTATCATGCAGTGAGATGACATGGGTTGTCCTATTTACTGTGTTCAACTCCTCCAAAGGTCCCTTTTTATCTTCTGAAAGAACAATAATTGCCACTATGGGGCTGAGTTGGACTTTTCTGCTGTGCTCTGATAAGCATAAGGGCATACCTTTTGGGGGGGCTATCCTATACTGCTGCCTGGAGGGGGGGTATCAACTTGGTCGTGTTTATCTCTCAGTTGGTGAGTGATGGGGACATTATAGGAGAGATGCTACCCTGATGAGCATCCTGAGACTTCTGGATTGAAAGCAAAGCTCAGAACAAAAGATTTGACACCAATTTGATAATGTTAAATATTAGAAATTTGGAAATTAAGACATTCACATCAATACTGCTCAAGATGAAATCATTAATAGTTGGGTTGTCACTACTTAATTCGATATTGAAAACATAGGGTGGTGACACCAATGTATTAGCCAAGAATGGCACAGAGGTTCTTACTGTTCACTCTGGGATCACTTTTTTTAAAAAAACTGCTCCTTCAAAATGCTCTTTTTTGTCCTTTTTAAAATTGCTTTTGTACAGTCTAGTAAATGCCGCCACCACCACCACAGAGACTGAAAAGCACATAATATATCTGCTGCTTGGAATGGTGGAAATCCAACATGTCTGGGAACCAGTAAGTTAAGAAAAGCTGTCCCAAAGCACAGCTTCTCCTCTTACAACCCCTTCAGTTAAGTTTGGCACAGATCTACACCTCTCTTTTTTACCCCACTTCCATCAATGTGTAGACTTTTCTTTTCAGATGCCTTGTTAAATGCAAAATGAGAATGATGTATTTGAGTTAGAGGATACTGATTCATTGCAAGAAGGGCAGCAAGTAGAAAGCTATTAGGATGAGACAGTGTATTAAGGGTGAGAGAATTCTTACTTCGGAAATGTTTTCAAAGTCTCTGAACATTTGCAGAACTTTTTTCTGCCCAACCCAGTCACTTCATCCTTGCTGCTTCCCACTCCTCATCAAGAAGCATAGTCTGCTGAGATGAATAGCACAGGACATCTTTTGCATGTAGGAGCCAGGGATCCCAAACATAATCAGTTTAGATAATCTAGTCATTTAAATGACCCACTATTCTCTGCACTCATCCAGTCATGTAGGGATGGGGAGATGATGGGAGTGGAGCATCCCCAGTGTCAATTTTTTGGGGTGCTGCTGCTCCTTGCTTGCCCTCCGCAACACACCATAGCCCTGCCTCTGCATGCTGTAGCCAAGCCCCATCCATTGTAGTCAAGCCCTACATACCATAGCCCTGGCCCCACATGCCATAGCCCCACCCCAGGCACTGCAGCCCTGACCCTACACTGTAGCCACACACCCCACACCATGGCCACGCCCCTGTGCTCCATAGACCCGGCCCAGCCCTCCATGCACTCCACCCCGCTTCACGCACTCCAAGCTCCACCACTGCACTTATCTTTTCTTAATTGTATAATTAAAAGGGGTTAGGGGAAAAGAAAGAGAGGAGGAAGAAGCCGAATGGGAGGAAGGGAGAAGCCAGAAGAAAAGAAAATGAAGTGAGAATACTTCACTTAATTAATCAAGTGCACATCACTGTTTGAACAAAATAAAATTTCAAAGGGATGTACTGTGACCCCTTCCAAATAGTATTATATACAACCATATATTACACAGTAATGTAGAATAGAAAAAGCCAACATGGCATAGTGGTTTAAGCTTTGGACTATGACCCTGGAGACCTGGGTTTGATTCCAATTCAGCCATGGAAACCCACGGGATGACCTTGGGGGGGTCACACATTCTCAGTCCTAGAAAACCCCTTGATAGGGCCACCATAAGTCAGAAATGACTTGAAGGCACACAACAACACGCAACAGAAAGGAGTCCAAAATATAACCAACAGAGGATGAGAAGTTACTAAAGACAGTCCAAATGCATCTCCCAATAGATTCTAAAGTCTTTCCTTCCATATAGTACCAGGGTGGCACCTGCCTTTCAGGCCTAAAAGCATGACCTTCTGAAAAAGCTTACTGAGAGTGCTTATCTCCAAACAAATCGCACCCCTTCACTCTATTCAACAACTCCTTGTTTTCTTCTTTTCCATTGTTTACTCATTGATTCTTCTTCAAGTTGTTCTCTTTTTATAGCCTGCTTACCAACAGAAACATGTGACTCATTTCCTCCAATCCTGATACTTCTTTTTCCAAGGTAGCGGTCCTTCCTGTTTTGCAGAGTCTTAATGAGGAAGAGGCATGCACCCTCTTGAATTCTAAAGATCTTTTTACAGGTCAGCAACCGTTAGCACTGACAGACAGAAATAGGCATTGTCCCCTCAGGTCATCTTCTTTGCAAACTGGTAAAGGCAAGCCCTAGCCACCAGGCTGACACACCTGGATAGTGAGCCATGGTGAAATCTTCCAAACACAGGAGCTTCAGGCCCTTTTCGCATGTTACCTTTTCACGCTGCTGGGTTGGGGTTTTAGTGTGAGAAGGCTTAGCAGGAACGCTCTTGCAAGCTTCCTGCTTCGGCTCTGCAGCTCCTTCCTTGTCACACGAGCACCCCACCTCTTCCGTTCACAGTGCAGCCTGGGATGTCACAGGCTGCACTGAGGAGAGGATGCACAACCGACCCGGTTCCAGAGGCACCGCACACCAGGAAAGTGTGTGTGGGGCTGGGAGCATTGTGCGACCTCACACCATTTTTGGCTTTGAGTCGAAAGTGACGAGATGCGTGCGCAGTACGCGTCACGCCCTTGAGCGTCGCGTAAATGTGAGTGCATCATGCAGACCGCTCCTCACATTTACGTGACACTCAAGGGGCCCTTTTGCTTCAAAAACGCCGTGCGAAAAGGGCCTCAGTCTTGAATTTTTTTCATGCTCCACCTCTTATCTTTCCCCCATTGTTGTTCTGCAACGAAGCTGTGTCTTCCTTCAGATGGGTGGGGAAGATATTCGAGTAATTATTAATTGAGGGAATGGAACCAGCTTTAGTTTGATCCTGAGAAGGAGGATGCACTCCTATCTAAAGTAGTACCATCATTGAATAACAGAGTTGGAAGGGGTCCCATGGGCTATCTAGGTCAACCTCCTGCTCAGGATCTCCAGCTAAAGCATCCCCAGCAGATAGCTGTCCAGCGTCTTTTGATTTTTTTTTAAAGTGGTGTGACAAAAAAAAAAAAGGAACAAAAGATTGCTTTTTTGTTTTGTTTTTTTAATTGAACCAGCCATAGGCTAACTGGAAAGCATTCTTCCACTCAACAAAGAGGCTTTGAATGATCTTTATTTGTACCAAGAATGGCTTGCAAATTATGAAAAGGGTAAAAGGTTAGCAAATTTCTCCTCCAACATCTTCTTTTTTTCTCCTCAAGTCTCAGGCCCTAGGTAAACACAAATTAACCCTGCAGCGTGCTTCATTGCTTTAAGAAGTGCTGCCCTTGGTTTCATTTTTTGAGATCTACATGGGAGAAGGAGAGTTGGAAAATGATAAAATAAGAAACTTAACGAAGCCATGCAATCAAAATAGTTCTTGCCAAGAAGGTTTAAAAAAAGACTATGCAAACATTCCTGGAATAATTTATGCTGAGTTCAAGTTGGAAACCAAAGACATAATGGCATATTATGTGTTCTCTTGGTGTTCCATTTTTGAAACCAACAAAATGTGTTCACCTTTTGCCCTTGGCAAGAGAAGCCCTCATGTTCTTCAATACGGTATATAGCTTGGCCTGCAGCAAACTCTTCTGAAAGCTGCTTTTCATAGTCCCCCCCCAAAAAAAAAGGTTATGGAGAGAAAAAATGGAAAATTGGTACAGCCAGTTGTTTCTCTTGGTCGGAGAAAGTATTAAATACTTTCCATATTTCTTCCCTCTTGTCCTCTTCCTTGCAACTTGCTTTCCCTTCTCGATCTTCCTTACAGTTGCCCTTTCCAATTCCTTTCTCTTGGGTGTTTTTCTTTTCTTAAAGGATGAACTTAATGGTGAGGCCATGTCTATTAATTTTCATTTGATGCTTAGTGGACAAGGCCAACTCTAGCATTAGGCTAGGGTTGTGAAGCAGCTCCTTCAGGCAGCAAATTTTGTGTTAGATTAAAAATAGAGTACCAAATTAATTTGTTAGTTGATTTATCATTAGTGCATGTCTTCCAGCTGCCCCAACTTGGCATGGACAGTCATAAGTAATTGCCTGTCATCCCACTTTCTCAACTGCTTTTCCAGTATTCCAATTTTCCTCCCCTCCTCCAATTTTCCCCCTTTGTTATCAACTTCCATTGCTGGAAACTGAGTTCAAAGTGAAAATGTATTTTACATTCTGTTAACTCAGCGGGCAGTGGGAAGGAGGAGAGAAGAGAGCAGTATCTTGTCCTTCCCAGTAGGCTCAGACAAAAGCAAACTGCTGCAGCCTCTCCTCACTTGTGTGCTCCTCCTCATTAATCATTTTTGTCATCTTGACCACACTCTGATGTTGCTTGGCCACTGGTGTCCTGGTTTTCATCTGTGAAACGTAGAGATTGTTGTCACTGTGAAATCTGAAAAGGCCTCAATCTAAATCTTCCCCTCTAGGTGTGTCTGTGTGTCTATAAATAATTGTAATGATTTATACATTTTCATTTGTGCAGATAAATCAGACAGTGAAGGTTTTGTGAGATTTGTCTATCTTTTTGAGGGAAATAATTATTGAAAAGTGTAAAGATGTGTTTTGAAAATAGACGTGTTTCTTTGAATGGGATGGAGTAGGAAGGAAAGGAAAAGATCACTTCCCTAAAATAACGTTCCCAATAGAAGGTGATAGGGCAGAGTTACTGGAAGATAAGAGTGAGTACAGCTCAGGAAATGACTATTGTTGCTTCCAGAGGTCCCCTCACCCATCTCTCTATTTCTTATTCCATTGTAATATGCTAGCTAGCCCATGACAGTGCTTTTTGGGAGTCCAGGCAATACTCATCACAGAGTGTATGTGATCAGAAGAGGAATGAGATTTAATGAGTAACAGTACAGTGTCCCCCTCCCCTCTCTTGGTGTGTAAAAGCACATTCCAGTATTTCTTTTTCCCATGCAAAGTGTTAACCTTTGTTAGGAAATGTCTAAACTGAGGTTTTATTTAATGAAAAGAGACTATTATAATCACCACTATGGAAAATATACATCCTGCATCTATTATTGAATAGTCAGATGGTCTTCATTATGGGTACTGGGTACAAGGTCATCTTCACCCAAAGTGGGGACGTTGGATGTATAGCTAAAATAGCCAATATTGTACCAGTAAAATTTGAAGTGTGGGAGATTATTCTCATAGTCTATACAGCTATACACACAAACAGCCTCAGTGCACAGTATAATACCCATTTTAATAGGACTGATACTATTGAAATCCTGTCTCTAGTTATCTGGGAATAAGCCCCATGAAATTCAGCAGTGCTCATTTCAACATATAAACCTCATTGAATTTTAACAGAACATCATCAGTCAATTGAAATGCAGGCTGTAATTAGAAATGCAAACTGTCCTTCAAAGTTTAATGTCCCTATTAAATTGCTACAGTGAAGTAGGAAATCCATCAAAGAAAAAGTCATTTGTTTGAATACTTTCGTCATCCTCTGACTTCCTTTCTGTTAATCAATTGCAAACAATAGTACAACTTAGGAGCCTTGTTATCACCTCATTCTGTTGCCTGACCAAAGAGGATCTGACAATTACCCTAGTGCCACAAGGAGCAATTAGAAGACAAACTAATTGTTCCCCTGTGAAAAATGACCTGCAGCTGTCCTCCTCCATATTCCACATCTAAAATACCACTGAGTGTGCTTTAAAATCACACCACCTAACACTTTCACCACCATCTCATTCTAAAATCAATACACACATAATTGGAACTAATGTCTTTCAGTAGCCACCATGGTCACCAAATGAAACTTCCAAATTCAGAAGCAGTTTTAAGTGTTTCTGTTTTTAATGCTTTTTAAACCTTTTTTGGAAGCCACCTTGGGTCCCATCTTGGGAGGAAGGTAGCACTGAAATTCAATAAATAAATAGTCCTGAATAAGAGGTGCTGGGAGGAATCAAAAAAGAAATGCCTGTGAATTTTCCCAGGATATTTGTCTGCTGTGTTTGGAAAAGGAGCTGGTCTAAGATGTAGACTTGTGGTCTGAAGCAGCAGAATCAGTCCTTTTTCCTTGTGTTGTTGTGTTCCTTCAAGTCAATTCAACTTATAATGACCCGAAGATGAACCTATCATATGGTTTTCTGAGGCTGAGAGTGTGTGATGCACCCAAGGTCACTCAGTGAGTTTCCATGCCTGAGTGGCGAATTGAACTCTGGTCTCCTGGGTCATCGTCCAATGCTCAAACCATTACACCACTCTGGCTCTTATTTACCTGCCCTACCTTTAAACGAAATGATTTGAATAAATGTATAGTTTCCACCGATGAAACTGCCCCCTTTCTTTTCCTTTCCTTTTGTAATTTTTGACTGACTGATTAATTGATTTCTCAGCCAGCTTGCAGGACTTGAAGATCTCAGCAGGTGACACACAAATGAACAACAAATGAAACAAAATAATATAACAATAGAAAAATAAAATAAAATGCAACCATAAACAACTTTAAAATGTATCCATAAAAAACTTTAAAATGGGGACCCCCCCAAAATGTAAATTAATAAAAGTATTTTGTTGCAGTAAAGTCTTCAGCCTTTTAAAAATAACTGGAAATGACATGCTACAAATGGATTGGTTCGCATATGTATTAAGAAGAGATAAATTTGAAAAATTTGCCTCAGATTGGGAATGTGTAATAACATATTTCAGAAACCTATGGGGGGATATAAAGATGGTGAATACTGATTTTTGAGTATGTGACTGTAATATACAGGAACATGGAACTCAGAGATGCGATGGACAGACATATATATTTTTTTCTATTGGACTTATTACTTCTTCTTTGGGGAAAAGTCAGGGAGAAATGTAGAGTTCAATTTGTGAAATGGAATATATAAAAATAGGTATGTATATAAATATTTACACACTATACCCTTATCAAGGCAGTATGAATGTTATTGCCATTGGTTTGTTTTATTGTTTGTAAATAAAATTTAAAAAAAACCCAAATGGAAATAATTGAAAACCTCAGCAATTGTAAAGTATGGATGTAATTCTTTGCTCATTTCTTTTCACAGGAAGCAACAAGTCATTTTAGCAATGTTCATCTTGCTGTGAGAAAGTCTTTTGAAAACTGTAGTTTTTGAAAAGCTCTTCACAGTGCAAGACTTCTTTTGCACAAAAAAACACACACAATTACTTTGCACAGAAAACAGCATTATTTGCATATAAATTGACTGCATTGTCTATGCAGAAAGAGGGTCCCCAGAAAAATATTTTCTCCACAGATATATTACTGTCTACACAGAAATATCATTTCCCCTTTGGAAAAGATGTTTTCTGCACAAAATAACCACATGCTAATTCTGCATATAATAATATCCAATCTGCAAGGTTTCTCATCAGTTCAGGATTCTTCTTATCACAGTTTCTTGACACTTGAAGAACACATTTTTTAAACCGTTTTCCAAACATGATTGGACATTCTTCCCCTCTCTGTTGGAGAATGAACTCCATGACTGCAGAGTCAGCACTGAAAATGCCCTGCTCTTTGTACCCACCAAACTAACATCTCTACAAGATGCCAAGCCAAAAACTGATCTCAGCACTTGAAGAGGCTAAGATAGGTACAGGAGCTCCTAGGGGCAGCCCAGTCCCAACCCATTTAAAGTGAAAACCCTCTCTCTGAATAGGATACAGATACAAACAGGCCCCCAAGTATAATTTGTGCAGAAAAGCTAGTACCTGTTCCATTTGCCCAGCTCTTTAAAAAAAAAAAATCTTGCTGTCACATTCTGTGCCTGCTAATGTCTGCAAACTGTCTTTCCTTTTGTTACATGAAAAGAGGCCAGGTTTGGTATTTCATATATAAACAGCCATCTAGTTTTTCAGATGCGTCTGCAACTCTTCTCCGCAAAACTAACAGCACCAGTCCTGAGAGAGGGAGACCTTCTTGTGAGAAAGTGATCCAGTGGTTGAAAAGACAACCCTGTGATTTGTCTTTTCTTTGACCCTGGAATCCTTATGGCTGTTAACTTTATCCTCCTTAAACCCCATCAGTTTTCTCCTACTTGTTGCTTTTCAGGTTTAGCTGGGAGTTGACATGCTCAAAGTAATGAAAGCATAATCTCTTTAAGACCAAAGGAGAGTTGCCTTGATATTTGAAGTAGGGAAATGGATAAAAGCAAAACAACAGCTGCAATAGCGTGTTGTGTCATAGGATAGTTCCCTCGAATCATTAACGTGCTACCTCACTGATCCTACAGTACAAAAGAATGTGTGACCTATGACTGTTCCCACAGAATATTTACAGCAACCACAGACTAGCCTGAAACATAAGACTTGGCCACTTTGGATTACATTTGGCCTCCACTCACACCTGTGCAAGATGGGTGTCATCAGCTTCTCAGCATCAAGTCAGGTGGTACAACAGAGGGGACATTCAAGTACCCCCACCAGAAGTCACCTTATCTTTTCTTGAAACATCCAGTTGTAATATCCAAAGCTTTTGATCCTGGCATCTTCTTTGGAAAGGTTTCTGTCAGGTATGTGAAATGGTCTCTCAGTCTCAAAAGTCATTAGAGGGTCTGACAGCATTTCAGAAAACTGTAAATTTCAAATGCTGGATTTGGGATCATTTGAAAATGTCTATGTCCTATCTATCTATCTATATATCTATCTCACCTTTCCTACATTAAGCACAAGTTTGTGTTCCTCTGATGTACTTTGTCCTCCCAACAACACTGAAGACAGTGGGGATTGGAACCCAGGTCTCCCAAGTACCACATTATTGCTTTAACCAATTGCAGGGTTTTGGCTCCCTTTTTGACCTTTTAGATTGAGATCAGATAGGGAAAACAAAGTCCCCCACCACCATCACAAAAGCTGAAGGATGCTGACATTTCCAATGTCATTATTTAAAGTATCCAATTTGTAAAATGTCAGCTTTGAAACTGCCATAGTGATCTATTAGACCTACTGACACACCTTGATTGCTTTCATTTTGTTAATTTTGGTTCGGAGATCTGGTAAAATAACTGCCAAAAACATTAAGATATGTTCATTTTTATGTACCTGGCAGGCCAGTCACCAAAAAGAGAGAGAGAAAGAGAGAATGTTATATATTTGCACCAAAATGCTGCATTAATATCAATTTTTTTAAAAAAAAAATTCCTATAAAAGGAATTAAAACTTCTAGATCTATAGCCAAACTAAATCCAATGTTTACAAACCTCTGTAAAAATTATTTAAAATTAATGAGGGAGATAACGTTCTGACTCTCCTTGAAAAGCCACAGTAATCTCTTTTATAAATTTTATTTTTCATCAATTGCTCTAGATACAAAACACGCAGCATTTGTAGTCAGAGATCTGTCTTGCTCACAAAACCTTGCAGTCTCATGGATAGACTTCCCCATATATTTCTCTCAGCCCCTTTCTGCACCCTATCTTTGTGCAGAGTCCATCATATAGGGATGGAGGGCCGAGGGGGATGCACCCTGGGTGGCATTTTTATAGGGCACCACTGCTCCTTGCCTGCTTCCTTGTGCACCATAGTCCTGCCCCTGCACACTGTAGCCCCACCCCCACGCACCATAGCTCCTCTCCCATGTGCTATAGCCCCGCCCATGCATGCCATAGCCCCACCTCCACACTCTGCCCCACGCCCTTACCCCAGTCATGCCAAGCTACACCACTATGCAGAGTCCTCCGGTGGGGATCCCAGCATTGGCTTTGCTGAGAGGGTAGTGCAATGGGAGCGCTCCTTTCTGCACCAGCTGGCTCTGTGGTGAAGGACACATGATGGCCATGCCTCTTCCTTCCATAGCACAGCTGAATACTTTCCCAGGCTATGCTGTTGCAGGAAGTGCAGCCATTGTGCTTCCCGGGCTTCCACAGGACAGATAAGTCCACAGTGGTGGCACAATCACAGGTCATTGACAGGCAAAATTCATCAATGATTTAATCCATGATTGCACCACTTGGGGACAGGAGAAGGAAGGGACCACAACAACATCATGCAGAACTGTCATTGCAGTCCTGTCCTTCTCCCATCCCCATGGCAGGTTGGAAGGGTGGTGCACAAAGGGCCTCAGCTAAACACAGTTATTTCCCAGATCACATTATGTGAGGATACACAAATGACAATATTTATAATAATGAAAGAGAGTGCGCTCTTGTAGGTTTGTCTTTGTCATAACTCCAAAACCCTTAAACCTCTTTTGCAATATCCAAAAGAACAAAAAAACAAAAACAAGGTCATCTACATATGTAACCTGATGCTGTGCAAACATATGTCACCAACAGGATTCCAACCTCTCTATCCAACTTTCTGTCTTTATGGTATGAGCTATTAAGAAATCTTCATCGGAGGCCGATTTTGCCTCAAGCTAACAACTTTTGGCAAAAAAAAAAAAAAAAGGAGGAGGAGGGAGAGAGGAGAACTAGGTGATTGACTGCTGGGTGTTGTCTGCCTTTTAAATTATCTGTTCTGTTTAACACAAGGATGTCTGTTTCAATTAACTGCTTTAATCTCCAGTCAGATTATGCTTTAATGGTATTTTGTAAGCTATTTTGGAAATGGATTATAAATATCTTAAAGAAGGAAATATATTCATGAGAAGTGCTAAAGTTCGGAGTTTAATAATGTTTTAGAAAAAATACAATCTAAAACTGAGGAGGTGACACCTAGAACACCTTTCTAGTATGACTTCATTTGTGTCTTTGATATTACTGTGTGTTATGCTTAGAGATGTAAAATTTTTGGAAATTTGGAAGCCATGGGAAAAAACTGTTTTTTTCTGTTTTCCTGTTTTTTTTCCAGAAAAAAACATGTGTGGAAAGGAGGAGAGAGGGACTAAGATTCAATAAACAGGCATGAAATTTAATCAGACTCATTTTCTGAGCTATAGTTATCAGTATCAGTTTCAGTTATAATTTTTAGAAATGATTTGGAGAATACATGAACACCTTGTCTTAAAGATTTTATTCATCATGCTAAAACAAAATATTCTATAATCAATTTTCTTCTTTTTTTGAATTTTTCCATTTTTTTCAGGGAAAAAACATTTTTTTCTGATATTTTTCCATTTTTCCCCCAGGCCTTCACATCTCTACTTATATTGGTAAGTGCTGAGAACCACATGGGATCATGACGGACACTTGGACATGGGGACAAGCATGGATCCTACACATTCAGGTGAAGAACAATGAGATATAGGTGCAGATGTTTTCTTGTAATCTGTAATTCCATCTTAAGAGGGCACTGTCAGCCAATGGCAAGAGTTCACAGTAATGTTGGGAAAGGGGTGGTATTCTGCATGCGTAAAGCCAAAGTCTTAAGGAATTAATATATACTAAAATTGTTCCTAGGCTTCATTCATGTTAGAGATATGCTTTGATGTACTTGCTTTAAAAATCTTCCATGGCTGCAAAGTAGTGGTATCGCTTTTACATCTTTACATCTTTCATCCCCTGTGGTTGCCTTCTCTTGTTGTTCTTCGCATTCCTTTTGTTCAGGCTGCTTTTCCTTTAGGGAAATAGTTTGTGGTCCTTATTTTGCATCAATGCATGAAACTGCAAACACCTGGGAAGATTTTCCATGGTACAGGCACATCGTGCACCCCTGGATAGACATCTGAAACTCATTTGGTGCTTCCCAAAGGCCTCTTCCATCATTGAGAGAGATGGTTTCCCCTCCCTTTAATAAGTCACATTGTTCTTCTGGGATTGATCGCAAGGAGATAAAGGGTGTGTGTGCGTGTGTGTGTGTGTGCACGTGTGTGTATGCCCATGCATGTGTCTTTTAACTATTCCATTCCAGAATGAACTTGATTTGAAACATATGCTCTCCCCCTTCCTTTAAATGTATCAAGTGAATTTTATTGAAATAAGTATTTATCTATATGAGGTTAGCAAGTATTCATTCAGATTTGGGCCAGCTGATGTTGACATCTGAAATACTATGTCCTGTCTAATAAAACAAAAGCTTTAGTAAGAATAGTAAAGTAGGCTTTTACCCAATATTTGGACCATTTTTAGTACAGTGATCTGAATGAATTGTGAGTTTACTTAGACCATTTCCACATTATACCGTTATAGTGCTATTATTCCACTTTCTGAGGTTTGTAGTTTATTGAGGTCAAAGAGCTCTCTCGCTGAGAATTTTAAATTCCCCTGCCAGGATTCCATAGGATTCCATAGGATTCCATAGGATGTTGAAAGTAGAATAATAGCACTATAACAGTGAGGAAATGATTTTAGACAATGAGTCCCCAAGAAGCCTTTTATGGGGTTTCCTATGAAAAGATTAGGAATGGTAGTCAGTTTGTGGCAGCGTGTGGCTTTTGTGCGAGTGGCATAATGAATCCAGGATTTAGTCAAAATGTTAAAAGAGCTGTCTAGGTACTGATCCCATTCAAAAAAAATTTTCATCACATTGGAGAACTCCTTTAAAGTTTGAACTTGGATTCAGGGCAGATTCACTGTCCTATTCTCAAAGGTTTTTGTATGTTTTTAATCTGTTCTGGTTTTAATAATCTTTACATGCCTAAATATTCTAAAGGCACCAGATCTTGTCTGATCTTGGAAACTAAGTAGTGTTAGCCCTGATTAATACTTGGATGGGAGGCTGTCAACAAATGCCAAGTACTATTGGCTATATTTCATAGAGAATAACTGGCAGAACCACCTCTGAGTGTTCCTTACCTAAGAAAAACCTAAGAAATTCATGATGTTGCCATAAGTTAACAGGTGACTTGAAAGCACACACACAAACACACACATATACACAGGCCAGCTTACAGATGTGGAGAAACAGAATTGTTTCCCATTGGCAAGAGGGTCAGAGAAGGTTGCATTTTATCTCCCTATCTAATGTATATGCAGAACATATCATAGAAGTGAGATTTGACCCAGAAGGAGAGTGAAAATTGGGGGAAGGAACTTCAGCAGTTTAAGATATGGAGCTGACACCATGTTACTTGCAGAAAATAGCAAAAATTTGGAAAGACTCCTCATAAAAGTTCAGGAACAAAGTGCAAAAGTAATTGTTCAGTATTAAGAAAACAAAAATAATGATCATAGATTATTTGTACAAGTTTAAAGTGGATAATGATAAATGGATAAAGTGGATAATGATAATGATAATGAAAACATTGGCATGGCTAAAGAGTTTCAATACTTTGGCTCAGTTATTAATCAAAATGGAGATACTAGCCAAGATATTAGAAGAAGATCCCCAGTGTAAAGATATATCATTAAATACAAAAGGCAGAATCATCTATGCTGTAGTTTTACAGATTTCTATGTAAGGTTATGAAAGCCGAACAGTGAAGAAAGCTGACAAGAAGAAAATCAACTCATTTGACATGTGATGGTGGAGGAGAATTCTATGGATAGTATAGACTGCTAAAAAGACAGATGAACGGGTCTCAGAACAAATCAGGCTTGATCTCTCACTAGAAGCCAAAATGACTACACTGAGGCTGTCATATTTTGGACATATAATCAGAAGATCTGATTCATTCAAAAAGATGATAATGCTCAGTGAAGTGGAAGGCAGTAGGAAAAGTAAAGAAGCACACTACAAATGGATTGATTCAATCAAGGAAACCATGGCTCTGAGTCTGCAGAGCAGTTTATGACCAGGGCTTTTTTACTCATAGGTTCACCATAAGTTGAAGAGGACTTGATGGCAAATAAGAGCTGCTTTGAGCCCTAATATTGGGGAAAGGGTAGGATATAAATGAATATGAATATTGACAATTACAATGATGATGATTATGATGGTAATGATACCTTAAAACACAGCTTGGCCAGCACTCCTGATCTTCCTCAGCAATGCACAGACCTACTGATTGACCTGAGTCTTGACTCAGTCTTGCTGTGAATGTTGCTTTTGGTTTCTTTTGTTTGTCATGTGTAGATTGTCAAGGAAACACCCTGGTGGTGCCTTTCATTGGTTTGGCCATATTTAATGCCAGTGACCATGAAGTGTTGTTGATGAGATTTGATGGCTAGTTATAACTTGGTACAACTTAGTTCTGTGGATGACCTGAACCGAATGAAATTGACGTCTTCTGAGTTACCAGCTACTCAGACTATAGATCACGTCAATCTAACGATAGCACCAATGAAGTTTGGTTTTGTGTTTAGATATACTAGGGAAACCTAAGACACATGTCAAAATCACTCAAAATATCTTTAAATACTTATTTTTGGACTGTGCTATGTTTTCCTAAGTCTCTAGTGAAGATAAATATCTCTGGAGTGTTTGCGAACTTTGGCTGATCCCATTCCAGTGCACAATACTTGGCAAATGTTCTACAGAGTGATGACTACCTCCCTTTTGTGTGTTGGTGATAATGGATCAGAGAGTGACATTTTGCTTACCTATTAACTTCTTGTGCGCACTGGGTAAAATGTAAAGAATGTTATCAGCTCATAGGGAGAGCCATTTGTGATGGGAGTGTTACAGTATCTGTCTGTACAGTGTGCATGAGTCACCTTTATGTCTGAACTACATTGAGCTTTCCTGTTGAAGGACAGAATTGTAAACCACAGCTTCCCTGGGTAACTAGTAATTGCTTCAGCTTAGTAAAGCCACAGACATACACTTCCCCAGTGAAGCACTGGCTTTGCTCTTACAATTTTTTAATGTACTTCTCAAGAAATGCATTAGGAAAGACATAAGGTGATAATCTGACAGCTGTGATTTTTACAATGGCCACATAGTTGGACTTGAATATATCACTGATGTCTGCCCAGTCTCTTGAGGACTTCTCCAGAGTTCAGTTATCTCATTATCCACCTGACCTTTCCAATATTACAAAACCATGTTGCTTCGGACCCCTTGCCTATTTGCACATGGTTGTGAAACCTATTTGGTGGCACCCATATCACAAGTATGTACCTGTGTTCCATCCTGTCCCAAGGCACTTTTTGCAACTGTGCTAGACAAAATCACCTCTTTCTCACTTTGTACTTCTGCTGTGTTGGCATAACCTCTTTGATGACTCATGTCACAGGTGCACTGCTGAAAGGAATGACATTGCATGGACACAAAATCTCTGACTGCCTGATTCTTTCCGCAAAACTCAGGCCAACTACAAGAGAGTTGGGGAGCAGATGCAGCTTACATCAATCCTACTGACATCAATCCACCTTTTCACTTCAATAGCTCATTATTTGTTTCTATAGCATCTGCTTTTGCAACCAGGTGTGATCAGCTGCTGCTGGATTAAATTTATCAATAGCCTCAGTCCTACCTCCCCTCAGTGTAGCATAAATATGTGGACCTATGCTTCACTGAGTCATATACTCTCCCTCTGACTTACTAATAACTCCCTAAAGCTGCAAAAAGATTACAGCAGTACTGAGACCCCTGGAGGACCCCAGCATATCTCAGCACTGATATTATCATTTCACATCTGACTTGGGGGATGTAGCCAGATGCTTCTCCAAGCCTGGAGATATTCAGTGGGTTTCAGTAAGTCAGGAGGAGGCTTTGGGTGCTGCAAGAGAAGCACCCAAAAGAGGACATCTGCCTAAGCGAAACTTACATGTGCAGAGGTCCCTAAAAGAAATACAAGCAATAATTATTGAGGGTTACTATGGGATGTTTTGAACTGTTGCTTCCCTCCTACCTTTTCCTCCTCCTTTTCCCTTACTTTTTTGAGGATATGGGGGATGCAAGCCAAATGGGAGCCAGCATGGTGTAGTGGTTTGTGTAATGGTGGTGGTGGTGGTGGTGATAATCATAATGATACCTTCACTCTCAAAACTAAAATTCCCCATTTCCAATCTCAACTCAAAAGTCTTGAGATCTCCTTTCCCTAGAAATGAGAGGGTCGCATAGGCTGAATATATTAAGAGCCTTGTGTCCATCTTCTGTTAGCACTTAGGTAAGAAGACAGCTTCCTCCTGGATTTGCAACTGTTAATTGCATTCCTTGTTTAAAGTAACAGACACTCTGAAGAAATCAAAATCCTAAGTTTCTATTAAATTATCACATGCTATCTGAAAATGATAAACAGATTAGGACAGTGTAATATTGATTGGGACAGTTCAATGTTGACAGATACCGGACAAAGATAATGTGCTATGAACTAAGTGTTAATTGTTTTCTGAATGTTTACATGATCCACTTGTTTAGTGTATATAAGGTGGGTGCAGGGAAATATGTTTTTGTCTCACCTTTGGGCATCCACAAGGTGCTGACCTATTTCTGCTGGAGAAATAAACCTTGCCTTAATGCCTTGCTCATGTTGGTTTGCTAATCTGGACCCTCTGCTGGCAACAAATCTCACTCTTGTGACAGTTTGAGTGTTGGACTATGACCCTGGAAATCAGAGTTCAATTCCCTGCTTGCCCATGGAAACTCACTGACTGAGCTTGAGCACCTCATACACTCTCAGCCCCAGAATACCCTGTGATAGGTTCACCTTAGGGTCACCATAACTCCGAAATGACCTGAAAGTACACAACGACGACAAGCCAAAGAGTACCTAACTATTCAGGATATTGGTGGATGGTAAATCCCATCTTCTCAGAGCTTTCTCATAGGGTATATTTAATAGAAATAACATGAGAACAATGTTCACTGCTCACTTCAGCTCCATGCCCCTGCACTGCTAGGGTTGCATCCACATTGCCAAGGAAAAGGCTACAGCCTTCCAAGTGGAAGAGAAAGCTATTGATCTCCTCCTTTCCTCCATGGCTAGGTGAATATGTGGTTACATAAGCAGTACTTTGACTACACTCCAGGTAACATCACATAGGCAGGGAAACTGAGTTGGAGAATGTCATGCAAAATACTATTTGTTTTAAAAGTCCTAGAAGAATGAATGTGGATTAAGAACCACATATCATCTTCCTACATAATTCACAGTCCTCTACAGCCTTCATAGGATTCACTAACCCATGTTATACAGTTTGTGCCATACATCTGAAAATATAATGTAAAATTTGTCAGGCTGCATAAAGTGTTGTACTTAGTAGAACAATGGGTGACACGATTCTTTACAAAATGATGTAAAATGGAGCCCACAGACATCTGTAAACATTTCATGGGAATTGCCTCTCTGTTGATTTTCTTAACAGCCAATATTTAACCTTAGGTTAAGTTATGGGATTATCTTCTGAAACCCAACTACTTAGGTATGTTATTAGCAACAGAATCACATCTCTTCATGCAGTTCTGAAGAAAGCATCAAAGAAGGAAGGAGTGGCTCTTGATTAGAAAATGAAAACAGGCATTTAACTTTTTGCTGGTTGGCAGTTATCTCATTTAATTTCTAATTTCGTGGACATCTCAAAAGATCACTTTCAAAATAAAAGCAGATTCTCTGCATTATGGAGACACCCCCAGAAAAGCTTGTTAGTAAAATTTGTCATGCATTCAATTACTTTAACTGTTTCCTCACTTTCGTGCCTCTTTTTCAGACTCAGTGGAATGAACCAAGTTAGAACATGCAAGACAGAAGCGTAATAACTACTTTATAGGTATAGTTACAAGGCTATGTGGTCTTTTAAGACATGCTTGGCACTGGCCATCTTTCTTCAATAGGGGAAGCATTTATTTAAAATGGAGCAGGCTGAAGTCAGTGTTTGAAATAACACACTTCTCAGAATAGATGGTTGCCTGAAGCTTTCAAATTAGCTTGAAGAACTAAAGCATTGATGGGTTTCCTTTGTTTCCAAGGGCACTTAAGATCCCTAAAATTTCCCATATATTTCATTTCCAGGTGTGCTGTAATTGTTCCGAATATGCCACCATGTTGTAAGTAAGCAAGTTGCCAGAATCAGGGAATAGAATTTTATTGCATTCATGAACTTACAAGATGGTCTTAGCAGTGACAATCAAGCTTGCCATAGTTTGCTTTGAGATGTGTTTGGCTGAATAATCTAGGATAATTCTCTAGTGTAAAACTCAGGTTGCTCCAAAGGATTTCTAAAGCAGATTCAAAAATATTAAAAATGGGGGAGATCACCCCCAGCCTTCCCTGTTAGTCCTCTTTCCAAAGAATTTATCTTTTGTGATACAAAAATTCCAGTGAAGAGGAGACTCTTCCAAATGGCTAGAATGGTCCTGAACCATTGATTTCTTCCAGATTGCATGTACTTTGCACTCCCTACCCCTTTCAATAAATTGGGTAAAAAAAACACAGAAAGTTACAAACTTCAGGAAATTTCACCTAGTGCCTTGGGTCAGCAGAAAGGCCAATATGATCTCTTTCCACAAGCCCTTCCCACTGCCAGGTCCTTTCTTGGAATGAGGAGAGATGGCAGAAAGAGCTGAATAGTAGAGATAGTGGTAGAGTCAAACTATATTTTGAATTTGGTCAGATGGTTGAGCCTAGCTTTTCATGGACATGGATCTCCAAATTAGACCTGGATGCCCCAATGTGTCTTAATTGTGGAGATTGGCTGCGGATGAGATAGAAACAAGGCTAGTTTAAGATGCTAGCATATTCTACAACATTCCACATGTGAAAACCAGGATGTGTGTTGCCAGGTGACATTACAGCATGGTCCAGATGGGAAAAGTTATCAGTGGAGAAGAATACCCAAGCTAGGAAATGCTATAACAGTTTGCTTTTGCCTAGGCCTACCAGGAAGGGCAAGATTCTTCCCCTTCTCTTTCTCCTGCTAAGTTAATTGAACACAAATGACTTGTGCACTTTGAACTCACTTTGCAGAAATCAGAGTAAACCAAGGACAAAGGGGAAAAGTGGGAGGAAGATAAAGAAACTGGGATATTTTAAAAGCAGAAAAAATGGTATGACAGAGGATTAATCAGGACTGTCCCTGCCAACTCAGGACAGTTGAAGGGTGTGTGTTAGGGGCCCTGCAGTAGTTCCAAAATTAAGACCTTCATTGTGCACCTGCGTGACCTGTTCTACAAGTGGTGACATAGAAATTAAATAACTGAATAAATAAATAGCAGACAAAAGTAAAATACAATAGACAGCAGCAGAAAAAAAACTTTGTGTATAAATCCGTTTTCATCCCTGCGACTTCAGGAAAATCCAACCCTATGCCTGATCTTATGCATTAGTATAAAATTACTCTTGTAAAACACAAAACTTTAATGAGAGCCAGCAAATCTTGAGATTCAGAAAGAAGAAGAAAAGGCAAGCTATAACTTTTTCTTTCAGCAGAGGCCTCTCATCTATTTTACCAACTGAACCATCAATAATCTGGCCTACAATAGAAACTTTTCATGTAAAGGAAGCAATGCTCCTGGAATGTGGTACAGTTGAAAGAAATAAAAGTTAATATAATAATGTGGTGGTGGTCAGAATCCAGTCATTATCTCTTGAACTTATGTGCTTCTCAGACTCAACGAATTTTTCATCCAGTCAGTTCATAGGGTTGAGCCCACATCATTTCAGAAGTAGAACAGTGCTTAGAAGCATTCAGCAGACTATGTCTAATACAGGTGGTGTTACAGACCTGCTTAAACAAACCTGTGATTCTATTAAGAAAGTGGACTTTGGATAGCTGCAATCTGTCAACTGCAGCACAGTTTTGATGATTAAAGGGGCCATTTGGATATTTTTCTGGCAAGCCAGAGTGCATTTCCCCCCCTTAGGTCTCCTTTTGTAAACATCTCCTGGGTGTTAGCACAATGAGTGCATTATGAACAAGAGTTCAGGAACAGTCAACCTTCTTAAACAGAGTCAAATTGTGAAGCTGGAGTCACAGCTGAGTTCTGCTTATCGGAACAGCCTGGGCAGGATGAGCGTTCACATATCTAAATATTTATGCCAACAGATGCACATTAAAACCGCTTAGAAATAAATACAACTTTCTGAAAATAGAATCCTCCGCAATGACATCAGGAGCTGTTTATCTTCAAGAACTGTGGGAACAGGCTCAGATAATCAAATATTTCATTGAAAAAAAAAGGAGGTGGTAAAAAAACTTAACCTCAGATGAAGCTTTTTATGTTTATTTTGACATAAACCGTCTGGCTATGCTGTGTCTACAGATAGCTCTGTTCTCTGCAAGCCAGACATTACCTTCATGCCAAATGCATTGATTGCTTAGAATCTGTTGCTTGTCTTATCTCTGATCTAAGCAGTAAATATGACTACCTGAATCCTCTTGGTAGGCCTTGCGGGAGTAGACTCATTGAATAAATGTGACTCCCATTCATTCACCTGGTCTCCTCTATACTAGTTGTGTTCATGTCAATGGCTGAAGAATATACACAACTGACAACCAACTTTCCAAAGCTGTTTTCTGATTTTTCTTCTTTACACATCTTGGTTAATTGGGCTAACATTTTCATTTGGGTTTTTGAGATCTGTGTAAAAATTTGGTAAGGATGACAGGGCCTATTTCCTTATTGTTTACAACCTGTTGGCCCCCTTTCCTTATAGAAGTGACCTCCTGTCACCAGTTTCTTAATATCAGATGAATGGGCTCATGTGATAATGGGGTTTCCCATTATCCAGGCTTCAGTGCTGAAGGGGGATAGTTCTCCCTTCAGGCATATAAAGGGTTAATGAACTATTAGGGTTAGTGCCATAGGTCATGAGAGATAGTTGACCAATCAGGGGGAGAAAGGTGAGAATCTTCGAGATGCTTTAATGGACAAGTTATAAAATTCTTGAGACCATGCAGTAGAGAGAACAAGGAGATCCAAAACATCAACAGGGAGGCATGGATGCCTGTAGAGACTGGATAGGCCATCTCCTCGCCCTCCCCCTGCATAGCATCTCAGAAAATGTCCAACTGCTGTGAGTAAATTAGAATGGAGCAAGTTAATTGCATTAGGTCTTTTGTTATTTTGGGGAAGTTTGGCTGATCTTGAGAATCTATCTGTTCTTATAACTACTTTTAACTCAAGTGTACCTGAAAGAGGGGAGACTTTTCATGAATGTTATTTTCTTGTTTGCATGCTTTAAAATAAATTCTTTCTGTAAAATATCTGTTTCTTCTCCATTCCCATGTGTCCTTCGGCAACATGCGTACCTAGGATTCCTCTCACCCAGGAAGAGGGAGGTGAGGGAAGGGAAGGGACTTTAAGCATAGAGATTGTTAATCCCAAGCAATGTCCCACTGAATTGCTGTAAAATAGAATTGACCAGTGGGTGGTGGCAGTGTTTAATTAAGGGAATTTAGGAAATTCCTATCTCCTATTCAAGGACAGAAGTTAGCATTGAGAAGAAGAAAGGACCCTAGTGTGAGGTCTCAGTTTGGGGGTCCCCAATATCAGTATGGTTTGGATGGGCACCATATCGAATTGGCATCATATTTAATTGGCAACACACTTTAATTGGCCCTAATATCAAATTCAAGCCCGAGAGATAACTGAGAGGTCAAACCGAGTGAGGGAAGAAATCTGACTATAAATGTGAGAAAGAGAGGCTAGTCAACCTAAGAAGCTGAATGTCTTTCCAGGGAACACAATTGTGAGAAGCCCACCAGGACACTGATTGACAAATAGTTGTCCCCTGTGTACCCAGACTCCTTCCTCTTGTCTCATAGCACCCACAATACAGAGCTATTACAACAGTCATCATGTCTTTGTCATCCAAACTCTGCAGATATTAATGGATTGATAGTCCATTGTCTGCGTTGAAACTTCCATTGTTTCACACCTTAGACTGTACATACCTTCCACTGCCACAGGCTATCTTTTGGGTACAAATACCCCTGATTTCAGGATGCCCAGTGCAGTCTCTCAAAGCTCTACCTGTCACTCTGTCCATCTGGCTCCCGAATGAGAACTGTCCTTAGGTCCTACCTAAGCCAAAACACATTTCTGATCTTCACTACTCTTCTGGATTGGTAATTGTAAATCCACCAAAAGCTTCTCTGTCCATAATTTTTTCCTCCCTTTCAGTTAGCTCTTGTGTGAATGTTTGACTGTGTGTATCTTGTGTGCATGCATGAGTAAATTCCCCTCAAGGAAAACACATTTTAGCTTACTTTTGAATCTTTGGCTGGTTCTTTTCCTGCGTGAGCCCATAAACATTGGTCGAAAGGTTTCATTAAGTTACCCCCCCCGCCTGCAAGCCTTCTCTTTGAGCTAATTAATTCCCCACTTTTGCAAGAGGAATCTGACATCACAGGGTGGCCCTTGTGGCACCTGTGTTTTAGGGTAACACCTCCAAGAACAAAGCTATTGTGATCCATCAATAAGAACCACTGATTTTTATAAAGGGAGAATGTGGCACATATTGGTAGATGCCATGTTTTGTATGCAAAAGGTCCTAGGTTGAATCCCTAGCATCTCCAGACAGGGCTAGAAAAAATTACTGGGAGAGTTGACACCAATCAGTGTTAAGAATACCACGCAAGATGAACAAATGGTCTGAGACTCAAAATATAGTCACTTCCTACATTCCCCACACATTGCCCTCCAAAAGAATATGTTATTTGCAACCCATTACTTCACAGCTGTGCTGTTAGGGTATGCCTAGGCAAGTGTGACATCCCATACTAATTTTATAAAAGCAAAAGACAATCATCAAAATTGCCAGCATCTCCCAAAAGGGAGCCTGAAGATGCTTGGTTAGGCATTCACAAATTTAATAAGGCATAGACAGCTTTCATCAAATTGAAGACATTTTACTGCCATACACCTTGAGTAAACAAAAAGCAATACAAGATAATTTGATACCCTGCAACATTTTAAAGCTTTGGAAAGCAGAACATCCTGCTGCGAACGCCTGAGAGTCATTGCTAGGAGAAATCTGAGTAGTTGGAGAATAACAAGCACCAACTGGATTTTTCTTTTCACCAGCGGCATGTCTGAAGCTGCTACTTCAGTTGATTTATGAGCACTTTGGGGCTTTTGTTTTGAAATTACTCTGTGGAGCATGTGCTACGGGATGTAAATAATTTGTCTACCCATGGGCAGAAACGGATGGGGCTTAATGTGAGCAGCTCTTTTCTCATAGTCACAAAGCATCTTAGAGCTCATGAGTATACACCCAAATTCAATTTTTTTAACAAAAACCGTGACAGAGCTAGCAGTTTTCATGTTGTTGTCGTTATTATTGTGTACCTAAAGTTTATGACAACTCTTCGGTAAAACAATTGGTGTTTTCTTGGCAAGAATTGTTCAGAGAAGGTTTGCCATTGCCACTTTTTTAGACTGAGAGATTGTGACTTGTTTAATGTCATCTAGTGGCTTTCCTTGGCTGAACAGGGGTTCCAACCTTGGTTTTCTGGAGTTCTAGTCCAACATTCAAACCACTACACTATGCTTGCTCTCCTGATTTTCATATGCTTAACAGGTGTCACATCTTGCATTAAATCAATGGTTCAGTGGTGATTTGCTACAATTAAGGACCACACTGAAATCCTTGGTGGGCCACACCCCAACCAAGGATCCTGTTGCTGGTGCAGTTCCTACCCCCACTGCAGCTACCACTGAAATTCATCAGCAATTACTGGAGCACCCATCCACACCATAAAGCCCTGGCAGTTATCAGGACAGAGTGTCTTCTTTCAGAAGACCCTCAAGAAGGGGATTTCTCTCCCCCCACACACACACATTTCTGCTGCTCCTGGCTTTCAGTGGTATGATACTGTTGGTGGGAGTGATCCAGGGGCTGCAGCAACTGAGAGCTGTGGTGCCCACAAAAATACTTTTGGAGAGCCACAGGGGGCCTTCTAATTCTATGTTGCCCTTCCCTACAACAAATACCCTCATCACTGTAGATACTCCTTTGTGACTTGTCTGTGCTCCGTCCCACACCAAAGGATCCAATGTAAGAAAACAGAGTGAAACCAACATGTAAATACAGCTAATATAACCAGTGCTGAATTTATGCACAAGCTGAGCAAAAGCGACACTTTTAGGGCCTCTGATTAAGAGGGCCTTTTGAATACTAAATAGAAGGATTGAAAAACATATTAGAGTAGTGCTATAAGGTCTCTTAAACCTGACCTAGATTTAAAATTGACATATCCTAATCTGGCTCTGTATGCAACTTTCCTGTTCGGGATCTTTGGTGGATATGGAGCTGAGGTGAAATATCCCTGAGAAATTTCAGGAAAACAAAACTAATTTTCTCCCTTTTCTTTTTTTGTTTGCTAGGAGGTGAAGGACACTTTTTCTCAGCATAATTTCCACCATCTTTTTTTTTGCAGAGGAGGGGAGATGTTTAATATTATGCTTGACAATACCCTGCAATAATAATGGTCTTGGATTGTAGAGGGTGTACATTGGCCATTGGACTACAAACACAGTTACTTCCACTGTTACAGTGGCAACAAGAACAAGAACAACTGCAAGAGGACAAACAAAAGAAATTGTGCTATCGCCATTGCAAATACAGCCAACCCTCCACATTCACTAGTGTTAGGGGCACAGGACCACCCATGAAAGTGAAAAAAACATGAATAACTCTAGGCCTTCCCAAACCATATTTAAGACACAAAAAAAGTATGATCACTATATTCAACCTACCATGGATCTGTCTGAGGCATCAGGGTTCCTGCACAGAGCAGAAGTGGGTGGCTGATGCGGCTTACTGCTACCTCCACTGCTGCCCCACATCATTTTTAATAGGGACTTACAAGCCTCATTTGCAGTTTCTTAGTCTCACTAGGCTTGCAGGCCCTATTAAAAATTGTACAGGGAAGCAGCGGAGGTGACAACAAATAATCCATGAATAATCAAATCTGCAAAAGTGAAACCCACAAATGTGGACGGTGTAATAAGTAGTTGGAGACCCCAGATAAGTAGTTGGAGACTTTCTCCTTCCGCTGAAAGAATCTGGCAAGAAGGTCCTCTCCATTCCTCTGCTCACTAATAAGGTGAACAGTTTCAAGAAGCCATTTTGTGCATAAACAGATATAGAAAGCAAGCAGTGGGATAACTTTTTGTAAGATCCAGTCCTCCCTGGTTGCTGTACGATGATAGACAATTTGATTACATAAGCCAGCATGTTTTGTTTTGTTTTGAAATCCATGTGGTAGAAAGGTCATGCCTCCCTGGTTGGTTTCAACATCGATATAGATGTGGGCTCCACTGAGCAAGCCAACAACTGACACTCTATGATTATGGTAATCTTGCAACCACTTCTTCCTGCGTAATATCATTTTATGACTGCACCCACCCTGGAAAACTCTTTCTTGGCCAAAAGGACTCATAATCATAGAGGGTGACGTGATGAATCTCTAGGTCTGAAGCCCTTGGCTACAGCTTGGGAAACTTTATAAGACTGAAGGCTTATTAAATATGAATCTAATTTTTGTGAGCTGAGCTGAGTGGTTTAATGTAGGGTTGGCTCTTTTTTTTTTTTTTTTTCTTAAGGAAGCAACTTGAAAACTGTCTGATATTTTGTGGATATACTTAACTATAGGTTTGATTTCTCCTGAAGGTGTACTCTTTGCTTTGTTATTATTAAGAAATGAGATAAAAAAGAACCTTTGACTCAAACCAATAAAGTGGCAGAAGGGAGAGATTTCTTAAGTCCATCTCCACCGATTTTTCTTTCACTGACACCTGTTTCAAAGGATTGGTATCCTTTGATACCAAAATCAAAAGATTCTCAGGTCTCCTGGTTGATGGTGGATACCTTTGTTTTTCTCTCAGGATGGTTACAGTAGTGTTTTAATTAATTTCTGTATCATCTCTCTACTGAGATGCATAAGGAGGCTTATAATATTCCTTTTTTAAAAAAATAAAAAAGCGTAATGCAGCGACAAACAAATATAACAAATTAAGTACGACAGTTTTAAACAGCAGCAGAACTCAGCTAAAAGCAACATTCCAGTGTGTCCCACCAAAATAAACATTCACTGCCCAACTAAAGGCTTTGAATGGTTAGTCAGGTGCCACTCTCTCTCTCAGAAGGCTGTTCCAAACCACCAGATTCTCCTTGGATTGTAAAGAAGAAGGGGAGAACCAATAAGCCATGGACCGAATCTAGCCCAAGGGCATCCCTGGGCAAGTCCCACTCCTCTTTGGGCTTTGTCCCCTCCTGTAAGCCTGTTCCTAGAAGCTCCCCTGAAAGGAGTTTCCATCCTCCTTAATGGGAGATAGAAGAGATATTCTTTCAAGTTTCTCTCCATTTCTCCATGTGCCACATGTTCCATGAGTCTTTGCTTCATCCTTTGGTTTCACATAGCTTGAAAGACGGAGGTGAATTTGTAGGTATCTCTTCAGGGGTGTATCTACAATGCATAGTTATAGCAGACTGATGTTGCTTTAGCTGCTGTGACTCCAACCCATTGATTTCTGGGGTTTGAAGTACTTAGAATTCTCTGCTAGGATGCTCTCAACCACTTCACTGAACTCTGAACATTAGAGCACTTTGGCAGAGAATTCTAAATATTTCAAAAAGTTACAAACCCTGGGATTCCATAAAATGGATTCCATAGGATGTAGCCATGGCAGCTAAAGTGGTATCAAAGTGCTATAAATGTCTCCTGTGGACACACCTCTGGTATGATGCAAAAGGATTTTTGAGGAAATTTGACATTTTGAGAGCTGGAATGCAGTGATTAATGTTAGCAAGAAATTTATTTTCATGTACAACCCCTCCCCCATTCCCTGCCTATTGCAATAAGAAACCTCTCATCACTAGATCCCCCCCCCACTAAAATCATATACTGATGATGGCTTGTTTGTAGCCATCATTCCTGTACCTACTGTCTACTTAAAACAAAGTTATACTGTCTTCTTTTTCTTCATTTCATGAATACAGAGCCACCAGTCTGTTATTCCAGCCCTACCCTTGCCCACCAGTTTGCAGAATATTTCACTGCAGCCCCCTCCCTGATTACAATTCTGCTGTTGTAGAAGAAGTTGCCATTGTAGCCAGTGGTACCTTCTCACACAAGCTAGCTTGCTGTTCCAGATATGTATATGTATATGATATAACAACAGGTTTATCCTCTGGCACAAATATCAAGAAATCCAATGTGGTGTCATAGTGGTGTGAGCATCGGGCAATGACTCTGGAGACCAGGATTTAAATCCCCACTCAGCCATGGAAACTTTGGTTCAAGTCACATTCTTTCATCCTCAGGTGAAGGTAAAGGGAACCCCCCTCAAGAAAACCCCATGATAGGCTTGTCTTAGCATCATAATAAGTCAGAAATGACTTGAAGGCATACAACAAAAACAACAACAACAGCAATCGATATTTAATGGAATTCTGCCTCCTTTCACATTCCCTTTTGGTAGGGGATCATAGTAAGATTGTTCCCTAGGATAATCTCATCATCTGAATGTTTCACAAATTGTGGAGATCTGCAGTACCTACTCTTTTTTTTGGGGGGGGGCACATCTAATTTGGAGTATACACACATTTATGAGTCTCACAGTGTATTTCAAAAAATTAAGGTGTACAGAAAACAATGCACATATGCTAAAATACAAATGACTAAACTCAGCATAATAAAAATACCGGAAAAGTCCAGCGCTTCTCAACCTTTTCCAGATATTATAGACTTCAGCTCCCATAACCCCTTACTTACTGGTCATCACGTTGGCTGGTCCATCTGGGAACAGAAGTCCAAAATGTCTGAAGTCCCAAACATTGAGAACCACTGGTTTAGTCAGTGGTGAAGTATTACACAAATTATGTAAATTGTTCAAATAATTATTGTATAAATCAGTGGGAAATGTCTAAAAATGGCCTCAAATGCCAATGCAGAAAATAAAATATCATAGCCAAAACAAGTACAAAAGAAAACACACGTGAGACTTAGAGAACCCTAACGAATCAAAAGATTTCCACTTCCCTAGAATTTAGCCACATGCAAAGGATTCCCTTTTTGCAGTCTTTCATCCATGTCTCCATCAGAATGGAAGACATGAATGAAAGAACTGATGACTGCAGCAATACATAGTACTCTGCATAAAAACAAAACTAAGTAAAAATGAACAACAGAAAATTCCAAAAAACAAGTGACTCCAAATTCCAAATTCCATGGGAACATGGATGAGAAGAATTTCTGAAGAATCTCTAGCTCATTCTAGTGAAGCTGGATCATCTACATAAACAAAGTGTCATTGAGGGAACTTGTACTTCCATATTACTGACATCCATTAATCATCATTTATGAGGTTTCATACAGTGGTGTTCCTTCTTACTTTGATATTATAGTGTCTGTGTTACATAACATTTGACAGGAGAATTTTATCTCAGATGTCTAAGGTGTCTCATTCATTCAGGTGTACAAGATGGTATTCTACAAAATAAATTGATGCCCAAGTGCTTCTTTGTGTTTTTTTTTTCCCTAAGAGAGAAATTTTATTGATTTGGGTTTATTTGTTTGTTTGTTTGTTTTTAACAGCTTCTTGGTTTCGTACAAACTGGCAGTAAAGCCAGACAATCTTTGGTTCAGAGCCCTTTCACTTCCCGTGTCACGCTGTGTTAAATCACACCACCTGCACTTAGCTAAATAAACTTCATTAAACAGAAAGTAATATTCATTCCTCCAAATTATTGTGATGGATGGATCTAATAGTAAAAGAAAAACATATCCTCTCAGCAACATTGGTTGACTTAAACTTGGCCCAACCATAATTAATTACCAGTGGTGTTTATGGTGATATGCTCTGTGATGGATTATAGTACAGTGGTATGAGAGATATTGTGGGTTTAGGATTGTGTGATAGATTCTTGTTATTATAACCATATGCACAGGCTTTCTGAGTTTTCATTGTACATGTTACTGCCATAAGTCATCACAAGTGATTGAATCATTGTTTGTTTCAGATCTCATTTTTCCCCCATATTTTTTCATTAAAATGTATCGCCAGAGCATTTTTATGTGTTTGCGGTCTTATGACTTGCCCTGCAATCTAATAAAAGAAAACATATAAAGCAGCAAGTCAGGAACGACACTGTCTTCCCACAACCCTGGCATACCTCTCCCCTTTGAATGTGGGTGAGTTACCTAACATCTTGTGTGCCTGTTTTCCATACCAATAAAGCATGAATGTTCTTAATATTAAACAAGGACATGGTGAAACTTTGAATGAAATAGTAACTCTGCAGATGTTGAGTGAGAAGTTCTCACTCTAAATTCACAGGCAGCTGTAAAGCACTGTGATGGCCTCACACGGAAAGGGAGACTACTGATGATTTTTAACTATCCAGTTGCAGTATTTTCACACTGTCATGTGATATAGAGGGAGTGCTGTAACTCCCTGATAGATCACATGCTTTGGACACAGACGGTCCCAGTTTGGTCTTTGGGATATTTTTAAGTAGGACAAAGGAAATCCACTATCTGCCATGTACTGAAGACAGCATAGATGCTACTAAGCTGTATGGATTTTATATTTTTGTATCTTATTTTAAATTTATATTTTGTATTTTCAGAGACTGAATAACATAAGATATAGGCACTTTCCTCACCTTACCTTCTGGTATCATCCTCCAGTTGCGATCCCAGCTGTACTTCTGCCGGGACAGGAGTGTGATGGGAACGCTCCCCTCCATATCATACCAGCTCCCTGCAGAAAGGAGCAAGATGGATACACCTCTTCCTTCGACAGCACACCTGGGCACTTTCTCATGCAGAGCTAGGGCAGGAAGTGCCTCCATGGTGCTTCTGAGCCTTCCGCTGGGCAGGTAAGGGATGGTCATTGGAAAACCCATCAATGATTTACTCTGCAACTGCACTGGCTGGCAATGGGGACAGAACCATGACGACATCTTGCAGAAGGGACAGAACCACGACGATATCTGGCAGAAGGGCCTAACGAACAGTTCAAAATACAACCAATGCAATAAGTTAATTTAACTACTAAAATGGACCAATTGCTTCAAGTGATATAAGAACTCAGATAGTCAATATGATATATGATATGATATGATATGACAGTGACTGGGCAATCTGTACCAAGCTATAAAAAGAAACTTTTTTCCACTGTTCATTTCAGTGGAATGAATGTTACAAGTCCCAGAATTCCCTAGGTGGCTTAGTCATTGGAAATTATGGTCCAAAAAATTAACATTTTCTAGCCTCTAAATCTGTGGTATGATTGCCCCAAGTAGCATAGTAGGCTTGTGATAGATCTGAACAAGAATAGAAGAACCAGAGGGCCACACAGAATATAAATTCAATTATTTGCTTCTTCAGGGTGGCAACTTTTCCCCATTCATTTCTGATAAGAATTCATCGAAATCTGTACATTTCTTCATAAACAAGATAGACAGAACTAGAGATTTAAAACATTTGAATGTGCAGGGAAGTAAAACAGATCTGTTCATCCAGGGTCAGAGCTTTTGAGTGCCAATTTTTTCAAAATCTGAGTTGCTGTTACTAAGCATTTAGATTCTAGGAAGATGCCACCTTCTTCATGGGTATGGAAGCAAGAACACAACCAGCTGTTGTCTGGCTGCCTCTTGCCCCATCCCCAGTTACTAAATAGTCATGGGACCACACCTTACAGACACACTCACAAGGTTGTGCAACGGAGGGATTGGGATGCCTCCTTCTGCAAAACCCTAGAAAAACATATGTAGCTGGTATGCCTATGTACGTCAATAGCAAGATTATGACCATTGAATGTATATGGACTACAATGGTTCCACCCTATGGAATCTTAGGACTTGTAGAAACAATGTATCTTCCTGTTCATACTCTAAGATCTGCAGGGGAAGGTTTTCCCTCAGTCCCACCACCATCCCAGGGATGTCTGGTGAAGATACAAGAGCCTTCTCAGTGGCTGCTTCCAAATTATGGAGTTTCATTACCAGAAGGTCCACCTGGCCCCCTCCTTGCTGTCTTTCTATCTTATTATTTAAAGAAGCTTTTGGGTTTTAGTGTATGCAGCAGATAAAGCCTTTAATGGGGGGAAGGGTGTTTATATTATATTTATATTATATTATATTTTAAGTCCCTTTTAATGCTGTTTTTAATTTGTTTTTAATACTGTATTTAACTTGTATTTTATAAAACAGAAATGTAGTTTAAATTGTATTTTAACTTCTGTATTAACAGCTTTCTTAATTGTATTGTGCTTTCAAAATCATGTGCACACCATGAATCTCATGTTTTGAGAAAGATTGGATGTTAATTAATCAATTAATTAACTTGGTGAGATGCTCAGAATTTTCAACCAGAGACCTCTACTCCATTACCATAACCTACAGTACTAAATTTTTCTTGTTGTCAGCTCTAAATCATCCCAACTACAAAATGCCAGGATTGCATAGGTTGACATCATGGTAATTAAAATGGTGTCAAACTGTTTGACTTTAACTGTGTAGTGTAAATATGATCAAAGTTGTTTTTTAGCTTAGAATCTAAAACGTGGATTGTCATAATATTCAGTCTGTTTTATCTTTCAAAGTCATGGTAATGGAGAAATTCAGTGGTGGAACAACCACCACATCTAAAGTCATGCTAGTACATCTAAAGCCACAACATCCACAACCAAAGTCCTGTGGCCAGAATTACATTTCCTTTTCTTTCTTCCTTCCCCTCCCCATCTTTTATTGGCTGTATAGGGAGAGAATGCACTTTACTGACTTCAGAGCTTCCATAATTTGGGAGCATTCATGTTAGCAAAATGAGAGAGTCTATGAGTTTTCAGATCCATAACTTATCCTGCCATGCCTCTAAGATGGCCTTTTACAGCCCCAACTACTAGTAGATTGTTATGAGTACAATAAAAACAACGATGAACCTTTCCACAGCTATACTGAGAAACCTCCAATAGCAGACATGCCATCCCACAAGCAGGATTCCTTCTCTAGCACAGTAGCTATGCACTGATCATGTAACAGTGTGTCTAAATTCACCAGGTAATGATCATATGCTGAACAGATTGGTTTCTTATTTCATGGAATATGTGTTTAATGATGCTGATATAAGACAACTCCCCCCATTCTGGTCCAAAGAGAGAAGTTCAAAGAAGCTAATAAAAACAAATGATAAAATATTACCCTAAGTTAAAATAAAGCAAAACTGAAAAGACAAAAAATGGTGGCCCTCTCACCATCTTATCACTCCAGATATGAAGTCATGATGAAGTAAGTGAGGTGGAAAATGGACAGCAAGTTGATTAAATAAAAGAATCTGGAAAACAGTTTAGCTGTGAGCTGACAACCCTTTGGTGTAGGCCTGCACATTCAGTTTTATCGCTGTCAAATAAAAGCTGGTGAGATATAAGCTAACAAAGCTTTGGTCTAGGCCCCTGCATTTTGAGAACTGTGAAATAAAAGCAGCTTGGTGTAAGCTAACAACCGATTTTGGTGCAGACACCTCTTACCAGCCTGTGATTCTGGCATAAATCTGAAACCCAGAACAGAAAAACATGAGATAACTGGCAATATTATACCATCATAACAGGGTAGCCCCTAAATATGATGTACATTCAAGTGACCAAGAAGAGTTCCATTCCAAAATCCCTTGTGGCTGGCCAGATGTGAGGGGTCAGTTGGATGACCCTAACCTTCAATATGAAGTTCCCAGAGGACATTTACAAAATAGCCTCAGCTTTACTACTTCCCATACTGCATCTGTTGGTTCTGTTAGAACTGTATCAAAATCATGAATGATGAGTCCTCATTTGTGAGCCAATCCAAACAGGAAATTTCTTCCAAGGGTTATCATATGGAGTAAGTGAATAAGGCTGTTACCCAGTGTGATAGTTAGGAAACATCCTCAAACATCCTGCTTTCACAATGATAGACCCATGATACCCTAGTACCCTAAGTATCTTGATTGTGTGGATATTGCTTGCAGACTTTCTGACCAGCTTGTATGAGGCAGAATCCAGTTTTTAATAGCTGTCATTGACCACTGACTAGTGCAGTCTATCCTTGGAAAACATTTCATTTATGCTAAAGGAAGCAGAGTTAAACTCAGGGAAATGATAAAAGCATCACAACTCTAAATTCAACAGAAACTACATATTCCTGCTTAAAATCTTCTGACATATAGTATCAAAAGCTACTAAGAATTCTGAGGAAATCAACCGAGTCAATGGATCTCTGTTAAATTTCACCTGAAGATCCATCCACTGTGAGAGTCAAAATGTCAGTCCAATCAATGTCAGTCCAATCATGAGTGAGGGAAGTATTTTTTTTTTTCCTTTTCCTCCTCACTCTGTTAAAAAAAAACCTGCAGAAACCAGGCAGATATCCACCGAAAGCGATGCTGATTTATATTATTTTATTTCATTTTAAAAAGGAAGAAGATTGTGTGGAACTATCAGTGCTCTCTTAATGTGAATTTTCCTGTATTCCAGTCATGAGACTTAAGCAAAAACAGTGATCGTGATGAGGAAAAAATAATCAAAATGTCATGATTGCATTGGGAATATATTAGCTGGAACGCTGTCTCAGCAGCTGGCCTGCTGCTTTGAAAGCAGAGTTATTCCAAGAACTATATAAATAAACAGAGACCTTGGGAATTTTTATTCGTCCAAAAATCCCTCTTTGCCAAGCCAACCATTACCCAAAGTTGCTCTGTATGTGAGCCTCATATGTAGGGTACTTGACACAGAGGAAATGATGACTCAGTGTTATGTGCCAAATCCTTTATGCAGAGATTTGGCACGTTCCATTCCAAGGTGGAATGATTTTCCAGAGGCTTAAACTCACAGTAATTAGTCAGCTAATTATAATTGTGTCTCTCGGTTTTATTGCTCCTACTGTCCATCAAGAATGTTACTCACACTGAAGTTACTGGACCTCTGCATGGATTATGTGCCCAGAGGGCATTGTGTTAAGAAAAGTCCAGAAAGATCTCACAGCTGTGGGCTCCCAATGATCTAAATTCAACAGCTTTTCTGCTGCCTTTTGACTCTTCATGAGCAAAGAAACAGAAACATATTGTAAGTACAGCAGTCAGCAAGAAGGGGAAGAGAAGTGTCTGTTTTCAACTCCACAAGGAAGATTTCATGTTAGTGTTTGCTAATTGTGCTGTTTTGGATCCACAACCACCTGAATTAAAGTAGTTGTGCAGTCAAACACCTTGGAGTTCCCATGAGAACAACCAAGTGGAAGTTTGGCAAGAAAAAAAATCCATGGGGAGCAAGCGGGAAACATACACCATTCTCCCCACTCACTTTTCTGCTCTTGCTGTGACAGAGGGAAGAACTGCCAAGATTTTAAGGCCCAGTGGCATTGTTCTTGGCTAGCATGCTCAGGGCTGTGATAAAGAGGACAAAACAGATCTAAAATGCATTTGGCACATGCCCAAAGGGTACAGCAGCAGGCTACTGCAGTTCCCTACCTGCTGTTAGGTGAAGTGGGAGCCAGTGTGGTGTCACAGAGTGTTGGACTGGGACTTGGGAACTTTTGGAACTTTTCGAACTCTTTGAATGAACATTTTCTCTCTCCCTTCCCTCCTCTTCTCGGCCTGGCCTAGCTCGCAGGATTGTTGTGAAAATAACACAGGGGATCAAGAAGGAATGGTCTTCTTTGGACTTCTGCCTGGAGGAGGTTCTTCACCTGTCTGTTTTTATCCAGTGTGCACCACATCAGGGCCCTGGCAGTTTGAGAGGTGATATAGAAATATAATTTGCATTAATACATTCATCCCCCCCCCTCTTTCTCTGGCCATTTCTGCACTACATTGTTATAGTACTATAATTTCACTTTCACCATCCTGTGGAATTCTGGGATTTGTAGTTTACTGAGGCCAAAGGTACCCCTACCTAAACTGCAAATCCCAGGATTAGATAGGATGTTGAAAGTGGAACAATAGGACTATAACAGTGTAGTGCAGAAATACGTCTCTCTCTCTCTCTCTCTCTGGCCTTTTCCGCACAAGGCTGGTTCATGCCGTTTCTTACCGGATTTTCTGGGCTCGAAACAAGGTGGACTTTCCCTCATTTCCTTCCGCACAGCTACTGCATATGTTCCATTCTGATTCTGAGGAGTATGAGTTTATGAATCCACACTGCCTCCGCTGTGGTTACTCGCCTCACCCCGCCCCGTCAGCTGTGATTGGCCCTTTTTTTTTTTACGTTTTTTGTATAGTACGTCATTGCATATGTGCAATGCGTATGTACATGCGTACGTGTGAAAGTCCATACTACCTCTGGCCCCTCCCATGAGCCCTCCCCTGACCACCAATTCTCATTGACGTGAATGTACATGTCTGCACCACTGTGACAGTACAAATAGGATTGATCTGGAAAACTGGAAAACCGATTTCTTCTGGTTTTCAAATAGCACACTTTGCCACCACATGGGCGTGCATTTAGTCGGAATTACGTGCAGAACAAAAGTAAATAAACTGAACCTAGTCTGCTCCAATGTGCAGAAGACCTCCGTGGCATTGGCCTGCCTTAATAACCATGTGCGGAAAGAGCCTCTCTCTCTCTCTCTCTCTCTCTCACACACACACACACACGCACATATACACACATATACATATACATAAATATACAGAGAGAGAGAGAGGTTGCCAGACTGAAAACTAGAAATGGCTCCTCTACGTTTAATGGTTGAGTAGAAGAGGGGATTTCAGTAGGAGCTGCTTCCCATGCAACCAGCCAAAAAGCAGCCCTTGCTGAAATTTCTTCTTTTATGCATCTATTAAACATACAGGAGCCCTCTCCAGTTTTCACTCTAGCAGCACTAATATGAATAAATGAAAATTGGTAAGAAGGAGAATGTGACATTAACACATGGACAACATGCATACAGGTCACCTCGTCAGCCTTCTGCAGTGTGGAAGGCTTGGGCTACATCCTGTTGTGAGTCCTCAACTAGAGTAGACCCACTGAATCAATGGCAACTTAGCATGTCAAAATTTATGCAAGTTCCATTGATTTAATGGGCCTGCTCTGGCTGGAAAAAATAATATGATTCAATTCATTGTACTACTATTTAAATGGCAGTTGTTATTTCTAAACATGCATCTGTGCTTATAAATTAGAATGGGCAAATTTTACAGAACTCAGTTTCTGCTGTTTTGGGATGACACATTTTCTCTTATTCTTTTCTTTATTTTCTTTTTTACGAGGGGGAAGGGAGCTTAAGTGTCCACCTGGATTTGATCAGTCTGTTTCTGGTCATGTGGAGCAACAAGCTTAATAAGAAGATGGCCCTTTGGATGTATCATAACTTTAAGTATTGTACCAGAGACAGCACTTAAATAGTACATGTTTTATAGGAAAGGATAGAGCCCCTAATTCTATTGACTTTAAATGAACAAAGTAAGTTCTCTTGCGATCTTAATTTCTAGTTAAAGGATTTGGGAGCTGGGGAGAGTTAAATATTTTCAGTCAAACATTATCCCTCCCCCATTCCACCCTCCAAATATAAAATAGATAGCAGTGAGTGCTCATTTAAAAGCATCTGGCCAGGCTTCTTAAACAGTTAATCTTGGTCAGTTCTATCTGGTTTGCACATGTGTTTCCTGTTTTTCTTCTCAATTCTATACTGTTCAGGGACCTGGGGAACGAGAGTCCAGGATTTTCCTGTAAGGAAGGGCTGCTTTGTTCATTACTGCCTTGGGAATGTGTTAAAGTTTAGCATGTGTACTTCAGGCAACAAAACTATATTTCCAAGGGCAGTAATCAGCTTTGCTTGTTTAAAAAAAAAGCTCAGCCTGAAAGAAAGCAATAATCAGAACATTTCTTCTGGATGTGTTGGCATTATCAGCCTGGAGTCCTTTTATTCAAGCGCTCACAGTCTGCCAAACGTAGCTTGAATGCATTAAAATAAAAGATAAAATAATGACTCGAAGTATGTAACCCAAGAAGGTTTCATTGTAGAAGTCCACACTGTTTCCCAAACTGTTCTTGTTTGAATTTCTCTCCAGACTTTGGAGTTTCAAATTATGTCATCTTGATTCCAAAGTGCAGTCAATGTATTATGATTCTCTATTGTTCAACCACACACTCACATACATCTCTGGTAGGATGTATAACCTATTTGTTTTATATGAGAAAAATCTCTGGCATGTATGGATGCACATAAGCTTTTAAGTTATATGCCTGCAATGTGGAATTGAACTGATAGGCCATGTGGCCCCTCCCGAAACTGCAAACCCCTGGATTCCATAGGATGTTGAAAGTGGAATCATAGTGCTATAACACTTGAGTGCAGAAATGGCCATAGTCAGCATTGTAGAATTCTGTCTGTATTTACTGTTGCTAAAAGACATATATTGCTCCCAGACTTTGGAACTTCCTCCCTCCCTAAAGAATCCAGGATGACTCCCTCCTTGCTCCCCTTCCACCAGCAAGTAAAAACATGCTTACTCTGTCAGGCTTTTAGAAATCAACTATGATGGGCTTATAATGGTGTGCTGTGCTGTTTAGTTGACATATATAAAAATATGGCCTTTTACTGCATTATAAATGCTCTAACTCTACAGATTGTTTTAACTCTACAGATTGTTTTTTAAATAAAGTTTTAAATATGTACTGTTTTTCATAAGTTGTAAGCTGTCTTGAGTCCCATTTTTGGAGAAACAGCAGGATAGAATTGAATAAAATAAATGAATGAAATAAATAGACTTTACTGTTTAAAAGATGAGCAGCCACAATTTATTGAGGAATGGTCAGGAGATCTTGCTGCTTTAGCTATGCATGGAAATGTATTCTATAGATGCCAATTTCAAGAAAATGTATTTTCTGAAATGTGCTTAGCTTACATTACTGTATATCTCTACCCATGTTCATATCTCAACTACTCCCCTCTATTTTCTTTTTTCTTTCTTTCTTTTTATCCTCGCTTTCTTTTTCTTTTTAACTTCTTGGCTATGATACTTTAATTGTTGTTGTTTTTGTTGTGGTAGTGGTGCACTTTTCAGTCATGTCTGACTTATGGCAACCCTAAGATGAATCTATAGCAGAGTTTCCTTGGCAAGCCTTGATCAGGGGGAGATTGCCTTTGCTTTCCTCTGAGCATGAGAGAGTGTGACTTGCCCAAGGTCATCCAGTGGGTGTCCATGGCCAAGCAGGGATTCAAACTATGGTCTCCAGAATCATAGTCTAAGCTCAGATCATTATAAGATGCTGGTTCTTACTCTTTAATTATACTTCAGTAAATGTATAAACTGTAGGCTCACAGAGCTTCCATTCACTCCCATTGACCTTATATGTGTGTACTGATAAAAATTTTTAAAAAATGATATGACTACATGCATATCTTTTTCTAGAATGTTTTATTGATATATATGTGCTCTGGTATGCATTGGTAACACATGGAGGGGGCAAAAAGCAGAGTTGTTCAATGTTATAATCTCCCACTGAGGGAATAATTTCTGCCAGTTGCACAGATTTCTTTTTCCTGAACAACCCCTTCACATATTAACTAAATTTTGCTCTGGAGAACTGTGAGATCCACTGAAACAACTTGGAGAAAGGGTAGACAGACTGTACGGGGAGGGGAGAGGCAGGCAAAGTTCTATTGCCAGAGTTGAACTACATGGTCACCACTCTGGATGTCACCTGATGTGTAATCACTTAATACAATTGCACCAAGACTGTGTTTTTTTGTTTCTGGCATTTAATTAAGGTACCTGTATGCAAGTGGGGGTGGGATTTGAAAGACAAATGTCAGAGAAGTCATATACATATACATATCCTGAGATACATTGCATAAGCTCCTGTTCTTCGATGGATGTTACAAATTCTTCTAGATTTGGGCTGGGCAACTTGTGGTCCTCCAGATGGTGTTGGACTGTAACTTTCATGAGACCTAGCCAGCAGAATTAATGGTGGAAAAAACAGATTCGGCAAGGATCCTTTGGCACCTGCAGATAAGACTTCATGTACAGTCCATGCCCAGTTCTATCTCTGTTGTTAATTACAAATTTTTCTGCTCTGCAGTTCTGTGATTCTAAGGTCCATCCTTCTTCTTCTTCATTTTTTAAAACTCACATTAATATGCTTGCTTTAATTTGTATACATGACTGGAATACATTTGCTTCAATGATTAAGTTGTGTTTAAGTAGCCTTTTGTGTGCATTTGACATGTGGACATGTTTCCATGGTCTCCTTTCAAATGGCACATTTTCTTCAGTCTCACCAGGATTAGATGTACACAATTGGTCTATGCCAGAATCAGATTTGGAGGAGATGCATAAAAACAACCAAAATCATCAAGGGACTGAATCAATTCTCCTGGAAAGAAAGGGTAAAATATTTGGCTTTTTAGCTTGGCAAAAAAGTAGGTAACAGTAGGACAGGACAGATGGACATAATAGCCAGTCTTCTATTGTGTTAGTCTCAAGTAGAATGAACATATTGAATTGGTTGTTGAATAGTGAGTCACTACATAACTTATATCCTATTGATTCAGTGGGTCTACTCTAGTCAGGACTAGCAATAGGATTTAGTCCAATATGTATTCTGTGGAGAACATGGGTGAAATAGAAACTCCTTTTGTCTTTCATAATCCTAGAATTTAGGTCAACCAAAGAAAGTGAATGGTGGAAGATCTGAGACAGTGAAGAGAAAATAATTCTACACACAATGCTTTGTTATACTTGAAATTCACTACCATAAGATGCAGTGGTAGGTACCAACTGGAATGGCTTTAAAAGGGAATTAGAGGATAAGGCTTTCAATGGCTTCTACTGCTGAAAACTATATGGTACATCTGGTATGAGACAAACTATATAGTCTGGGGAACTTGAGCAAGAGAATGCTATTGTAATGTGGAGTTCCCAGAGGCAATTGGTTGACTACTACGAGGACAGAATGGTTGACTGTATAGGCCTTTGATCTGATCCATCATAGTTCTTCTTATGTCCTTATTGAGAAAAAGGTTTCTATGTCTTTGTTAAAGGAAGTATAAATGTATCAAGAAAATAAGTAGGTCAGTTCTGTTATGGCACACCAGTTATGGAACACACTACTTTTGGAGGTCCTTCCAGCACCAAATAACAACATGGCTGTTCACTAAAGTTTTTCAGACTCATTTGGATTATGCAAACCTTTGTGCATGCAAGCACAAACTATTTTGAGTAGTATTTGTCTTTTTTTTTCTTTTTTCTTTTTTTAAAGTATAAACTTTATGTTTTTGCCTTTAAAAATTCTATTTATTTCTCTACATTATTTGGACTGTTTTAATTCTTGTATTGGTTTTGTTGAGCACCACCATGATAGAGAGTAGTTTACAAATATTATAATAAATAAATAATCAATAAATACGCACACAGTTCTTCAGTTATACCTCCTTGCTGTACATGAAGGCATATCTAAAATGTATTTTTATGAACAAATAACCTGTTGAAATAAGTGAAAGGTCTCAGGACTGTATTTCATTTCTGGAGACATGTTGGTGGTAGTCTTGACCAAAGATCTAAAACCTGGGCTGCTATCTGGTTTGTGAGTTATGATAGCATAAATCCAACTCACAAATCATCCTCGCCAGCTTTTCTAGTCATTGTGTAGGTTAGAATTCTTTAGTGACTGTGCAATGACCAACATCTGTCCAACCTGCTTTTTAAGCAATTCAGCCTCCCAGCACAACACAGCCATTTCCTTTCCATGTCTTTAGAGGGTGAGAGGATCAATAGAGATGGATACAGCTATTTCCTTGTAGCTGGACTCACTGCAGGGACATCATTTTGAGGGTCTTCTGAGGACTTTAGGAGGTTCCCATAGTTGCCTGTTTCATGTCCTGCTACAGGAAAATCGCTGGATCCTCCTGCTGTTAGCAACATGGAAATGGCTGTGATGGGAAGGAAATAGGGGCTTTGTGGGTTAAAAAGTAGATTTTGAGGGGCAGCAGCAGGAGACATGGCTAAAAAGACATAGCTATGTGCAAGATACAGATCTTCCAATGCAGGATTCCAGCCCTGGTTTCCACAATTTAAGGCTAGGGTTTTCAATCTGGTGACAGATTTAGCACTCCAGAAATACAAATAAAATAAATAAACCAAGTGGATAAATGAAGTAATTCACACAATCTTCGAAAACAGCCCTGATCTTTAGAAGAGATACTATTTTACTGCATTCATTAGTTTACGATTTTCTTCTGCCGTTGCTTATGGAAAATATTGCTTACTCTTCTAGTTTACTGGGAATAAAAACCTAAGCAAATTAGACAGTAAAGATGCTTTTCAACTACTGGTAAATCTAACTTGCAAGGAAAAAATAGCACATTAATTGACTGACTGACTGACTGACTGATTGTTAGTTGCAGAAACACCCTGATCAAGGGTGGGCCAAACTGGCATACCCACCATCATCCAAGAAAATACTTCTGAATTATTGCAATTGGGTGATGCACATTAACATTAACTAGGTAAATAGTCCATACCAAGAGCTAAGTCTATGTTACCTTATTATCAGTACTGCTGATCATGACAGGGTTGGGTGGAGGAAGACGAATGATTAGTACTATTGATTGATGAGCTGATTGATTGATTGATTGATTGATTGATTGATTGATTGATGATGTTGTGAAAGGCTTCTACATTTAGGATCATGATGGTGATTCATTTTGTCCCTACAAAAACTGTTCACATGGTATTGTTTCTACAGCAATTTCCACTTGTGGAGTAAGGGCAAGGTTTCTACTTTAGAAACTCTGCGACCATCAGAGCATCAAATTAAAGCAAAAGCATCACTGACAAAATAACAGAAGTTTGCAGTTCCATCCAGCTTCTTTCTTCCTCTCTTTCCATCCAGAAGTTGCCTTTGTGAAGTTAGGTCTGATGAGCTCCTTCCTTTCTGAGAAGGGAGGAGACAACTATCAGGACTTCTTGCTTGTATGGGCAGCCTGTGAAAGGAGCCACCACTATTTTGCTACAAGAAAGTACAGCCAAGTTGTTGTGGGTTTTCTGGGCTTTGTGGCCATGTTCTATTAGTATTTTCTCCTGACGTTTTACCTGCATCTGTGGATGGCATCTTCAGAGGATCATGATTCTCCAGAGGATCAGGATCAGGATCCTCTTCAGTGAAGATGCCAGCCACAGATGCAGGCAAATCGTCAGGAGAAAATACTAATAGAACATGGCCTCAGATCCTGGAAAACCTACAACAACCTATGGATTCCAGCCATGAAAGCCTTCAACTTTACATACAGCCAAGTTGTTTGGCAGGTGAGGGGTACAATCAATATATAGTCCTGTGGTCAAGTGGGAAATCATGAATGCCTTAAATAGATTCTTGCCTCTCTTCATGATTTATCAAAAGCAGCTGGGCTGGTCTTACAATTAGGCAAAGTAAGGCCATTTACACACTTTACCAGATCCTGTGGTTGTTCTGTTGTGATCCTGGCAGTGCCTCTGCTGGGATGACAGCACAACGTGAATGCTGCCCTCCACACCCAGCTGGCTCCCTGCAGAAGTAAGCGTGAGCGACAATTGCCTACCTTCCACAGTGCCACCTCCCTCTTTCCCATGCTGCTCTGGGGATGGAAGCACTTACATTGCACTTCTGCCCTTTCCACATGGCCAATGGTAATGGGAGTGCCATGCAATTGTGGATGCTTAAGAGATTTATTCCATTAAGCAAATATCCCATGATCATGACAAGTGGGACAGGATGGAAGCAGGACCATGATGATGCCGTGTGAAAGCATGACTTGCAGACTGCTCCCATCCCATCCCCATCACGGGATGATGATGCCATGTGGAAATGACCTAAGGCAGTGTTCATGTCATGTAATGGCAGCAAATAGCTAACTTGCAACCTGGTTTGAGGGAGAAGGTGGGGTATCAATAAAGGTACTATTATTACCACAGCTACTGCATACGCTTTGACTGTCTTGGTTTGGCAGGGACAGATCCACTGTCCTCCCACTTTTTCAGCTGCTTTTAAAATGTTCCAGTTTCTCTCTTTGCATTCTACTTTCCTCCTTTATCTATAGCTTTATCTATAGTACAAAAGTAGTTTGCATTCAGTTAACTCGGGGGGGGGGGTGCGGGGAGAAAGGAAGGAATCTTGCCCTTTCCTGTAGGTTGCATCAAAGGCAAACTATTGCATCCTTTCCTAGCTTGTGTGTTATTCCTCATTAATATTTGCTACCTTGACCACACTCTGATGTTGTTTGACTGAAGGTTACATCTGTGAAATGTTGGATGGTATACTGCTAATGCTATTACTACTTGTTGGTGTGTGACTTGAAATCATTTCTGACTTATGGCAACTCTATCATAGGGTTTTCTTGGCAGAATTTTTTCAGAGGGGGTTTGGCTTTGCTTTCCACTGAAGCTGAGAGAGTGTAACTTGCCAAGGTCATCCAGTGGGTTATTACTACTATTACTACCAATATTAATACAGTCAGCCCTCAAAATTTGCAGGTTTCACTAATTTGGATTTGTTTATTTATGAGTTTCTCCAACTCCCTCAAGTATTTCTTTTCCAAAGGAACCTCCTCTTTTGGTAAACCCTTTAAAAACCCTCTAAAAACCTATCCCTGGTGTTCCTCTCCTCTACCAGTCAGCTAAGGACAGCTGGCAGCCAATTTCTCAGCACCACAAACCTTGTCTCAATGCCCCAAGAAAGAAGATGGGTGTGAGAAAGAGAAAGTATAGGGCTACCATGCTAGCCTATTCTATTTCCCTCTCCTGTTCCTGACCTGGTTTGGACACTGGTTGATTGTTCTTCCCACCATGCCTCAGATCCCTTCCCACAGACACGCACACATTTTGATACTTGCAGTATTTCCACATTTGCAGGGTTCCTGCATTCCTAACCCTAGCAAATGTGGAGGGCTGACTGTAATCTGTTGTTCTGTTTATTAGAATTGAACTTTACTACCAGGGAAGTAGGGCAGAGAGGTTTGAGAGCTTTTCTGGATCAGGTGCCTATACAGTGCGGTCAGCCTGGGATAAAATGGGCAAGATCCTATGTCAAACAGGCTGAATGCAATACTATGTCTGCACAGTTCTATACAGTTATGTGTGGTTCCTTATCCCTCCCTCCCAATGTAACTTTCAAGCACTGGAGTGTTTCTGAGAGGCCATTCATGGCCATTCACCGGCTGAGGGAGGACAGGAGGTTCAGAATCTTGCTACACTTCTGCTACTTGACACCACTTTTTCAGATTACTAGCAACTTTTCTGGCACAGGTGGCTTTAGGTATCCCATAGAGGTAAAATATCTTAAATGTCTTAGTTATTCCAAATGGTAAATCCAGCAGATTAGTAAATAACTGAAGGAAAAATGTAGAAAATATAAGAATCTTACATTTTTAAACAATTTGCAAGTTTTTTCACAGGTCACTGGATTTGGCTCTTTAAGCACATAGTTTTAAAGCACTTGATTTGTGTCAATGAAATACAGAGGTTTGATTACTTTCTGTTTTGTATTATTTGGAAAGATGGTTCTCACTGCTTGGCAGCCACATGTAAAACAATAATGATGAAGAGGCTGCTGCTAATCTTTTGTAGGTCTTCCCTGCCCCAACACCAACACCCTAAGGCAACAGTCTTCCCAATAAAAGGATATCCAGAACACAAGTAAAAAGCCCTATTTCCCATTACCATAGCATAATGAATAGAAAAACATCTGTGCCATTCTGCTAGGGTTTCCCTCCTCTTTCAAAGGCTTTATGTTCTAAACAGCAAACTGGGGCACAGGGTAGATGGTCCATTCTCCTGGACTTCCTTACCGGGAAATCTGATAACAAGGACTGGGTATCTCAAAGAAATAATCGAGATAGCATCTAGAAATTGTGCTTGATTATTTAACATACAGTCCTAGCCTTGATTTCACTGTGGGCTAATTAGTTCCTGCCTGTTTCTCAGCAGTAATTAATTCCCAGGCCAAAATCAGATAGCAGGACTGGGAGCAAAAGTTTTATTCATACTGCACCTGTGATGCTATGTGCATGGCAAATAGTTTAGCATTTTATAATAAGCTCATTCAGCATTAGGCTTAAGTGTACACATGAGGAGGGAAGGATGACAGCCCCAGCCTCTCTGCTGTTGTTTTGCTGAAATGAAAATATATCCGTCCGAAGAGGACAGATGTCTCTGCACATGGAGGGGCTTCACACAAGCCAGAACCCCGGAAGGTCCAAGTTCTAGCTCTCACAAAGAACCTTTCTTTTTGATCCATTGCGTTGCATGTGACTAAAGTAACAAAGGAGGGGAGGTAGCACACTCCCTTCCTTGAATGTTTACCTAACCTTAAAAATCCGAGGAGGGTTTTAGTGATAGGTCCCAGGCCACCATGTTACCAGAATGGATTTCTTGAACAGAGCATTTGACCTGTTTAATTGGCCCAACTGGCCTGGTGTTTGGAAGCACTAATTGACAAAGTTATTGGCAGCTGCCAAAGGGAAGACAAGAGCCATGAAATCAGGAGTCACGGGGTATAATTACCACCCAAATGTGAAGGACCTATGTGTCTCAAGGAAAGCCTCAACAAAAGTTGGACTGTTAATGGAGCAAACAAGCCAAAAAGGTTGCAGAATTCTTCAGGATCCTCAGTCCCCATCCATCTTGTCTCCCTATGTGATGTTGCTGTTACGCAAAAGCAAGCAGAAGAACACTGGCACACACTGATACAAAATGTCTCCCCCTCACTGCCCACGTGGAACAGATCTGTGCCGAAATGACAACTCAAATCCATTTATGAAATTCCACAGGATGTTGGTCAGCATATCCCCCCTCCTTTTAAAATTGCCTTTGTAAGTCCTGTTTTTCCTTTTTCCTTTCTTTTTAAAAATGGACAGGGGGGAATAACTGCTTACATGAAGACTTACAGTCCTTATTATTTCTGACAACCCTGCCATCATTTTAATAGGATTCCAAAAGGGTAAAGAAAACCAGAACTTTTGTCTATTTTAGTCTGTGCTGTCATTGTGATAGAAGTCAGGAACAAATCGCTTAATGTTTCATGATGGATATTTCAAAAAGTGCTCTCCTTCACCCCACCCTGCCCCGCCCCGTAGAGGTACAGCTTTGAGTGTAAAAGGCTGAAAATGAGGACCAGGAATTTGCTTTGCGATTCATCTGCATTTGGCCTGTTGGAAGGACTGAAAGGTAGAAACAACACCAGCAATTGTATGTCTCCACACCAGAAAAGAAAAGCGAGCAAGTGAGTTTTGGCAGCAAATGGCCATAGGCAGTTTGCCAGGATACTGATTCAGTGTTTATGGGAACATCTTGAAATAGCTCCCAAATTAATGACTATATCTTCCATCACTCTAGTATGATGTCTGAACATGAGGAGAAAGTAAACAATAGTTAATGATCTGGGATCTGCTGGCAGATGCGGTATTAGCTCTGGTTCTGATTTTCACTTACCAGTCACAAGCGATTCAGATCAGATGTTTATCTCAGGGAGGAAAACACCACACACATACATACAAAGCAGCAAGGATTGCTGTCCCTTGCACAGCTGCTTCTACGGAAAAGGTTTCACACACAATGAAATACTATCATGGAATTTTGTCAGGCTGAAAATGGCTCTTGAGAATAGTTGCTTCATTTGCTGAAATGTGAAAGGATCCAAAGTTTCTTCTTTTTTTTAAATCCAAGATATGTATAGCTTAAAGATGACTTCTTCCTGGTATTATAAACTGGGGCAGGGAGTGACAAGAGTAAAATCTGCTTTTGCAAATTAATTTTGGACTTCTGGCTCAAGTCAATGTGTTACTTCTTTATGTGGGTTTTAACATAATATTTTATACCTGCCCTCTTGTGGTACATCAGAGAATTACATCAGAGAATACAAACATTTGAGTATTAACGTTTGCCGTGATGACATGACTATGGCCATTTCCGCACTACACTGTTATACTGCTATTATTCCACTTTCAACATCCTGTGGAACTCTGAGTTTTGTAGCTTACTAAGGCCAAAGAGTTCTCTGACTGAGAATGCCCCTCCCTAAACTGCAGGGTTCCATAGGATGTTGAAAGTGGAATAATAGCACTGTAACAGCACAGTGCAGAAATGGCCATGGTATTAGCTTTCAGCATATGAGATTGTACATCATACCAATGAAATATGGCCCTTAGAATATATGCTAAAACATTGCTTTAGTGAGTGAAAAAAGGAATTGGGGGTAGGGGGAGAGACACAGTCCAAACCGTTCAAAGAAGAGGGAAGGCCAGGCTGACACAGCACAAACGTACAAGTAGCAGGTTTGTTGAACTTTTCAAAATTCTTCCAGGACTCTACCAGATGGTGGAAGATGGGTCATTAGAGACAAACAAACTTCTGCTTCAGTGAGGAGTTCAGACTTGGCAAGACCTTAAATCCAGGTTTGGGCAGTGACAGAATGGTGCAGTTGTGATATTTTTGACTGCCATCTTGGGCTGGCTGCTAAATTGAGCACTAACTTCAGCTATCTTATGTTCTTCCCAGGAATGGATACCTGTTCCTCCTGTTCTCCTCTTCCTCCTCTTAATTAAACATTGGCCCTCCCAAAAGTTGCCGCACCCAAAATTCCCCTAGCTTAAGTTGGAATTTCAGATTATCCCCTTCTTGTTCTGTTGTTGCTGTTGTTGTTGTGTGCCTTCACATCATTTCTGATTTATAGCAACCCCAAGGCAAACTTCTCATGGAGTTTTCTAGGCAAGATTATTTTGGGGGTGGGGGTTGCCATTCCTTTTTCTAAGGCTGAAAGAGTGTGATTTCCTCAAGGCCACCCAGCAGGATTCTATGGCCAAGCAGGGAGATGAACCCTGGTTTCCCAAAATCAAATCACTATACTGTGCTGGCTTGATATATTCTCCAGCTTCCAACAAAAGGCTGACACTTCCTCATGACCTAAACACAAGCTGCTTTTTCAAAAACAAAGCGAAATGTCAGATGCACAGCATCAAAGATAAGATTCTTTCTGTGCACCCAACAAAAACACAGTGAGGTGTTCCTCTATGCTCCCTCCTCCCATTCTGCACTGGAAAAACAGTAGCTATGTTAGCTGGAGAGAAATACAGATTATACTTGGGGTTTAGAAAGTGAAGGAGGATAAGTGCCTTCATCTTGCTTGATGGAGCTTTATGGTACCTCATTCTGTTCCAAGACTTGTTAAGGATTAGAGTTACAGAAACTCTGTCCCATATCCAACCTGGCAACCCTAGTAAAGGGTGTATGAAAAACATCCTGCACTCCTGGCCTGTTTCTTTCTGATTCATTTGTACTGACCTCATTTTCATAAGGACTTAGGTTGCCCCACTTCAGGCCTAAGAAATTCATATGAATTGAGTGTTCCTCCCTCCACAAAAGACTGATGCTTTGACTCTTAACAAAAGCATGCATAGTTTTAGTGTCTTGTTTTCAGAATGAAACTGCAAGTATGACATCTCCATCCCATGAATGATACACAGGTAAATATGCCTATCCAAAAATAGGCATATTTGTAAAAAGTGCACAAAAATGCTATAGTCAGTGGGAGGAATTCATTAGAATTTTGTAGAAAAACATGAAAAAATGTCCATGTGGAAATTAAAAAACTGGGATGGAACTAGAACTCTTCTAGAATTCCAGGAATTCATCTACTAAATAAAAGTCAAAGTTTGTCCATTTGTGAGTTTGTCTGTCTGTCTGTGTCAGGCGGGCAAAGACCTCATATGATTGGATGCCTGTGAAGATTCCATGGAATCCTAGGGTTGTCAGTTCAGGGAGGGGCCTTTAGAATTATCAGCCACAGAGCTCAGGCAGGTTGCTATGGAGACAAGGTCTACCAGCAAGAAGGAGGGCACTGTATTCCCCTCAGGAACCCAACCTCTGCATGCTAATAACTCCAAATACAGACTAGATTGGGGAATATAGGGAAAAGTTACAGGTACTGGAAAGGACAGTTTCGGGAATTCGACACACAAATCTATCAATCGCATCTAATTTCTAAAGTAAAGTAAGGCAATTCCTAAGGTATTTCTAACAAGTGTTACCTACGAGAAAATAAAATCCTGGGCAATGTAGAGTAAATGTGCTAGCTGGAAAAAAAACAGATAAGTTTTCACACCTCTTTGTCAAACTCCAGGTTATTATGACTGAGTGCCCCATGGTATAATTAGCAAATTAGGACTGGCATTTTGTTAGTGACATCATGCAACCATAAGCCCACATCATCACCATCATCATCATCCTCCTCCTCCTCATCCAATCCTTTTTTCCAGTTTGAGACTGAAGAAGGTTTATAACAGTTCAAAGAAGCATAATAAAGAATTCACAGTGCGCAAAAGTTAAAACATAATGAAACTATCAAAAAAATTAAAGCCAGTTATAGACCATTTTATAAACCAGCAGCAACAACAGCCAATAAAAAATCAGGCATGTAATGGGAGATCTCTTTCACTGTGAAAAGGATCAGTTCTCAAAGACCTGCTTGAACAATGTCTTTACTTGCCTATGGAAAGATAGGAAGGAGGGTGCCATTTTAACTTCTCTGGGAAGAGAATTTAAAGGTGTGGGAGCAGCTATGGAGAAGGCCCTCTGACATGTGTTCCCACCAGGTCTACCTGTAAGAATGGAAAGACAGATGGAGAATGGAAGGGATCAAAGAACATTCTATGTCCCATAGCCTGATGCAGACCAATGAAATCATCTGCTGAGACCTCCAGAGGACCTTAGGGGATATTGGAGGAAGATGTCCTAAGTCTGTGTGCAGCTATGGAAAAATAGCCAGATGTTCCTCTGATCCCCATCCAGCCACCCCCAAAAGAATAGCTGTGATGGGAGGACTGTCACAGCACAACTGTGAGTACTGGGGTGGAGACAGAGCTGCCATAGCAGAATCCTGCATGAGGAAGTCTTAAACCACATTCAACCATGTAGAAACTCAATCATATAGCAAATTGGGTAACAGGTCAAAAATCTTAAGCACCTCTTTCTTCTTAATACAGAATTTTATACGCATGAGTTCGGGCAGAGGGGTATTGGACACAGAACCATTCAAAATATGAACCCTCGTATTGCTATCTAAAGTAATAGATCCCATGAAAAGTTTACTACCTTTGTGAAAATAAATAAAACTCAGAAAACTATAGTTTTATATGAGGCAATTATGCAGCTCAGAAAAATTACTTTCTGAAATGTTTACTTTCTGTAAAATTTCTGAGAATTTCCTAGCCGACACAACCAGTGGCCCTAGGGTATTTGGGGCCCTAAAAGTAAGTTTAAAATTCTGTTGCAGAGCTATATCAGATCACTGTATTTTGGGAAGCTCCCTGGCTCAAGTGACCAAGAACTGAATGACATTTTGGCATACTGTTAGGGAATTATGATGGCAGAAGTCATATTTACAGCATCGCAATACATGTTTATGGTTGTTACATAGATCAGAATTCTGGTCTGACCAGACAACAGGCAAAATGCCCCCCTTAAAAAACAAAACAAAACACAAAACCCTTACCTTGTGAGCAGTGCCAGCTCTGCAACACAGCCATTTCTTTTATGTGAACCCCAGGATTCCATAGGAATAATAGCACTATAACAGTTTTGTCATGAAATGGCCACATTCTCTTTTTTAGAGCAAAGTTGAAGCTAGTAATCTATGAACACAAGACCTTTGTTCTTGGGAGAATTCTGGGTCATAGAAAGTTATATTGCCCCATTACAAAGATTGCTGGGTAACTGATTTCCAGAAGATCCAGGAAGGCAGTGCCAGCTTTTCTTCTCCTAGCGGAAGTCTAGATGCCTCCATCATCACCATCTCCAGTCAGAAAAAGCCATGGCAGTATGGTCAGATGCTATGAAGCTGTCTAGGACATTGTACATTGTACATGGAGTACTGAATGTTTCCTTCTTCAACATTCAAGAAAAGGACATATGCATTTGTAACTTCAAGACATATGGGCATATCTCACCAACAGCTTTGTGGCCTCAAGTGTCCCCTAGTTGTTAGGTGATTGAGATGTGGCACAAGTGGCAATAGCATGGATCCTGTTTATTCCAATGGTCTCACGCTTGCTGACAGATTATGCCTAAAATCTGAAAAGTGAATAGTATAACCTATTTAGTGTATAGGTATGGAAGTCTTAGCAATTTCCTCCCCGCATTATCAGAGTGAAAATCTCCATCATTTTGGTTAGAATGTTTAAAGTGTCACAGTGAAGTTTGCAAGTTCTGAACTAACACACATAGACACACACATTGATATGATGATAACAAATCTGAAATAAATACAGTGAAACAAAATGTTTTACTTTTATCATGTCTGTATTGCTTGGCATTATGGCCTCTCCTAAGGGAAACCTATGAAGTGCTGTTCTATGAATGGGTTAGCCACTCCCAGCACAGTATTCCGAATACTATTGCCATGGTTCTCTGGAGGGATGGCCACTATACAGTTGAACTTTAATATGATTGGTTTTGCTGCAAAATGTGAAAGATAGTAGTGGCTCTCTCAAGATAATTAATCAAATTTGTAAGACAGATCCTGAGCAACAACCAGTCTCATGGCTCACACACCTTTTATGCAGGGACTAATAAAGAAAAGAAATAAGCTTAGTCTTCCCTGTCAAAGAAATCATTTAGCTACAAAAGGGGAAATAGTGGCAGATTAGGTTGGTGCATGAACAGAAGGGCCACAAAAAATCAAACAAAAATATGTGAAAACATAAAAACTAACAATAAGTAGGTATAAGCATGCAAAGGTTGCTATCTATCATAGATTTATGTATGTAGCTGTGAACTAGTAATGAGCACATTCAACTGAGAGAGCAGTTTATTAGTCTTAGTTTCCTTAGTTTCTGGTCTCATGTGCAGTACTTTCTGAAGCAGGAGCAACCAGGATGACAGAGGTGGGTCTGAGAGAGTTTTAAGGAATAGGTTGCCTTGGATATGAATGGAAAACTTTTTAAAATTTATTTATATACTTATTTATTAAGTTATTGAATTTACATGCTACCTTTTCTCCCAAGGTGGGATCCAAGGTGACTTCCAAAAGGTTAAAAAAAATAAATATAGGCACATAAACAATGAAAACATTAAAAGACAAAGACAAAGAACAGTCCCTTGTGCTAATGAAACTCTTACTGCCATAGTTTTTCAGTCTTTGAGGGTCTCAAAGAGTAGGCAGATAGATGTGAGACAGTACTTATTAATTAGGATCCAGGCTTAGTCAAACATATAATTTACCCGTTAAACTAATCAACCAAATCCAACATCATGCTGGAACCCAACTGGAGTGTTGTGGGTCTTCTTCTTAACCCTTCAGAACTTCACACTGTCCCAAAATACTTTCCCAGAGTTCTGGGACAATGTTTTAATAGCCTACAGAAGATGCAGGGAGACGTAGAGGGTCACGTCCCATCAGGTTTTGATGGTGGAAGCAATTGTGTCAGCACAAGAACCCAGCTGGATCCTGGGCAACAAGACTTGTTAATCAGAGTACTGGAATCTTCCTACAATAGACTATGTTGCTATTTAGCAAGATGATAGTCACTGTGTATATCTGCATTCAAAAACATGTTTTTCAGGTGTGAAGAAACCCTGCTAATTTAAGCAGAGGCTGGATGGCCATCTGTTGGGAATGCTTTGATGGGTGTTCCTGCATAGCAGGGGGTTGGACTCAATGGCCCCTGGGGTCTCTTCCAACTCTACAATTCTATGGCCATTTCCGCACTACAGTGTTAAAATGCTGCTATTCCACTTTCAATGCCCTGTGGAATTCTGGGGTTTGTAGTTTAGGGAAGGTCGTTTCGAATTCTCAGTCAGAGAGCTCTTAGGTCTCAGTAAACTACAAACCCCAGAATTCCACAGGACGTTGAAAGTGGAATAGCAGCACTTTAACACTGTAGTGCGGAAATGGCCTATGATTCCATGATGCTATGAAAAGAATCCTAGACTAACAAAAACCTTCACAATTCAAGACTTATTCATTCTATAAACATTTGGATGTGGTTGCTTTGTGTCGAAAACAGCATTCACTGCATAGGAAACAACTTTTCTGCATAGGAAATACTATTTTCTGCCTGCAAAATGCTGTTTTCTCCACAGACAATGCTGTAATTGGTGACTTATTCTGTACAACAACCATACAAAGTTGGTATGCAGAGAAAGCAACACTTTCTGTGCGGGAAACACATTTGTCCAGGCAGAAAATGCTGGGATTTTTTGTGCAAAACAACCAACTGAGAAATTTTGTGCAGGGTACATCCTAAATAGTGACTCGGCTTCAAAACCTCTGTTGTTTTCAAAAAGTTTCTCACAGCAGGAAGAAAATTGTTAAAACTACTCATTGCTTCTTTCACAAAAAGATTTAGTGAAGAATTGTATGCTTTCTTTCCCTATGGGGATGGCTGGTTTATCACAGAAATGCATTCTATCGTGAGGATGAGGTGTTATAGAGCAGAATCACAGACAGGGCAGAAATAGGCAAAGGTTTTCATCTTTACTCTTAAATCACTGAAAAGGTGTGAACCTCATTCACTTTATTTAGGTATGGGATTGTTGGGTTGACTGTGGGTTATGTTCTCAGAGTAATTTCCCACCAAGATGTTATTTTTCTCCAGGTAAAGTTTTGTGAAGGTTTCCTGGTGTTTTTCACAATTCCCACTCACTTTGGATAAGCTTTGAGAAAGACATTCTCTCTTGTTATTTGCCTTTTAACAAGCTTTTCCACACTGTTCAGTCTTTCATCTGGAGACTAATAAGTACTTGCAAGCAGAGACAGCCATTCATAAGCAAGTAACCTCTGTTCTCCATTGTTCTACTAATTAATTATTGTTGATTGGTCTGACTGGTTGCACATTGTTTCAGAGAGAGATCAAAGCCAATCTCCAATTAATCTACCAAACTAGATGTCAGATTAGTAAATTCTTGTGTGCTGTTATGAAGATTTCGTTTTCAGACCTCAATAAAAGGCTTGTCAAAGAATAATAGCCTTGATATATCTCTTGCTGGCCAGTGCAAAGGTCATTCTTCAAAATATGCAGAGGTTTGTGGGTAAAATTGTGGTCCAAGGTCCATTTTGTTCAATGCCATTTAACTACAGATAGATCTTTGTTGACAGTGTTACTCAGCCAACAAACATGAAACATGTTAAACAGGTTTGTACCCTTCATGATAATAAAATATATGTCTATCAACTCAACAGAAAGAGTGGACATGGTCTTATTAGAGTTTCACATTTTATTCTATATGCCTATGCTTCTTTCAGTCTCTGCACCCTGATTTAATAGTCTAGAATACTCCCAACAGGAGTAGTCCTATTATCTCAATTGTTGAATGGTAAATCAATATGTAGCTAAATTTCATTGATTCAATGATCTACTTGTAACAAATGGTAAATTCAGGCCTATATAGCTCTCTTTCTCCATGTCTTAATATTTCTACTTTCTCATATTTGTCTTTGTCTCATTTTTTGTGTTTCAAAAGATAAGAATAAAATGATTGTACAAAACTTTCGGGTCTTCTCAACCCATCAGATAATAAGTTCAGATGCTAGTCATAATAGCTGACTGAAATATAGGCTAATGAGAAAAAGAAGCTGGCATTAAAATGCTCAAGGAAATATCTGGGGGACCCCTAAATTTGAATAACAGAAAACATATTTTTAATTATAGTTCTTTTGTGCTTTCAGATTATAGTCAGTAGGAGGCATGAAGATAAGGATTTCTGAATCATGATGCAAAGTTGGGCATGACTCAAATAAAGCAACCTCCAAACTGAATAAAGTTAAATTGGGTTGTTTTCCAAATCACAGAGTATTTCAAACATAGAATACTTCTCCCTTTCTAATATTAGATTTAGTATTAATAATATTAGATTTAAAGAAAAAGAATAATATTAGATTTAAAGAAAAAAGTATCATAAAACTCACTTTTATTTCAACAAGCCATAGAACTGCCATACTTTGTTGTACTAAATATTCCAAAGTCAATAGGTATTTTCCCATAACTGTAGATGCTGAAACAAGGTCAATTTGACCTGAACTTTTATTATATACATACATACATATGAGAGAGAGAGAGAGAGAATGAGAGAGAGAGAACAGATTGTGGCAGCTTTGAAGAAAACAAAAGAAAAAAAAGCTGAACAGCTGAAAATAATTAATATTGAACCTGACACATCAAAAATGTAATTTGTCACTTGTGATTATAGCCTGTACCTTTAGTTTTATTTTTACATCCATCACTGCTTTCCCTTAGCTATCATTAGATTCCACATGGTTAGAATTAAGCCTGACCTCTGACCCTCCTTTACCAGATCCAAATCAGTCAGTTGCTTCCAAACTGGAGCCCAGGCTGAAAGAGCAGAGATGGACATATTCAAGCTTAGTTCATAATAAATTCTCTTTTTGTTTTCTGCAGGGTTTCAGCTTTGATGTGCTTAATTTGGGGCTCTATGCTGTTTAATGTCCTGTGATTGGAATTCAGCCACATCTGAATATAAAGAGAGACCCAAGGGAATAAAATTCACATCCAAAACTGTTTCTTGTTTGAGATCATCAACATTCCATCACTTCTGCTCACCTTTCAGGCTTTAATTTAAAATAGCATAAATTGTTTGCCATAGCATCAGAAATGAGGGGTGGGTAAGATTAAAAATATGAATGAGAAAAAAAATCTTACCCACCCCTCATTTCTGATGCTATGGAAAACAATTTATGCTATTTTAAATTAACGCCTGAACTTCATCTAAACTCAAATTGTCAAAAATGTGATAGAAATAGTTGATTTGGGAGAGGGAAGCAAAACTGACTGGTTTGTCCATCCAGAGAACTTGGAGGTTAGCTCTTAAAAGTCTAGGTCTGAATCCTTGCACGGTTGGTGGACTGAATGTGGAATTTCCAACTCTTTCCCTCAGTTCCTTGGATTCGCTTTGATAGCTACAGCCATGTACAAAATGGTCCTCTCCATTCTGAAAAAAGCTGTATTTATTGAATTTGGACAGAGTGCAAATAGATGAGAATTTCATTCATGTTATATTTTCTAAGAACTAATTAGCATTTGCAAATTTATTCAAAGTACAATATATAGCGAAAATATATCTTAATTGTTTTAAATATACAATTTCTTCTTGGTAGGCTGCCTTAGGACAGTGTCTTCATAAAAATATGACATAGAAATTTAATAAGCAAACATGCAAGTCATTATTTTACAAGTTAACTAGAGCCATCTAAATGGTGTTCGACAGAAAATATAATTTGCTGTTTTGTCATCAGACTGATGTCCATCCCTCTATTCACGCATGCATGCTTTCATTTTAAGCATAAACCTATGTTATAATAAAGTTCTCAGATACCCTTACAATGAGGATAAGAGACATATTAAATAACAGATCAATGATAAAGTAAATGTAATAAAAACACATCAGCAAAAACATATTACGACTGCTTAAAACAATGGTGGTGATGCAATCAGATTAAAAACTAAAATGAACATTCAAGGCCATGGAGAATATTTAAAAAGCCTTTGTGAGACTCTGAAAGATGATCAGGGTGGAGTCCAAGAGACTTTTGGTGTGAAGAGCAAGGTGTTGCCACACTGGTATGCTGTGCACAGTGGTGGCTGGAAGCTTTCATATCAGTGGACTATTGGATGGATATCAGGTTTTATTCTGAATTTGTATGGAGCTGTTTCTCAGATAAGGAGAGCCAGTCTCAGATGCGTCCTTCCAACTACTTCAGATATTCTGATAGTCATTACATGTCTGATATCAGAGCTCCAGTGTTGAGGTAGGAAAAGATACTAGGTATTTTTTGGGTTGGTGGTAATCTGGATGAGGCTGTGGAGCCAACAATTTGTTATGTGCCTTCAGATCAACTATGAATTATGGCAACTGTATCACTGGGTTTTCTTGGCAAGATTTATTCAGAGGAAGTTTGCCATTGTCTGTAGCACTAGGTATTCTTTGGAGGTCTTCTTTCTAAGTGTTAACTAGGTGTGACCCTACTTAGCTTCTGAGATCAGAGAAGATTGGTGCCTTCAGAGAGTTAGGCAGAGAGCCAACAGGTATATCCTGAATTAACCAGTCATCTAGGCCACACTTGGAGCTGTGGTAAATGAATCTCCTCCTATTGGTTTCAGTGGAAGGGAATCAATTCAAGAACTTTTGAAAGCCTGCGGGCTCCTTCATTTCTGCTCTGCTCTGCCCAACAGGACTTTTGATATTTTAGAGGATAACTTGGAAGTACTCAGAGGGAAAAGATTAGAAAGACAGCTACAGCCCTTTTGTTAAAAGCTTTCATTAATAAAAGCCGGAAGGAAAGAAGGAAAGAAGGAAGGAAGGAAGGAAGGTAGGTAGGTAGGTAGATCGGTCTTTGCCTGATAAGTCTCTCTCATGTTCTCACCAACTGTATCTGTGAGGGTGGTGGGACTGAGAAAAGGACATGTCCTGTGGATCTCAGGGTCCAGGTAGACTCCTATAGTTGTACATTCAGTTGCACATTTGGGCATGCATTTATTTGCTTAACATTGCCATTAAACACAAGGATTGCATAACACAATCAATATATAACTCCAAAGTGGAAATTTAAGCTAGGCAACCACAATGTAATGGCTTGATCATAATTAAACCCTGGCACCTTAAATTCCAGGACTGAGGGAAGAAATGCAGAATATAAATAAATGAGGAAGGGTGGAAAGAAGATTTTCTCTAGAAATCTGCATAAATCTGCAGAAATCTGCATTTCTCTAGAAGTCTGAATTTTGAAACTGGCAGGCCATATGTTGCAATATTTGGAGAAACAGGAAACTTTGTAGATACTTATGCTTACATCAACCCATTAGCTTAACAGATGCCCACTTTAGTTTCAAGGGTTTAGAAGTAATGTGTTACAAAAAGCATTGTTCATGCCAATGAATTATTTGGGGGCATCATAAGGGTGTAACAAGGTTGCATTTTAAAAGTAGTCTGAGGAGTTTGAACATTATTAGGTGAACAAGTAGTTTAATAATAGAGTCAGTGAGTAGTTCCGTTAAACATTATTTTTCACAGCATTTTGAGATGCATCCCAACAGGAATTTTTCAAGTTTTATGCCAGTCTTTTAACAGAAGAAAATAACAATATCTATCTGCCTATCTATCTATCTCAATGAACAACTACTTAGCTGGAAGGTGAATCAATTCTGGGTTTTAGTTCAGATTTTATCTATCTAAAGTGATGAAACCTATTCCCTAGGTTTAGAAACATAGATACTCCCATTAAAGATCAGACTAAAATCCAGAGCAGATTTACCACTGCACTTACATGGAAATCATCAGCTGCTCCTGACTTTACATATAAAGCAATATGCTTCCTTTAAAATACAGTAATGAGTAAAAACAACAAAATACTTTTTTTAACTCTATAAGAAGCAATGGGAACAAATACCTTTTAAAAGTAACTTTCCAAGTTTTGCAATTTGTAAAGATCAAATTGTGTCCAGATATGGGTTTCCTGACTGCTGGGGTCTGGAAGCCTGCGTTCCATCTATGCAGATAGACAAATGGAAGAGAGAAAATAAAGTTATTTTTAAGAGAAAAAAATGAGTCCAAAATCAAACTTCAAATGAAATCATAGAACTGGAACGGTCATTTCAACTGCACAAAAGTTCTTTCTTTTCAAAGGCAGTGTTTGCTTGCTTTGCCAGCCTAACTTGTACTTTAAAATAGAATTGGGTAGAACGAGAAACATAACATTACAATTAAATCTATTTAAGCTGTGAGCCCTGTGCTTTTTATTACATTCCTGGTTTTCAGGTGTAGTTAGGAGTCAAAACAACCTTAAAAGTTTCCATCTTTAAAATACCTTTTGTTGGTAAAAGGTCCTTTTCCCCCTTGGTTAATGTTTATTAAGTCATATTTTTCTAAACAATAAAATAAAAGGTGTTTTCATTCCCCAGAATTGGAAGAAATTGTTTGAACTCACATCTGGTTGCATTCTAGTTATTCAAAGGTGCTTCAGAGTTATTAAACTTCAGAGCATGGTTACAGCCTTAAGCCAGTAAAACTGATAATTGCTCACTGGTGATTTTTAAAGTAACCTACTACTTAAAAAAAATCTTTCTCACTAAATTTTAAGGTTCCGTTCTTCCTTGAGAAGTAAATATGTGTGTCCAGCAGGGGTGGGAGTGGGGGTCCCTTTTGAACAAATACTTGCTCTGTTCACACTTCTTTGGTAACTATATGGATCAGAATTCTTTTGGCACAGTCTACCAATGTAACTGTACTGGTTTAGGTACTGGCAGCAGGAGAAAAAATATACCGGCTATGGAGTATATTACTAGAGAAATAAGTCACATGAAGCCTGCCTACCTTTGCTCACCACTGCTTCTCATACTTGGAAAAAGTACAACTGCCAGCATAGTGCACAAACAAGATTCCGGCTTAATTTTTGAAAACATAGGCTGGAATTCACAATCACAGTCCTGAATGGGTAACCTTCAGTTATGTATTTGCAACTGATTCATATTCTCAATCCTGACATATTCAATAGTGTGGGAAATACTCAAGGATTATAAAAGTTCCCAATCTTGACTAACTGGGCAACAGTGGCTGCAAATAATAGGAGTCTGTTTTTTTGGCAACTTGGATGCAGCAGACTGCTGTTTCCACGCAAGACCCCCTTCTGCTAGCAATCTCTGGGGCAAGGGAAAGTTGTGACAGGGTTCCTACTTCTGATTATTGCACCAGACTTTGCTGGTAGGAGGGGAGATGGAACTGTCACTCTGCTGTGTCCTGAGTGATGAGATAACAGACGATCATTGTCACAGGATCACAGAATAATAGAGTTGGAAGAGACCACAGGGGTCATTCAGTCCAACCCCAGGAGATACTAGTTTGTCAGGAGATGCTACTTTGTTGAATATACTTGACTAAGTAGCTGATCTAGAATCTTGATCCTGGTTTCTGATTTTTTTTAAAAGGGCTACAAAAGCATTATTAAAGCATTTGATAGCTGTTCCTTGAAAACATCTTTAGAGTTTCTCCATGACATCAGCTTTCTTTCTTTCTTTAACATCAACTTGCTCTCTAATACCAATCTTCCTCATTATGCTCATTATGACTTCATGTGTACCATTGTCTTTCATTTTACATATACTAGAGCATTATGCTATTTCAGGAACACGAGGTTGGAGCAACGCTTTAGACTTTTAAAAATAACCCTTTTCAAAGTATTTTTTAAAATTGTCTCATCTTTTTTTCCCCTAGATGTTACTTTCCTCTTCTCTTTCTCTCTGCCTCTGTCTGTCTTTGTTCCTTTTAGTTCATGACAATATCCATTTTCTTTTGATTGAAAAATTACAGAACAAAACTTTAATTACAGTGTTTGGATGGTAAGCAATTAGCAGACTAAATGTTTTGCTCTTGGTAGTTGAATAGTTATGTCTTGTCTGGAGAGACACCAATTGCCGCATGCGTTTATGTGGGAGGTTAAACCTGAGGTCAGTGGATTGTATCTGCCAAACACATCACAGGTACTGCATAGCTAACAGAAAACAGATTTTACTTCAGCCTCCTATAGCTGGCTGAGAAGATCTTCTATTTCATATATATGTAATATATATGTATAGAGAGAGAGAGAGAGAAAGAGAGAAATATGAAAAATGGCAGATCATAATTTAGATTAATCCGGCTAAAGCCTACCTCAACAGTAACAAAAACCATTTGCATTTTCAAGGCATTTCGTTTATATATAGAAAAAGTCAGTGATAAAATGATACAACAGTTCAGGAGCCAAAATGCTCATGATGTATTATATGCTTTTTCATGTGGCAGGTTAAAGAAAATGCCTTGGTGATACAATAAAACTAAGGATAGGATTTTTTAGTAGTTTATTCCAAGTTGAACTGGTTTATAAAACACTGATGTGGGAACTTTGAGTACTGTTTGACAATCCATTGTACTATAAACTCAACCAGAGTGCAAATCAGAGAATCCATTTGATCATTCACATTCCTTCTCGCCATGCTCACCTCACAAGTTTCCAGGTCATCATATCAGGATTCTCCAGAGCTCAACATGAGATCATTATCATCCATTTTATATTCTGTCTGATATGTAGAATCATAGAGGTAGAGGGAATCACAAGAGCCATCTAGTCCAATTGCCTGTCATGCAGCAATCCCAACTTAAGCCTTCCTGAAAGATGGCCATCTAATCTTTGTTTAATGACCTCCGTGTATAGCTTCCTTACTAGGCAGACATGACAAAATACAAAATAGATATTCAGGATAATGGGTTCTTCTGAATCTGTGCTAACAGAGACTTATAACAATGCTCCACTTTTCACCTCTATGTTTACAGCATTTCTATATGATTTTTTCTCTCTCTATTAAATAAGAGGTGCTTTTTGAGATGAAGGTGGTGCTTTTGGGAGTCCCTCTGAAAATGACAATAGTGTTATCAGGCCATATAGTCCCACACCTTGATGTGATTTCACTGGTGAAATATGATTTAATTGGCAAAATATATTAATTGGCTTTGATATAAAATGTGGTCTACTATGGCTATATGGCTGAGCTGGACAAGTGGCCAAACATGTGTGCTGTAAATTAGGTCAGAAAACACCTCTAGGCATAGCCAGGTCATAGTCAGGAAATAACAGAGATAATAGGCTTGCAGATAGCCTTAATGACTCTGCCTTTTGGACAATAGCAATTTGGAGATTCTCACTAAACTTCTGGTTGTTCTAATCCCTTTTCCTCTAACCAAACAACTTTTCCTTAGTCCTGAAGCCTGTCTGACAAGAGCTGAGCTATCAAGACAACCGTTAGCTCTTTGTCACCTAAGGCCAAGACCATTCGCCCATTCTGGATCTCATTGTTTACTCTGCAGACTCCATTGTTTATTCAGCTGGAGAGCAATTCACTCCCTTGGCAGAAATCAGGTAAATAAATCATAGTACACCAGTTACTGGTTGTCACTCTGCTACTCTGATTTCCAGTTGTGTACTGTTCTTAGACACGAGTCTAAGCCATGTCACTACTTCTTCACTGCTCTTCTAGATTGGTAAATATCATCCACTTCACCTTGAAATCTTGCAATCTAAAACTTTCCTCCCTTTTCCTTCAGTTAGCCTTGTGCGATTGTGTGACTGTTTGGATCTTGTGTGTGTGATTCAGTCCCCTAATAAAACACAATTTAGGTTGTTTTTGGATCTCTGACTGGTTCTTCCCTGCAGAAGTACTGGTAAATCTAGGTTAGCCCCCTCTCGCAGGCCTCCCAGTTTGAGCTAATAATTTCTCACTTTTGCATGGAGGTACTGACATTGCAGGTGTACCCCTGAGTCACCCGTGTTTTGGGGTAACAATAGAATCCCTCCATTAAGAAATGCACTTTTAAGATATAGTTCATAGACTCGAATGTTCCATTAGTAATTAACAGAGTCAATTCATCAATCAAGGTGTATGTTAATTCACCGGTCTACTAACTGAGTCCTCCGCCTTGCTGAATACATTATTTTCATCCTTAGATCTGTTTTGCCTCTCAAATTGTGGTGACTTGCTTGATGTAGACTCTTAGTTCACCTGACTGTATTTTATATCATTGAGAAACATTATGATAAGACATACTTCCCATTTTAAATTTTCTTTGTCTTCTTTTACAGGATGATCATTTGGAAAGGCAAACAAAAGCTTCTGTGTCATTAAGAGTGGCAAAGAGCTAGTAATTTTGCAAGATACCACTTATCAAACAAGGCATGGAGAAGTGTCATCCTGATGACATCTCCTCTTGTAAATCATGTATGTATATATGTACGTGTTCAGCAACCTTATTCTTCAGAGTTGCCAAAGAGCCTAAAACCAAAAAGCTCCCAGAATATGAATAATACATAAGGAATCTTCCAAGTACACCAGAGAGCTGCAGACCTAGGAACCTTCTTCTTCAAACTTGGAAACATTGTGCTGTTGTGTGGTGTGATGGTCAGAGTGTTTCTCAAGAGACCAGGTGTTCTCTGAAACAACCAGTGATGTGGGTTTTCTGGAAAAAATAGAATTTGGAACATTTCAGGGATATATTCTAAATAATGTTCTCTAACAGTTAGCATGTTTGGTTTAAAGATTATATTCAAACACGTCTAGCACATTTTGTTTAAATGTTATACTCAAAGCTTACTGTGGATTTTTTTTACTGGAATATTTGTAATAATATAAGCAGAATAACTATATTTAACAAAAAAAAATGACCATGCCTACCCCCCTTTTTTTCCTCTTTTTTAGAAGACATAGGTTTTGCTAGTTCCTTTCAGAAGAAGGAACAGACAAAAGCACCTCTGAGTATTCTTGGCCAAACAGAACTCTATGGAATTAATGGCATCATTGTAAGTCAACAGGTGACTTAAAGGCGCACACACATGCATGTAAAGAAAGTTTAATTGTATCTTTTATCATAGTTTAATTTTTGTGTTGCTGAACCTTTACTATCACTCATACTCTGCACTATGTATCAGTTGCATTTCAAGCTGGAAAAAAGTTCTAATTCACTACAGCTACTCGAACATTCTCTTTCACTAAAGGATGAATATGAGCCTCTAGGTACAGACAACTTACCACGTGTTGTCTTGACTACTTGTACATGTGACTGATTGAGAAGCAAGAGATTTGGCAAACTAGAAACAAGCTTAGCAAGGTGTTAATTTGTTTGTCTGTTCCTCTGAGCACTAGAACCTGTCAATGCTTGTTTTCTTAGAAAAATAACCAACCATAGTTCATAAGCTATATTTATTCCATTTGACAAGACTTATTGGGGTACAACAGGCCAGACAACTATGGGTAAATGTGTGTGTGTGTGTATATATATATGATGTGGGGAAAAATAAAGCATCAGAAAACTTTCTACTTCACATCTCTTGAAACAACCTGGACAATGCACATTCACAGTTGCACTTGAAATGTGTGGGTTCATCTTGGGCCACATTCTACCTCTCAGTGTAATCCACCTCACAGAGTTAACAATTTGGAACAGGCGGGGTGGGGTGAGGGGGAAAGACCCAAACATACTGCCTTTAGCTTCTTGGAAGAAAGACCAATGAAACAATCCATAAAAGGCTTCAGAATATATTTCTTTACTCTTTCTAGTATGTGGTTAGGATTCCATTTGCTTGTAGGTACGTAAATCTTAGCTTATTTGATGCCTGCATGCGACTCTACTCATATTCTGTCTGCTCAGCAGCAATTCAAGGGTTTCTATGCAATTTTCAAGTACTGTTTGTACTTTAGGACTTCCCTTCAGGCAACTTCATTATGACACAAAGACACATGGTTTTACTGCATGGAACCCCCCCCCTCCAAATTCCTTGATTCTGGAGCAAAAAAGAATTACAAAATCATGTTTTCTCTGCAAAGAGCACAATTTACATATATTTTTCTTGTTTACATAAGCCTAGACTATTTGTGAACATACACTGATTGCTGCACAATACATAATTCCTGTCCAAAAGCAATATTTTTGGACAAGAATTGGTGTACTTTCTGCGAAATACATTGCCTCTGATGCACCCCTCTCCCATACTGTGGGGTTTTAGGTGCAGAAGACACATTTTCTGCACCAGTTTTGGAGACAAAGTGAAGTATAAATAGATGATGATAACAGTATAAATTTAAAACTAATAAGTGCCATCTATTCTATTGTGCAAAAATAAAATAAAATAAAATAAAATAGAATAGAATAGAATAGAATAGAATAGAATAGAATAGAATAGAATAAGTTCCCCAAGAAAATCTCAGAGTCCAAAGGATGCTATGCTTCTTTTGCTTCTTGAGTTTTGGGCCATCCTTTTTTCATTGAGGAGTCATATAGTAATCATTATTCTTCACTGTTGCTGTATGAAATCCCTCTTTCAGTACATACACAGGTTTTCTTATCCTCTCCTTCCCAAAGCCGTTCCCTTAAACCTTTTTCAGTGTTTTGATAGGGATCAATGAAGGTAAATGTTTAACCTTCATATTTTGGTATGACTATCAAATTTGTACTTCCTGAATCAATATGTGAACCACTAATGCTGTGTTCCTTTGGTTTTCCCACTTCTCAAAGTTTTGCATTGCAAACCTCTGAAAAAAAATTAAGTGCCCACAAAAGTGTATAAATTGGTGAATATTTTTGAACAGCATTATAGAAGGCTGAATTGTTTACAAAAATATTTATACTGGGCAAAAAAAAGATACATCGGGAGAAATGTGCATACAGCTGTATAATTTTTGGTGTAAAGTGGAAATGGGAAAGAATAAATTAAAGACTCAAAAAGAACAACCAAATTTGACAGGGTTGTCCACCCCTAGTCAGGATTCTTATGGAGTAGCACCTCAGGAGATGTGAGAAGATGTAAAACCTGTTTTCACTGGGGGAAGGTTCTCACCTCATATAGTGTTCTCCAAATGCTACACCTCAAGGATAGATTGAGTTATAGCAAACAAATATTAAGGAGGAGCAACATGACTTAAAATGCAGACAGGGAAAAAGAGTTGGTATAGCATGATATACTTTAGCAGATTCCTGAGAGAGGCCACAGTCTCAGGAAATCCTTAGTCGTCAGCCACTATCTTCAGACATAGGACTCTAGGCCTCAGGCACAGAAAGCCCAGTCTTGTTCCTTTTCTGGAAGAGATCCTCAGAGATTAGCCACTTTCAAAGTACCATGTTCTGTCAATTAGTTCATTAGTTTGTTGATTAGTTCACTGAGTCATTACATTGAAAGGCATTCAAAGTACAGTGGACCCTCCATATATACAGGGGTTCCATTCCAGGAACTCCTGTGAATGGGAAAAATCTTGAATGCTCATATCCCATATTTTTAAGGTAATTTTCACATGACGAGGCTAAGCCACTTTTGGGGCAGGATGGCAGTGGCCGACAGGTTGTGCTTCCACACAACATCATCACTGGCCCTTTGCCATCCCATTCCCAAACATTGCACTCACACAGTTTTCGCAAAATGGAAAAAAATCCATTTTGCGCCTGCAATCACGCAGCACTTCCGTCACTCAAGGCTGTGTGGAGGCCATAAAAGCACAATGGTGACACTCCCTTCCAGAGTGCAACTATAGAAAATGCCCAGCTACACCACAGAAGAAAGAGGCGGAGCCATCATGCTCTCTTCTACAAGAAACTGGTGAGGTGCAGAGAGCAGCATTGCTGGCACACTCCCTTCCAGATCCAGGATTTCAGCGTAATGATACAGAAGACAGTTGTCATATGGAAATGGCCTAAATGGAGCAACCTATGTATAGGCACTTCAGTACCATATACCACCATTATAAGTATAGGACATGATGCTCCATGATCACTTAAATTTGGAGATTGAGGTTGTCACATGAAAGTTCCATTGTATACAAAAATGACAGTAACATTAAAAAAAAAGCAGTGAGGGTTGGTAACACCCAATAGGAGAGACACAAAGGGCCTTAGTGTGAGAAGATGGCAACTGTAAACTTCCTCTGAAGAAATCTGGGTGAGAAAACCCCATAATAATTTTGACTTGAAGGCACAGAACAAACAACAAAATAATCTCATCCAATGAGTCTGTGGTCCTTTCCACACAAGGAAGTTAAGACGAGCCAAGGCATCCTGTCACGGAGGTCATCCGCACCTTGGATCGGACTAGGTTCAGACTATTTATCTTAGTTCCTCACCTAAGTCTGATCCAAAATACCCCCAAGTGGTCCTCCAGTGCGCTATGTGAAGCCCGGGAAAAAAAACGGTCTTTCAATTTTCCAGACGCGCCATTTCATTCCTGCTCAGTTGTGCAGATGTGCAGATTCGCACCAATGAGAGCCTGCGATCAGCGGAGGGCTGGCTGCGGGCATGGCCAGCTTCAGCGGTCAGTCCAGACCAAAAAAGAACCGGAAGCTGCCATTTTGTAAGCCTCATCAGTGCGGATCTAAAGACCTTGCACTGCTCCACATCGCCCTGGAACAAACAGAGGAGCCCTGTGGAAGGGCTTTGTGTCTCTGGAGGGCAGAACTAGAACAAATCAATGGAAAATGCAGGGAAGCAATTCCTAACAGTGAGAACTATTCAGCAGTAGCATTTTATGAATTCATTTAATTTATATCCTAAAGGGGGGGGAGGAGCTACCTGCGATGGCAAAAGGAGGCTAATTATTCTTCTCTCCGAGCAGACAACTATAAACAACCCCAGATGCCCTTTCCAAAACAAAGATAGACTGTGAGTAATCAACTAAATAATATGGGAAAGAATGTAAGATAAAATAGGGGATTAGTTTTGATTCTTCTCCAACTAGAACAAAATAAAGGACTCTGTCTAAACTGCAAATAATTGTTAAAACGGACTGAAAGCAAAACATTTTTTTTTTTCCTCCGCTTTCTGGATATATGTCGTCTAAACAAAAAAAGAAGCTTATAAACAACCTACGTGGAGACGACTTACGGCAACAGATAAAACATATAATCGTCTAGTTAGAGACTTTGAAGATATAAACTTAAACTCTAACGGAGACGAAAAAGTCATTAAAATGGCGGCGAAGAAAGCCGCGAACGGAGCTAATGAAGAGATAAAAACTTTTATACACAAGCTTATTACAGAGTCTAATCAAGCTCTGGTTACTACAATAACATCTAATACAAGGGCAGAAATGGGGCAATTGCAGGAAAAAATCTCACTGGAGTTAAAAGCATTGGACCCTAAAGTGGATGATATAAAAAAAAACCCAAGGGAATCAGCAGACCAAACTAGCAGAACATGATGGCAAGATTTCTTTGTTAGAGAGACAAATTATCCAGCTCCAAGACCAGAATAGAAGGAACAACGTGAGGATTCGTGGATTCGCAGAGCAGCCACAACAAAGTCAAAAATCCTTGAAAGAGGAAGTTTTAAAATGGCTAAAAAGCATTGTTCCTGAGATTCTATGGGAGGAAAATGACATAGAGAGAATTCATCGTGTGTCAGCTGCGAAGAGAGGAATAACCCCCAGAGATATTATAATGAGAATTGCGAATTTCAACAAGAAAGATGATTTGATGAGAGCTGTTAGAAAGAATCCAGGAATATTGAAGTATCGAGATAATACAGTGGAAATATATATGATTTATGCCGCGAAACAATAAATTGAGAAGAGAAATGAAGCCTTGCATTATAGTTTTGTAGAGAGCTGGAATAAGATACAGCTGGGGATATCCCATTTTTTTTTGAAATTCCAATGGGCTGGCAAATATTACAGAATAAATTCTCTTGAACAAGGATTGCAACTCCTGAGAGAACTGAAACTGATCCAGCAAGAGGAAAAGGAAGAGGAAGCGGTTGAGGGGGGAAGGAGGAGCAGTGGGAGGAGCAACTGAAGAAGGAGCAGTGGGAGGAGCAACAGGAGGAGGAGAGAAGAAGACTTTGGGAGATAAACGAAAGGACAGAGGCTGAGGAGGACTGGAAGAAACAATATGAAATAACAGAAGAAGAAAAGAGAACTTCATGGAGTAGGAGAAGGGTAGATGATTAGTGATTAGAATATATTCTTGTAGATTGTAAATGTATAGAGTTTGATCTATATATATATAAAGTAAAAGGGTAGAGAGAGGGAAGGGGGGGGGAAAGAGAGGGAAAAAATATGGGAAAGAAAACAAATCGGGAGAGGATATTGGTCTCTATCCCGGGGGGTAGGTTACCCCCCCCCCCCAAGACCATGGGAGGTCGTTGCTAAGGCAGAAGCGCTTTGGAGGGAAAGGGGGGACGAATGTTTGTGTGGGTAGGGGAGGGGAGGGAGGGGGAGGGGGGAGGGGGAAGGGAGGGGGAGCACCATCACACTAAAGAGCCAATGGGGAGTGGGATTAGGAAACGGGAAATATGAAAAATGGAGAATAGACTGAGAATATCAACATTGAATGTGAAAGGCTTAGGGACAATAATAAAGAGAAAAAGGATAGAATCGATATTAAAAAAGATAAGGCTGATATAATTTTTTTACAAGAAACACATGGAAAAAGAGATAAAAAAAATGAGTTTAGACTGAACTGGGTAGCTACTTATGAGGAAGCATTTGGTACATCCAAATCAAGAGGAGTTGCAATAATAATTTCCAAAAGATGTAATTTTATTGTTACAAGTGTGGAGTTAGATGAAAAAGGAAATATGTAATTATACAAGGTGAAATAGATGGAGAAACATATGTTATAGTGAATATCTATGCACCTAATGAGAAGCAAAAAGAGTTTTATGAAGAAATATTTAATAAGATTAAAAATATGAAAGGAGATTACACAATAATGGCAGGTGATTTTAATATGGTGATGGATAGATGGAAAGATAAATCGGATCCATTAATTAGAGACAGATATAATAATATAGCAATTTTGAATAAATTAGTGAGTAGAAATGAATTGATAGATGTCTGGAGGTTAATAAAGGGTGAGGAAAAGAAATATACGTATTATTCATCAGTTCATAAAAATTATTCAAGAATAGATTATATCTTTGTCTCAAAGAATATGATACCTAGATTAATAAATACAGAAATAGAAACAATAAAAGTGACAGACCATGCTTTGATGAATTTGGATATAACTGTGAAAAGGAATTATAGAGAAGCAAAAAGGTGGAGATTGGATAGTAAGTTACTTAATTATAAGGAGATAGTAAGTAAAATAGAGAAGGAATGGCAAGAAATTTGGGATATAAACAATAAGGAAGTAACACAAGATGTATTATGGGATACAATGAAGGCAGTGGTAAGAGGATTATGTATTAAAGAATCAAGCAAATTAAAGAGACAATTAGGAGAAAAAAAATTGAATTTAGAAAAAGAAATAAAAGAACTAGAGAATGATTATATAATAGATAGAACTAAACAGAAATTAATAATATTACAAGCCAAAAGAGAAAAGATAGAAATGGATGAAGTTCAAAAAAACTTAATATATTTGAAAAGGGAATACTTTGAATATAGCAATAAAAATTCTAAAATGCTGGCTAAATCAGTACAATCAAAAAAATTTAGAAATATGATTGGCGTAGTAAAAGATAAATTTGGTAAAGCAAAAAGGTTGATAAAAGAGAAATTAAAAATATTTGAGGAATTTTATCGCGAATTGTATTTAGCAGAAGATAAATCTGTAGAGAATATAGAGGACTATATTAATAAAAATTGGAAAGTAAGATTAACAGAACAAGATAAAGGATTGATGGAAGAAATGATATCAGAAGAGGAAATAGAAGAAGTAATAAATAACTTAAAAGGAGGAAAATCACCAGGATTGGATGGACTAGGTCCAGAATACTATAAAACATTTAAAAAAGGTTTAATCCCTAAACTAAAAGGGTTATATAATAGTATATTAAGGGGTGGAAAAATCCCATTATCATGGAAGCAGTCACTAATAATATTAATTTTGAAACCAAATAAGGATCCTATGGATCCAGGTTCTTATAGACCAATATCTTTAATAAACCAAGATGCAAAAATTTTGACAGCAATAATGGCGAAGAGGTTAAATAAATTTATTTATAAATATATACATAAAGATCAATGTGGTTTTATTCAAGGAAGACAAATGGCAAATTTAATAGGGAGAACGATAAATAAAATAAATATAATGGATAGAGAAAAACAAAAAGCTGGAATTTTACGTTAGATATATTTAAAGCCTTTGATTGTGTGGAATGGCCGGCGTTAAAAACAATTTTAAATAAAATAGGATTAGGAGAAAGATTCAAAGGGTTAATAAATCAATTATATTCATATAATACATCTGTAGTGATGGTAAATGATGGATTTACAGATCAGATTCAAATAACAAGAGGAACGAGACAAGGATGTCCATTATCTCCAGTTTTATTTGCAATAGTTATAGAAATATTAGCGAATGTGATAAGAAATGATGAGAATTTGGAAGGAATTGGAGCTAAGGAGAAAAATAAAATAAGCTTATTTGTAGATGACACATTGTTGACAATTAAAGATCTGGTTGAAAAGATAGATAGAATAGATAAACATTTAAAAGAGTTTGGGGAGAAGACAGGATTGAAAATAAATTGGGCCAAATTGGAAATAATGTTATTTAATTATACTAAAGAAGAAGTACAAAAATTTATAAGTAGTAAAGAGGATTACTTAAAGTAAAAGAATCAATTAAATATTTAGGAATAGATATTACAAAAAATTTACAAGGACTACAAGAAAAAAATTTCAAGAAATTAAGATTAGAAATTAAACGGAAATTAGAGGATTATAAAAATATAAAGTTATCGTGGTTTGGTAGAATAGCAGTGGAAAAATGAAAATTTTACCTAAAATTAATTTTTTGTTTAAAATGTTACCAATAAAAGTATCAGAGGAAGAGTTAAAGGAGTGGCAAAAGATATTAAATAATTTTTGTAATGGAAATAAGAAAGCGAGGATTAATAAGAAATATTGGTATAAAAGTCAAAAAGAAGGTGGCCTCGGACTTCCAAATTTAAAATGGTATTATTATGCAAATCAATTGAGATATATCATAGATGGAGTTTCAGGAAACGGTGACTTAGATTGGTTAGAGACAGATGATAAGAATATTGAGATGAAATTAGAAAATATATTTTTTAGGAATTTTTCAAAGAAAGAAATGGAAAAAATAGAAAATCCTTTTATAAAAAATATAATAGAAATATGGAAGAAAAATAAAAGAAAATTGATGCCGAATATATCAATATTAACTCCGATAGTAATGATGGAAAAATTTCCAATAAATTTAAGAGAAATAATAGAGAAAGAAATAAAAAAACAAAAAATATATAGATTAAAAGATTGGATGAAAATAATGATAAATAAAGAAAGAATGAAAGAGAGATTGCAGGAAACTAAGATATCTTGGTTAAATTATATACAATTAGAGCAATGGACAAAGAGTATGAAAAGATATGTTAAGGATTTTAAAGAATATACTAAATTTGAACAAATTATTATTCAAAGAGAAAATATGCAAGAAAATGAAATATTAAAAGGTAGTATAAGTGAAATATATAAAATATTAGCAAAAGAACAAGAAGAGGATTATCTTAGAAAAATATGGGAGGAAGAGACAGTACAAACTATAGATTTACAAGAATGGAGAAAAATTTGGGAACAACGCCATTTAAAAAAATTATCAATAAGAATAAAAGAGAATTATTATAAAATAGTTTGGAAATGGTACTTGACTCCAGTGAAATTAAATCAAATAGATAAGAAATATTCAAGATTGTGTTGGAAAGGATGTCAGAAAATTTGGGAATATATGCATATGTGGTGGAATTAACAAGATAAAGGAATTTTGGCAAAAGGTTTTTAAAGAATAAAAGAGATTATAGGATTAGAAATACCAGTATGTCCAAATATAGCGTTGTTGTCCATATATAATAAGCTAAGTGTACCAGGCAAAGAAAGAAATAATAACAAATTTGTTAACAGCAGCGAGATTAATAATAGCAAAAAAATGGAAGACAAATGAAAAATTTCAAATAGAAGAATGGTATAAAGAAGTGTGGAAAATTGCAATCAATGATAAACTAACATGTAGAATTAGGTTTATGAAAGGTTTGGCAAAAACAAATGATTTTGAAGAAATTTGGAAAATATTTTTAGAAAAAGTTTTGAAAAGAGATGGTAATGCTACCCTGTTAAAAGAAGAATGGCAATTTTGGAAAGTGGATTAAATAAAAAATTGGCTCTGGGGGGTGGGTTTTTTTTATTATTACTTTTATTTTTTATTTTTTATTTTTATATTGTTTATTATCTGTGTGTGTTAAACTTGTGATTTATAGATGGAATTTGATATGTGATGTTCAATGTTTAAAGGGGGGGAAAAAATTAAAAGGTAATTGGTTTTAGAGAGAGGTTATTTTTAGAGATATTAAGTAATAAGTTTATAATTAATAATAGTAAGAGATTAAATGGGAGTGAAAAATATTGAATTAAGAATGAAAGTATAATAATAAAAATGAATATAATGAAAATAAGAATTGAAGATACATAACAAAAATGTATAAGTTGTATGAACGGAACAAGCTGAACAAGTTTATGATTTTAGGGGAAGGGAAAAACAATAATATCAGTTTGCATTGTTTAAAAGAAGGAAAAAATTTTTTTGTTTTGTTTGGTTTGTTTGTTTGTTTTCTAACTCACCATTATGTATAACACATGGTGTTTTATTTTTTGTTTGTTTTTGTGTAAAAAATAAAATAAAATAAAATAAATAATTTATATCCTAAACAGGATTCAAGACAACTTAATTGCCTTGGGAGAAACTTTCATTGGAAGTGTTCGTGGAAGAGGCTTATATGACATCTGTTGGGGTGCCGTCATACAGCAAAGAAGATCCTGACCATGCAGGAGGTAGATTCCCAAAATCCCTCCCCCTTTTTTGTTCTTGTTCCTGTTTTGCCTCTTTGACCTGTATAACAAATCCAAATCTGCATCTGAGTTACTACAGATCAAAGATGTTAGCAGTCTAATGTAGAAGCTGTTACTGTTGGTTGGGACTTGGAGATCTTTGGTTATCTGTTACAAAGCATCCAGAGATCTACTAGTAGAGCCTAATGTATTTTTCAGCTTATTGCAGAACTACATTTGATTAGGTACTGAGGAGACAGGATTGCACTGAGGGCAGGAATCAATAAAAAGCAGAGAATCCTCTTGACTATTAGAACTGCATTGTGCTTGTGCAAAAGCACATTTGAATAAAATCTTCTCCTCTATTGCTTCTCTAACATTAGGCATGGCTGTTGGAAATGTTGAACCAAATGTGAGCTGCTGAATGGGTCTGAGGAACCATTTGTAGACTTTTGGACATTTAGGAGACCGCACAGACAGACAAAAAAGGCCAACAATTGGGGGAAAATATGAGTAGCTGGCAGTTGACCTCGAGTTTTGAAAAATCCCTACTATTTCATGTTGACCAGTGCAGGAAATCTTTACAACACAATCAAAAAATGAATCTCCATTCCTATAGACTTCCAGAAGAGGCAAGTCAAATTTTCCACAGAAAAAGGCAGTCCAGGGACTCCGTCACACTACATAGCTATGGCCATTTCCGACTACACTTTTATAGTGTATTATTCCACTTTCAACATCCTGTGGAATTCTGGGCTTTGCAGTTTACTGAGGCCAAAAATACTCCTCCCTAAACTGCACACACCATATTCTGTAGGCTGTTGAAAGTGGAATAATAGCACTATAACAGTGTAGTGCAGAAAAGGCCTATGATTCTACTTTAACTACCCCAGCTGCATCCATTGGAATTCTAGTGTTTGTAGGTTTAGGGAAAAGAATTTAGAATTCTTAGCCAGAAAGTGCTAATGCCTCACCAGACTACAAACCCCAGGATTCCATAGAATATGTCCATAGCAGATAAAGTGGAATCATACTACTGCATTTGTGGAGTGTGCAAAAGCCTCAGGAGAGTTGGAGTAGGTATGACCTCCAAAGAGGCCTGGGGCCATTGTAACTCCACAGCCAGACCTTGTCCACCTTTGCTTTAAACTGTTTTTAAAAACTTCTGTCTTGTCAGCTTCCATTGCTGTATTTTAGTAACCTTTGTTAGACAAGAGAGAGAGAGAGGCCATTTCTGTACTTCACTGTTATTGTGCTATTATTCCACTTGCAAGGTCCTGTGGAATGCTGTGGTTTGCAGTTTAGGGAGCGCATTTAGAATTCTCAACAAGAGAGCTCTTTTGGGCCCCAGTTAACTACAAACCCCAGAATTCCATAGGATGCTGAAAGTGGAATAATAGCACTGTAATGGTGTAGTGTGGAAATGGCCAGTGAGGCAGAGAAACTGAGGCCCTTTTCGCAGCGCCGGCACTCGCGCGATGGAGGAGGGTGGCTCGCGCAAGAAGCCTTCTCCTGGAGGCTGCCGCTTCCCCCCCCTTCCTTTCGCAGGCGAAGGAACGAGCGGGGAAGCGGCAGCCTCCTGGAGAAGGCGGCGGCGGCTCGCGCGTCCGTTCATCCCCACCCACACGCGAGAAAGGTGCTTGTCCCGTCCATCCCCCCCGCGCGCACGAGAAAGGCGCTTGTTGCGTCCGCCCCTCCGCGCGCGCGTGTGCGCAAAGCAGGACATGTCGCGTCTGTCGTGCTAGCGCCCCGCCCCGTCCCTTCCTTCCGCAGGGGCGGAGGGAAGGAAGCACGACCCGGCCGGCTCCCCGACGCTCCACACAAGAGGTAAGTGCGCGTGGGCGCCGGGAGCGTTACGCGAGCGCGGGTGATTTTCGCTTCGAAGCGAAAATCAAAAAACCCGCGCTCGCACCGCTTCAGCCCCGTGAGCCTGGCGGAAGTGGGAGTGCGTCGTGCGGAGCGACGCTCCCACTCCCGCGAGGCTCACGGGGCTGTCGCACGAGAAAAGGCCCGTGCGAAAAGGGCCTGAGATTCTAGGGTATATTTAGTTTTCAGACTGTGGAATGGCAATGATGACAGTTTCAATCAATCTTCTTTTAAAGTCTCTCATACTATGGGACATGTCTCCTCTAAAAGGAAGTTTTCAGTACCCCAGAATCATGTTTCATTGAAGAAATCACATAGTTGTGGCAGTTGTATTTCACAACATTGTCACCTAAGAGTGTGGAATTGTTTTAAACTATATTGTTTTAACTTCTTTTTAATCCTTTTGGGGTGTATGTTTTAAAATTTTAATATTGCCAAATATTGTTTTGATATTGCCTGTAGTTTATTTTAATGTTGACTTGTGCATGCTTTTAACTAAACTGTTATAATTTTTATTTGTAAATTGTCTTGAGTCTCAGGCAGAGTATAAATAAAGGCTGTTGTTCTTGTTGTTGATAGAAATTCCTGTACATGGGACCTTAAGAGCTCAATTACAAAAAGTAACATTGCTTGGAAAATACCACATTATCTGCTGATACCTCACTGATTTCGAGATTCTTGGATAGAATCTGAATTATTTTTGGTCCCAGGCTCAAGTTGCTAACATCTGGTAGACTGTGAAACTGATATAACAGTAATAACACATTGATTCTGATTGGCAGCTATCTGCCATGTGCAGTTTTGCTCTAATGCACAAAAAAATATAGGATAGAACAAAAGTTGTACCAACAATTCTAATGCATTTTGCCATTGAGTACTTCTTTGTTCCACCCAATACAAAGTATTGGGGCAAAAAAAAAAAAAAAAATCATGACCAAGTGGCCACTGATATTGATTTCATGAGAGGCAGAGATGGAAGGACACGGTACAAATCTTCATGGGCTGGTAAATGTAGAGAGGCAAGAGACATCATTTAGGATTTCCAAGGTGAATGAAGGATGAAAGAAACAATACTTGAAACCTTTGAATTGCTCCTCACATAGGCCCTTTTCGCACCTTACCTCGTCGCGGCAGCGGGGAGCGGCGCTCACGCGAGCAGCCACTCGTGTGAGCTGCTCACGACAGCCGTTTTTACCTCCCACACTGCCTTTCTTCTAGCGCGACTGTCGCATGAGTGCCCCGCTCCTTTCTTCCGCAGCGCAGTCTGGGAGTTGTCGGCTGCGCGGGGGGAAGGAAGCGTGACCACCCCTGCTTGCCAAAGCACTGCACACAGGTAAGTGAATGAGGGCGCCGCGAGCATTGTGCGAGTGCGGGGCATTTTCGGCTTAAAGCTGAAAATCAAGACATGCGCATGCACCCTGCTTTAGCCTCGGGAGCGTCGCATGAGGGGGAGTGCATCATACGGAGCGACGCTCCCACTCATGCGACGCTCAAGGGGCGTTCGCGCAAAAAATAAAGCATGCAAAAAGGGCCATGAAGTATTATTTGCCAGCTAAGCTGTGAAATAACTAGGGAGTCAGAGCAGATATTCATGGAATGAACAAAAAGGAAACCTGCTAAAATTAAAAGTGGAAGCTCCATAATATCTCTGACATTAAGGTACACATAGGCCTACTGATGTGGACAGAAGTGTACTGTGGGCCACAAAGCCTCCAGTCTCAGAAGGCAAAGGAATTTTAAGTCTTCCCAAAATACTTGAAATTTGTCAACCAAGAGGACAATGAAAAGGATGTTTGAAGCCAGAGGATGTGCCCACTTTTAAAGAAATATGAACTATATTTGTTGAACAGCTTCATGGTACACACCAGGGATAAATGTAATGTTTGATGAACAGCTGGTTGAATTTGGAAATAAAAGTTTCCAGTAGTGTATGCCAAGTAAATCACAAAAATACGCTGGAAAAATATGGTGTGCTGTGATGCTACAACATTATATCCTCTTTAAAGGAAGACATTTACTTGGATAGGCAATCTACTACAGTGTAGGATTTGTAGTTCAACATATGCTGTTCCTGTCTTTATGGAGAGAGGTATCACAGCAAAAGAGAGGTTGATATATTCATAGAGCTAACAATAACTTTTTTAAAAAAAAGAACAGAAAAAAGACCCTGTACCACTTCTCCTTTCCAAGCAGATTTTCTCCTTTTCCACATTGGAGAGGGAGGGAAGGAGGGGCAGAAAAAGAGAGAGATTTAGTGGTTTTTAATGCTTTTGGGAGATTGGACTATTTGTTTTTATATCTGCTCATTCCTCCTGGAGGCATTTTTCTAACTGACCAGTGAGATTGAATGAAAAACCACAACTAATGAATGAAACATACTTAGAAAACATAAATAAAAAGAGCCATGGTTTACCTCTCACCACAAGAAGGAAAACATACAACCATGGTGGGTGGTGTATGGCGTTTACTTTATTGAGAATCACAATATAAGAGTAAAATGTGGAAATGGACAGAATGAAGAAAAGGGAGGAAATGATTCAATAAACAGCAGCAAATAGTATCCTGTGAAATGAAGTATAATGATGACATATTGTTTGCTATCCATGTACCTCTTCTCATCAACATCTAAGGGACCAATGGAAGTCCTAAATTGGGGGTTTGGTACCTTTGTGGGCCAGATGAATGTCAAAAATCTTAAATGTACTTTTGACAAGACAAATCAGGAGTTAGATATTCAGCCAAGTGCTGAGAAAAGTTGGGTTTCCCTTGAAAATTATGAGTGGTAGCTTGTGAGATAAGTAAGACCACAGAGAGGGGGAGGGCAAGGGCTGCCTACATTTGAATTTCATGATTTGTAAATTGTAACCAAAGCCATGCTGAAACAAAATTACCACCCATATTTTGAAACTGAGAAAATCTGGTAAATTTTGTTTCTTCTTGATGATGATGATGATTACGACGACAACAACAACAACAACAGAAATTAACTTCTCACATACCTTGCTACTGGATCTGACCCTATAAGACATTGGATAAATCTGGTTTTAGAACATCAGGGTAGGACCTAACTCACCAAAGCTAAGATCCCATCCTTAGCCATGAAACTGACTCAGTTTGGCATCTTATTGGTGAAAGAGGTACTTCTGGGGACTTCTTCCACAAGGTTTTCACCTCAGTAAACAACAAAAGCCAGGGAGCTGTGGATCACAATTCTGTCTTAGGAAATTGATCAACTACAGGAGTGTGCCCTGCCTTGTTCTGGTAGTTTCTTTTCCCCTCTTTACTCCAAATCAGCTAGAACAAGTACAAGAGTACTTTCAGAGCGGAGGAGTTAGAAATGAACATGGAAGCCACCTGGCTGTTATGGTGAGTTGGAGAATGCAGCTATGCAGAGGGAGCCGGCTACACATCCTCTGCTTCCAACTTCCCATAAACACACTAACAGGGATTTACATTTTGAGATGTAGGTTCTCAGCCTGGAGCAGTCATATTCAACTATCCTAAAAATTGGTTCCTCCCACAAGCATAGTTAGAGATAGAAGCCTTAGCATGCTAGTTGCTGATCTGCATATCTCTTTGACAGTTTAGATACAGTATTCATGCCATTTCCTGTTTTTTGATCTAAGACCAATCTCTCTCTTCCCATACCGGCTAGCCTGAGTTTCTTCATCCTCCATTTTGTAGTTCACATTTCTTTCTTCCTCCTCCATGTTTGAAGAACACATAGTACAGATGAGGAGTGGTGGCCTATGAATCACATGTAGCCCCAGTAACATTTTTGCAGCCCTAAGTCTTCCCGGTGTCCCCAGACCTCTGAAATACTTTCAAAAGTGAGAGGTAGGGCAAAATACCTCCCATAAAATAGCCCTAGAGCAGCATTACCTGGAGCAGCATTATGCATTAATATGCACACATGCTCACAAATACAAAAAAAATGACTAAAGCAGAATCTACTTCCCGTCACTTTTAGCCAGAAAGGGATTGGGGTGGCCTACTCCCCCATTGTTTTGTCCATCCTTGATGTAACCACTGCCAGAATGAATGTCCTCTAAATTTTGTTAGTGAGAATCCAGTATGCCATCTTCCCAGCACAAGGTGATGATATATTGAGTTTAGTAGCCTCAGGATTAAACCTTGCACACTGATCAGATTATTGATATCATCAACACACATTGGTTCACTCATCCCCTGGAAGAAACTAGTGAGACCCAGAAGTGGTGTTACCTCACTGGAAAACCCTGTCCCGAGGTCTATAATTTTGATATTAAAATATGATTCCATGTGCCTGAGAGGTCACCCGGATGGGCATGTAGGCAGCAACAGTCGAACAATCGAAAACCAGGTCAGGCCAGTAAAATCCCCAGTCACGTAGCCCCAGGAGACCTCAAGCTGTGCAAACCCACAGTAGACAAAGGATTCTCAGCCCCTGAGAAGCCGACTTGAGGGGATTAGCATGTTTGCCCCAAGTTGTGCAAAATCCTATCAGGTAAGGGTCATTTACATGAAGTCACACCACAACCCAATGCAGCCGAAGATCCTGAGACTTTGGCAACACCTTGGCCCTTTTCGCACGGGCTTTCCCGGGCAAAATAGCCCCGTGAGCCGTGCGGGAGTGGGAGCGTCGCTCCGCACGATGCACTCCCACTTCCGGCGCTCTCAAGGGGCTGCAGCGGCGCGAGCGCGGGGTTTTTGATTTTCGCTTTCAAGCGAAAATCACCCCGCGCTCGCGCTACGCTCCCGGCACCCACACGCACTCACCTGTAGTGCGGTGCGTCGGGGAGGCGGCCGGGTCGCGCCTCCTTCCCTCCGCCCGTGCGGAAGGGGCGGGGCGGGGAGCTAGCGCGGCGGATGCGAGAGCATCCTGCTTCGCACGGGCGGGGGGCTGCTCATGACAGCCTCCCACTTCGCGTGCGCGGGGGGCGGGCGCGACTGCCTTCGCTTCTCTCGCGCGCACGGGGGGGCGGTGCAACGGGCTCCTTTCTCGTGCGCGCTTGGGGGGCGATGCGACTCCCGCTTCTCGCGCGCACGGGGGGCGCGAGAAGCGGGAGTCGCGTCACCCCCTGCGCGCGCACGCGAGAAAGGAGCCCGAGCCGCCGCCTCCCCGCGTGACTGTCTGTCGCTCCTGGCGCACGCAGGGGGGGCGGGAGCGACTGTCTGTCGCTTCGCGCGCGTGCGGGGGGCGGCGCGAGCGGCTCCTGCTTCTCGCGCGAGCGGGGGGTGTGGAAGGGACAGGCTCCTTTCTTGCGCGCGCGGGGGGGGATGGACGCGCGAGTCGCCGCCGCCGCCTCCGGGAGGCTGCCGCTTCCCCGCTGGTTCCTTGGCGTGCGGAACGAAGGAGGGGGAAGCGACAGCCTCCCGGAGAAGGCTTATTGCGCGAGCCGCCCTCCCCCGCTCGCGCAAGAAGCCTAAATGCGAAAAGGGCCCTTGTAACCTCATCATGCAAAGGAAGTTGCCATTATGGAGTTTCTTTCTCATTGCAACACTCATTGTTCTCCCCGGGAAAGGATTAGCCCTCTGGGTACTTTTTCCCTTACAACTAGTCCCTGTTTTTGAGCGGTTCTTTGGATCACTCCTGGTCATCCCAGCTGACCATTTCTCCGTCTGTTGAGTAATCCCCTCAGCCCTCTCTGTGCTGAGCTCCACTTCTTCGCTGTCTTTCCTGGACTGAGGACTTCAGGAAAAGGTGCAGTATTACCCCAGCTACAACCCCTTCAATATTCGCCTATCCAGTTTCCTCTCGTTTGCTTCTTAATAGGTCTTGAGTGAGTGTGTGAGTGATTGCGTTGATGCGTGATACTTTCATTCAATAAAATCATTTCATTCAACATTTTCGTTTGGTTTTTGGCTTGGCAAGACCGCATAAAACTGGGTAAAAAGACCCCACTAGATTGCCCTGCCTCTCACATTACTATTGCTCGTGCTCTGGCTAGTTTCCATTCCCCTATCATGTAGAGCACATTGAGGTGTCCCCCAAGGGACCCCAGAAATCAGGTAACAGTGGTTTACCATACAGAAGGTTGATCTGGTAGGTTGCCAGCAGTTAGAACTGTCTCTACCATTAGGCAAACTGAGACATTAAGCAAACTGCTTGGGTGGAAGTACAATTGCTAGGTCAGGACAATCCCAGGCCCTGAGATTTCAGAATCAAAACCTGAGACCTTGGTATGTTTCCTTGTGATGTCATGAGAGACAGCTCTTTCCCTAGGTGAGATCCATTAAGCATCAACCACAGCAGCTTTGAGTATACCACTCAAAAAAAGAAAGGAAGGGAGGGAGAGAAACACCAAGTCTCAATAAGGAAGATATTTTTCAAGGTAGTGGTCTTGCCCTGAGATTCTTCCACTGCTTTCTAATTGGCCAGGCTCTGGGACTCCTCTGGAAACCCACAAAGTGAATGCTAAGTTAAAAGGAGTGGACTGGACAAACAGTATGTCCTATGCTCTAACTAACCTTCTCCTTTCAAAATGCAATTTGAATGCAAGGCTTGAAGTGAGATTGAAAAGTCAAGTTGTTCAGCTTTTGCACATTGATTAGGGGGTGAGGGGGGTGCTGTCTTGCCCCCAGTCAACAAAATATCACATGATGGCTCAGAGGCAGTCTGCTTCCAGATTCACAAGGCAGACTGCAAAAACACAACACCAAGATCTAGAGTTGTTTCAATATGTTTTGAATTTTACCAGCTTGGGAAAAAGATGGGATATAAAGTAAATAATTAAATAAAATGTGATTGCCACATCCTTCTTTTACAAAAAGTACATGAGTGTTAATTTCATTAGCTGCCCATGCACTGTTCCAGTCAATCCATTGGTTTTCTCTTTATCTTTTCTAATGCAAGACATGCTCCTTCTGTGGTTGGAACACCAATGGCTGACTTTGATTTATTTTTGGTTAGATGTCAACACAGCTGATGTTGGCATAGTTTGTCATGCATAAACATCAGCCAGGAAAGTGAACAAAAAAACCCATAATCTTTCCTTTAAAAAAAAATTGCATGTAGCTAGGTGCCAGAGGGGTTGTAAGAGAGGAAAGGAAGGGAAGGGTCGTTGTACCTTCCAAAGCTCATATAAGCTAGTGCTAAATATGGTAGAAGATAAAACAAAACCATCAACCCTTCTGTCCAAAAGCCCAGAGAAAAGGCAGGCTTTATATTCTGCCAAGTATCTTAATAAATCCATGTTCTGGTAGATTAAAAAGGAATGGCATATGAGTTTTAAAGCCATGGAGCTGTTCTCCAGTTCGGGTCTTCAAATAAAATCAATAAAATCTGATTTTGTTTGCACTTGCTATGAAATTGCCAGGAAACGTGGCATTCTTCATATTATTGCCAAACTGAATGTCCTCTAAATTTTGCAGGAGGAGATCAGGTATGCCAGGGCTCATGGTATGGAGATATACACAAAGAGCTCTTTTCATATGTAATTTTTTTTTCAAACCAATGAGTTGGATCCTGACTTAGTCATGTTTAGAGAAGATTAGGGAGTTTTCCACATTATACAGTTGTACTTCTATATTCCGTTTTAACTGCTATGGCTCAATCCTGGAGAATCCTGGGGTTTGTAGTTTGGTGGGTCACTGGAAATTTCTGCTTAATTCTAAATGACTCTTCCTAATACTACCCTCAGGATTCTATAGAATGGAACCACAGCAACTTAAAATAAACTCATATTACTGTAACTGTGTAGCCTCCAAAATTTCACAGATGAAAACCAGGACACATGTGACCAACCAACACAGAGGCCATTTCTGGGCTAGATTGTTATAGTACTATTATTCCACTTTCCACATCCTATAGAATCCTGGGGTTTGCAAACTGCAAACCCCAGGATTCCATAGGATGTGGAAAGCGGAACAACAGCACTATAACTGTCTAGTGCAAAAATCGCCAGAGTATTTTCAAGATGGTGGAAGTTATTGATGAAGAATAATTGACAAACTAGGAGAGGCTGCAGCAGTTTGCTTTTTCCAAGCCTACTGGGAAGGGCAACATTCCACATCCTCTCCCCCTGCTGAGTTGAGTATATTTTAAAAGCAGCTAAAAATATTGGAAGGATAGAGGATTAATTGAGACTGTCCTTGCCATTTCAGGGCTGTTGAAGGATATGTAACTGTATAATGGGAACAGATGCTAGAGCTGAGTAGCAGCGCTTCATCTAAGGGCAGTGTTCTCCACTTAAGGTCCTTCGGGGGCTGCATCACCGAACTAAAATGCCTCTTTTCCAAAAGGCGAAATACCATTTTCTGGCCAGGAAGTGGGAGCCTGGAAGGATTGTGGACTATAAAAACAATGCTGGTTTGCTGCAAGGCCACACACCGCCCATGATATTTGAAACAATATCAAAGGAATCCAGTAACACTGTTGTGACTAACTGGAAAGACAAAATTTCTAGGCACAATGATGGGCTATGCCCAGATAACCTTATGCTAGAAATTTCTTCCTAGAATTTTCTGGGAATTTTCTTCTTATCATTTAGTCTCTCAAAGGTGCTTCTGTGGCTTCTTTTATACCTTTTTAATGCTAAAACAGACTAACATGGCTCTCTCTTCAAATAATCCCAAGATTTAAATTTATCTTGATTTCAGTGGAGCTACTCTAAATGTAAGACTACCCAAACCAATGAAATTACAAGATTAGAAGATTACAGATTTTCAAATTACAAACCATTACTGTTATTGTTATTTATTATGATCTTTATTTATTATATTCTGCTTTTTTTTTTCCTGGCTGAGACTTAAAGTAGCTTACAACAATTAAAAAGACATAGTTAAAAACCATAGAATGCAAAAGTGAAAACACATTTCAAAAAGAGTTAAAACAAAGTTAAAATTCATAATTAAAAACAAAGGCATTTTCAGTTTTGAATAAACTGAATATTGCACACCCTAACAATTGACTAAATATTAGGAAGAACCTCTTGATCATGAAAGCTTTTTTTTTTAAACAGACTACCTGGTAAAACAGAGATTTTTCTTCATTGGAGATTTTTAAATAGAAGCTGAATGACCATACTTCAGGGATATTTTTGACTTGAGTTTCCTATAACAGCAAGTAAACTGTTCAACTAAATGGTCTTTAGAAATCTTTTCATCTCTACAGTTCTATGATACTGTGATTCTGTGACTTTGTGTACACAAAGCAAGAAGTCTACCAGAGCCTGAAAAAGTGATTTTTTAAAAACTGTAGCTCCTAAAAACACACAGGCAACATGGTCACTGCTTAAAAGAATTCTGGATATTGTGGACCAAAATAGTAACTTTCCCAAGTTACTTGGGACTCTACCATCACTCAATTAGCATAGTTATGTTTTCACTACCAAACTTTTGATGCCCTGCCAAATTGAAAACGACAGCTTTGGCGCCCAGTTTCTATAGTGAAAGCCAGTCATCGCTTAGGTAGCTGCGTTCTTGGGTTAAGAAGCTGTGACTTTGTTTCCTAAAGAAATCCATTGGTCATTTGACCATTTTTTAAAGAAAACAAAACCCCACACACAAAGCACTGACTGTTTTTGTTGGACTGCAGTGGCTTTAGATAAATGGCCCATGAATCAAGGGCTGGCAGCTTGACTGGCTGGGGTTTATTAATTCCTCTACTATTTATCCCCCCTTGCATGTGGCCTAGCAAAAGCAATTTCAACTTCAATATACCAATCTTCTGCACCACTTCATCATTTTGCAATGGACTGTGTAAACAAATGCCTCAGAAGTAAGACAATGAAATGGTGGAAGATCGTTTTGCGTGAAACTGCAGCATTGCCAGCAAGTAAAACCATGACTTAAGAAAAGCCCACACTGTTCTGGAGCAATCAAATGAGAACAGAGATCTCTGGCACTCAGATGAACCTTAAGATACCATGTTTCCTCAGGATTAAGAATTATTCTGTCACAGCAACTCAAAGGCTTGATAAAGTGGAAGGCAGAAGGAAAAGAAACCCACATTACAGGAAGATTGGGTCAGTAAAGGAAGCCACAGCCCAGAATTTGCAAGACCAAAGCAAGAGTGTTGATGAAACAGGACCCATGGTAGTCTCTCATTCTTAGGGTCATCATAAATGGAAGCCAGCTTGACAGCAAATAGCAGCAACAGCATAAAGTGATTAATAACAGCTCTTGATAAGGAGAAGGGAAGTACAAAGTTTCAGCAGCAGAAGTCTGTGAGAAACAGTGTAGTACAGTGATTAGAGTTCTAGAGAAAGACCAGGGAACCCCAATTTGGCATCCCTGCTCAGTCATGAAGTTTACTGAGTAGCCTTTGACCAGTGACTATGACCAGCGATCACAGGACGGTTGCAAAGATTAATAGGGTGAAGACAGAAATGACAGAGAACCCTAGTTTGGATTCTGTTGGTGATTTACACAGGAGTAAGAGTTTGTAACACCAGTATAAATCACCTTTTTGAGCAGTATGTAGCAGCAGCGCAGGGACAGCAACAAAAGACTTCTCTGTCATGAGATAAAATGGCTTTCCTATAATTGAGAGAAACAACAGGCTTCCCCCCACTGTACACTGTGGTTTGCCTTCAAATGTTATTGCTTTAGGAAAATGGGTAAATACCCTCAGTTAGAAAATAAACAAGATGTGTTCTTGGGCAGTACTTTTTAACAGGAAATTTTGTACAAGAAGCAGAAATAGCACAGAAAGAATGTGGATAGCTTACTACATCACAGAAAAGAAGAGCAATTCAACATGTTTCAACAACTTTTTTATTCAAAACTGAAATTATGCATAGGTCAGGTGAATCTTGCACAAGGAAGCAAAGACATTTTGAACCACTTGAAGGTATCTTACAAAATGCATCCAGGGATAATTTTTGCTTTCACCAGCCTCCATGTTTTTTATGATTTCCATTTTGTTTGCCAGACATACAGATCTATGTTTCTTAACATGCGGCGAATAGCAAACTTCTTTTGTTTTGTTCATTCTTTGGTTCTGTTAACTGAGGTGTTCAGTATTGTTTGCACCGCAATGCAACTTCTCTACAGAATTTCAGACTTAGGGCCTTTCTGCCTGACACTGTTATACTGCTATTACTCCACTTTCAACATCCTGTGGAATTCTGGGGTTTGTAGTTTTCTGAGGCCAAAGAGCTCTCTAGCTGAGAATTCTAAATGCCCCTCCCTAAACTGGAAATGTCAGGATTCCATAGGATGTTGAAACTGGAATAATAGCACTATAACAGGGTTGTGCGGAAAAGCCCAGAGCCTTTCCGAGTTCCACGTCCCTGGACATAATAGAAAATCCCTAGGACCATTGGCACAGAGGAGAGGTGCTATACTATTGAACTACCACCCTGACATTCCTGACAAAAAGATTAGTCACCACTGCTCTAGTGGACCAACTACCTGCATGTCTGCATGAACCCTATGGTAAGATTATGAATAGCTACCATGCAATAGACCAAACTCTGAAGTTTTTAATTTCTATTGGACTTCAAAACATCCTAAATGCAGGTCAAGGGTGTTGGGGGTGGCAACCTTTGCATGCTTAATGAACTGGCTAGTTAGTTTGCATGTTTATTGTAGGCATAGAGGGGACTACCAAGAGTAAACTTCCTGTTGTTTGGTCAACATCCACTTCACCTTGCATATTCTCTTCCTCTTCCCTTTTCATTCTTCTGCTTCTCTGGAAACATGTGCTCTTCGATCCTCTAGCAAGCATACTTCCTTGTAAGCATGTGACTGCTTAATTTCTTCTTACCTTTCTTCAAGAATTTGAACCTGTGTAAACTATGCACAGGATTATGTGAATAAATGCTTTTTACATAATTTTAACCAAACTGTTTGTGTTTATTTTGATCTAGAGTAAGTGTACGCATAGGTGGCGTGATAGAAGTGGGGCTGGTAATCTGTTCAATTTATGCACTTACTAAATGCTCTGCTGGTTGGGAGACCTACCAATCTCTCAATCTGAATATTTCCCAACAAAGAGGACAAGCAGGAATGTATTGGCTCTGCACTTTCATTTCTTTCTTACTGAATAAGCCAATACATTAGCAAGTCCTGTTGCATCACAGTGCCTCTTGTAGTGGGTCCATTATTTTGGACTAGGGTGGCCATGTGTCCTATTTCAGGAGTGGGCAAATTGTAGCCTTAGGAAGGCAGGTGGATCCAGTTTTGTTTTGTAGCCCTTGACCCCTTCAGATTCCATTGCCTTGACTCTAGCCCGGAAGAAAGATGGAATATAAATAAAATGATAGATGGATATTCTTTTTCTGGCCAAAGGCACACAAAAAGTGTAACTTGTCACTTCAAGAAGCCTCCAGAAGGAACAACTCACCTTTTAAAGAGTATCTGCCTTCGCTGTTAAAAAATAACAACAACAAAAATTCTAAACAATAAGCACTTTCTGCCCATTTTTAGTTTTTAGTTTTAGTTTAATATATTTGGCTCTCCTTGTGGTCTCCAAATGATCTCAAGGGTAGAAAATTAGCTTCAGAGGACAGTTCTATGTTTGGCTATATCCTCCATTTGGACAATTGCCTAGAGATTAGAAGGGAGAACAAGGGCCTTGCAATTGCCCATCAGCAAACTGGGGTCCTTTCCCATGACCCAATTATAGCATTATCATTCTACTTTAACTGCCATGGGCCCACCCTATGGAATCTGGGGGTTTGTAGTTCAGAGTGGGTACCTCTCCAAACTAAACACTCCAGGACCCTTTCCACACGTGGGCGAAGAAACAGGGGAAACCACGCTGAAATGGAGCTTATCTGAGTCCGTCGCCATGTGGAGCAGCGCGTTTTCGCTGCTCCACACTCCTCGGCATCCCCCAGTGTCCTGCGGGGCCCAAAATGGCGGCTTACGACTGGCGGAGGCTCTGCACCAACCAGAGAAGCTCGCCAGCTGGAAAGCCCACCCCTGGCAGATCTGCAGGCATGTCCTTGCACGGGCCTGAAAATCCACACTGGGCACTGCGACGGGGCTGCATGCGGCTGCACGATCGTGTTTTTTAAAAACCACTTGAAAAGTGGTTTTTAAAAAGCACGCGGTGCCGCCACTTCCGGTTGCCCTAGCATGGATTGGGGTATGGAACTATGCAAAAGTAGTCTGCCCCAATCCACTTTACGGCGTAGACGACCTCCATCAGAGGTCACTCTACACCGTTTTTAAACCCCCCTGTGGAAAGGGCCCAGGATTCCACAGGGTGCAGTTATAGCAACTAAGGTGAAATCATATAGCTATAAATTGTGCAGTGTGAAAGGGTCTTGGGAGAGCAGACTGAACATACACCTGGGACTCATTCACACTACAAAATTAAAATGTTGTTGTTCCACTTTAATTAACAGGTTTATGTCTTATTGGACCCCGGATTTTCAGTGTAGGGAGCAGTATTTAGAATTCTCAACCAGAGTGCTTCTCTAGTGCCTCACCAAACTATAAACCCCAGGTTTCCATAGGATTGAACCATGGCAGTTAAAATAGAATAAAAGTGCTAAAAATCTGTAGGGTGAATGGGGCCCTGCCTATACTACAAAATCACAGCCAACAGTGGCAGTCATCAACAGTGATGATCATCAGCAGTGACAGTTGTCAACACTTTGATGAAATGTTCGGTGTTTGTATCAAACTTAAAACATTTCCCTCCTCAATACTAGAAAATACTGAATGTTTTCCTAATTTTTGGTGTTGAAAAATTGTTTCATCCCCTTCGTCTTCTCATTTGGCAACATGCCATCAGCCTCCTTATGACACTTCTTGTTTGGCATTACAGTAGGCCCTCCACATTGTCAAGGGATAGGGACACAGAACCCTAACGAATGTCAAAAAAACAGCGAATAACTCCCCTAGCAGGTGCCCTCCCTATACGCTCCTGCTGGTGCCGGCACACCTGCCCTGGTGGGAGAGGCAGGCAGCACAGGAATGGGCAATCATTTCCCTACACCCACTTGCCTGCTGCTGCTGGCGGGGCCTCATGGGTGGCAGGTGAGGGAGCACAGTGAACAGGTGATCATACTCCCTGCAAACTCCTGCTGGCCACCCATGGTGCACCCAAGCCAGCAGGGAATGGGCAATCACCCTCCCTGCACCCTCCTGCCAGCCAATGCCAGTGCACCCCTCTGAGCAAAGGGTGGGAGAGTGCAGGGGAGTGAAATCTTCCCCTCTCTGCACCTGGGAAAAGGCCAGGGAATGGGAGGGGGAGAATGGAGGGGCAAGAGGGCACTTTGCAAATAAGCAAAGGTCCTTTTCGCATGCTTTTTTTTTGCACGAGCGCCCCTTGAGTGTCACGCGAATGGGAGCGTTGCTCTGTAGGATGCACTCCCACTCGCGCGACGCTCACGAGGCTAAAGCAGGGCACGTGTGCATTTTTTGATTTTCGGCTTTAAGCCGAAAATACTCTGCGCTTGCGCAATGCTCGCGGCACCCTCGCACACTTACCTGTGTGCGGTGTGTTGGCAAGCCAGCCTGGTCACGCTTCCTTCTCCCCGTGCAGCCTACACCTCCCAGACTGCACTGTGGAAGGAAGGGATGGGGCGCGAGTGCGACGGTCACGCTAGAAGGAAGGCGATGCGGGAGGCAAGAAGGGCTGTCGTGAGCAGCTTGCGCGAGTGCCGCTCCCCACTGCCGTGACAAGGTAAGGTGCGAAAAGGGCCAAGTCACGAAAGTGAAACCCATGAATGTGGGCGGAGAACTGTACTCCATTTCAGATGAGAACAAGACACCTTGCTCATTCTAAAGAGACTCTAATTTCTATCCACGGTTTCAGAAATTTCAAATAGTATAGGTAGTTCTATTTACTATAGCAAAACCAGCTGAATTTCACAACAGTTTTTGTCTATCATAACAGTTCACTGTTGGTTTGAGGCTGTTTGAGCATGCTGTTCCTAATTTTAAGTACCGGTATTTGTTAAGTCACTTGGAGGTCACCATTTGTATCTTGCCTAAAGGCAAAACAACACATGACACTTCACTATACTTTATTCTACATTATGGGTCCATGAACTACATTGTTTGTAATTGATGAATCAGTTCTTCATACTTCATTCAAAATATTTTTATGGGGGAAAAAAGAAAAGAAGCAACAAAAAACACAGAGCAATAATTTAACGTTCCTGAGAATCTGGATTGGATGGTGGGGATTGTGTGTCTCTTCAGATGTTGTTCCATTGCAGCTCCCACCTTTCTTCACTGTTGGCTAAGCTGGCTAGGGCTGATGGCAATTTCTTTTCAGCTACGTGTGGAGAAGTATATGATACCCAACTCCGATTTAAATAGATTACATAAGCAAGCCCAGGCTCCAGTAAAGAAAAGTTTGTAGAAAAGGCTATATACAATGTGAAAGTTTTTGACAGTTGAAAAGGAGAGAAAATGGGAAAGTTACAGCTTCACAGGATCCTTCAGTGGTGATGTTATAGTTCCCCCCTCCAACCCCCAATAAATCTTTTCACTCTCTGCACTCTTCACGTACACAGGGTTATGTCAATTATACAGCACTGTTATGTTTATGTAACCCTGGAAACTTTGATTTTGTGAAGTACTGAAAATTCTCTGCCAGAGAAATCTAAAGATGCAGTTCAGAGAAGTACACTAGAGCTTAAACTAGAAATCCCAGGGTTCTGTAGAACAGAACCATGACATCTAAAAGTGATATGAAAGTACTACAGTCAAAGTCAATCTCTCTCTCTCTCTCTCTCTCTCTCTCTCTCTCATTTTCTCTCTCTCCCCCGCCCCCGCCACTTCACTCCAAAGTTAACAGACACGGATCAGAAAGACTGGCTTATGTGGAAAAGAAGTTTAACTTTCCCTTCCCTGTACTTTGTGCCTTTTCTTATAGATTATGTTCCTTGAAGCCCACCATAACAAGGCAGGGAGACTTAGGAGTGCAACTGTGAAGAGAAGAGAAATGCATGGCAGTGATGCTTCCTGTTCCCAATTCTTCACATCACGGAAGACATTGACATCATTAGACGCTACAGGAAATGAAATTTGCCTCAGAATTTGGTAGAAGAGTAGAGAAATTTACCAGTTTAGTGGCAGCTTGGGCAGCTGTACAGCCCACAAAGTTTTCATAGGCTTTATGTGGCCTTTTGGCCATGGGTTACAAGCGCCTGAAACTTCTTTGGGCAGCAAGGTGAAATTAAAAAAAATACTCTTTGATATTTTGGGGGTTGAGGGACATTGAAACCAGGATAACATGTTTGTCAGAGCCCATACCATGCTGTAGTGTCATGCTTAAGACATACATGGTAAGTTTTTGAATTCATGAACAGGCCTACCTAAACTGCAAACCCTAGGATTCCATAGCATGTTGAAAGTGGAATAATAGCACTATAACAGTCTAGTACAGACATGACCTAAGATTCCATTATTGCTGCCATTGCAACATCTTATGGAATCCTGTGATTTGCAGTTTAAGGAGGGGGTACTTAGAAGTCTGTTCCAGGGAGCTCAAGTGCTTGGAAAAAACCACAGACCCCAAGATTCCATATGATGCAACCATGGCAGTTAAGGTAGAATAACAGTGCTTTACTTGTCTGATGTGAAATGGCCCCTGGTTCCCTAATAATTATGTTGCCAGAACCGTATCCCTTAAAACTGATGTTTAGAAATCCAATTGGAAGCAGAAATCATTCTCTAAAAGGGCCACCATATTCAACAGCATGAGAAAAGAAGAAATGTACCCATCTTAATGCTGTAATAATGCAAAACATATTCAGTAAGGTTATCTGTGATGAATGTTAGTAAATTCAAATCCTGTTCTCAGACAGAGCCATCTGACCTTTTGCTTGAGGCAACATCAACAACACTTAATCCACGCCCTCAGCTAGACTTGGCTCTTTGGCCCTGCTCAAAGCCTTTGTCTTTTCTTTTGACTTGGGAAGAATTGCAGCAAAATATGTAAAGTGTAAGGGAAGTGAATGAACTAGATGAAGGCAGAGTGTACTGGCCCAACCAGGCTCTGCCTTCTGAAACTGGAAGCATTTTTCAGATAAACCTGTGAGGCCTAATATTATGTAGCCTGTATGATCATGGTGCTGGCAATCTGGTACTTTCCAAACGTTTTGGACTATATTTCCCATAAGTCCTAAATAGCATTGCCCATGATAAGAGATTATGGGAGTTGCAGTCCAAACCATCTGGGACTGCACTCATTTATATACTTCTAATATAGGTACAGCGTAAATATCAGATGGATAAAATGTGAACCTTTGGCCATTTTGCTATCTACTCATCCATTGGCATGTTTTACCGATAATGTTCCCTATTTGGTCCAGAGCACTTTTCATTCCAGTAAGACTTAGTAGTTCAAATCTCTTATTTATGTGGTTTTAAATTCTATAGGGATACTCTTTAGATTTGTATTTTGGCAGTGTGATGATTTTAAGCTTTATTCTGTACATGTGTGTGTGTATGTATCTCTCTCTCTCTCTCTGCATATATATGTAAATGTGTGCACGCACACACTCGCAAGCAAGCGCATGCGCACACACACATATATATATGAATGAAATTAATGCACAATCCACACCTGGGCCATTTTCGCACTGGCTTTCTGTCATGTGACAGCCCCGTGAGCCTCACGGGAGTGGGAGCGTCGCTCTGCACGACGCACTCCCACTACCGCCGCTCTCATGGGGCTGACGCTGCGTGAGTGCGTATTTTTTGATTTTCGCCTCAAAGCGAAAATCACCCGCGCTCACGCAGCGCTCCCAGCGCCCACACGCACTTACCTCCTGTACGGAGCATCGGGGAGGCGGCTGGGTCACGCTTCCTTCCCTCTGCCCCTGCGGAAGGAAGGGGCGGGGCGGGGCGGGGAGCTAGCGCGACGGGTACGACACCTCCTGCTTGGCGCGCGCACAGGGGGGGCGGTTGCGACACCTCCTGCTTGGCGCACATGCGGGGGGTGGTGGACGCGACAGCCTCTTTTCTCTCGCGCGCGGGGGGGATGGATGTGCGAGCCTCCTGCTTCGCGGGGAGGGGCGGACGCACAAGCCACCGCCGCCTCCGGGAGGCTGCCGCTTCCCCGCTCGTTGCTTCGCCTGCGGAAGGAAGGAGGGGGGAAATGGCAGCCTCCCAGAGAAGGCTTCTTGTGCGAGCCACCCTCCCTCGCTTGCGCTAGAAGCCTTAATGCAAAAAGGGCCCTGGTCTTGTTTTGGAGAGAGCATGGAGCTTCTGCATCTTCTACTTCCAGTTATGTAGTCTATTTGATTCTGTATTGGTCATCTAGTGATGTCCACATATACAGTCATCTTTTCAGTTGCCTAAATATATATTTACCATAAACAACTGTTGTCCTCATTAAATTTGATAATTGACTTCATGTTTCATTTCTTGATCCTAGGTCGATTGCTCTGATAATGTTTGGTGCTTTTCTGTTTCCTACTTTTATGTTCCAATCACATGTGATTACCATGTCCTATTTTGGTATCTGATCAATTTCTTCCTGGATATCAGCACAAAATCTTTCAGTGTTTTCCCTTCTTCTGCCTCTGTAGTTGAAATCTGGATTATGGTTATATTGAGAGGTTTTCCATGAACTCTGTCAAACTTGTCATTGTATCCCCTGATAGCTTTTGCTACATCTCAGTTCACTATTAAAGCCATTTCCTCTTCCATTGTCATTTCCAGAGGAAATCAGGGGAAACCTTATTGAAAAGGTCCCATTCCTTTCCACATTACCACCCTCCTCCCACATATTAACAATGTTTATATGATCCATTTTTTGTTTTACAATGTCTAGCATTTCCTGATTCATGCTTCATATACTCCATGTTCCTATTAGATATGTTCTACAGATTCAACTTTCCTTTTATGCCTGAGTATGTTGGCAGCTGAATGTTCCTTCAACTCGAGTCTAGCTGTATTATTAGACACAGTGCTATATGTATTTCTCCTTTGTTCTGCCCCAGTAATTGAGTGCCTCCAACCTGGAGATCTCCTATAGAGCAAGTGGTATTTCTTGCTTTATTTTAGATGGTCTCATTGTAGGGTTCAGCATAAAAGACAGCCAGAAGTGGTTTCTCAATGCTTCCATCTGTGCAGCACTAACAAGAGTTAGTTAAAGTGCCACTACTGTTGTCTCTGAAAGATCCCCTCCCAGCATCAGCTCCCAGTATTGCTGCTGCCCAGTAAATATTTGACACATTTAGCCTGGCTCCTCAACAAAAGACTATCTGACATGGGAGAATCTACCCACAGCACTGTCAGAAAAACTTGGACCAAACCTGTAGAAAATACTTTGTGATGTGGGTTGTTAAGTGCACCTGTGAAAAGCCATGTACCTTTAGCTGAGTCATGCTGATGAGCAATCAGGGGAGAAGGTTGCATCAGGTGTGGGGAGAATGCAAAGGCTGGCAGGATTGCATCAGCTAGTGTCAGTATAAATGTAGCTGAGAGCTAGTCAACAAGTTGTACATGGTGCCTGATGTGTTTGTTGGAGGCTGTATCAGAAAAAAACAAGCAGAGGTGTTACCCTGTATTTAGGGGTGCTGAAAAGGACACCCAAATATCCAAATATTAACACAGATGGGAAATTAACTGGAGCTCACTTGCTGGTTAGCCAAGAGGTAGGGTAACTATAGCGGGGGTCTTCTGCCCTATGTTTACAGAGTCAGGTCAATGAGCCATGCAATTTACAAAATAAACCAGTTAATGTTTTATTGAAAAGCAACATATAAGACAAACAAACACACCACTAACTAAATAAGAAGTAGGAGAGGGAAATGACTTTTAGGAATAAATATACGACACCTGATCAGTAGTCCTGGACAGCTGAAGGAAATGAGGCTTAGTAGATTCCTTGGGAACTCGCTATACAACTGTCAGCAAAGCGGGATGGAATTCCAAATGCGGCCCCCTCAACTATCAGAACTAGGGGTTTTTATAACAGAAATTGTGCCTGAGATTCCTGTCATAAACTTTAAGAACAAAGTTAGCTTTGAAATGCACCAAAAGGCTTAGAAGTGGATCAACATCCGTGGTAGATCAATCAGATGGCCCAAATGTCAGTCGGTGGGCACCTTATTTATGGTATGGATGCGAATCTTCACCTTGTCAGGTGAAGGAAGTAGATCCTCAGAACAGCAATCAAGGCTTTTAAGTGCCTGCCTGAAATCCTGTCATAAAACGGCTGCAGCCCTGTCTTGTGTCCTGGAGACCATTTCTACAAATGCATACGCCAGGGTGCCATGGAAAGGTCAAATCACCCGATATCACAAAGGGATATCCAGTACCATCAAAGTTTATGCTTAAATCACAGTTACAGAGGGATGCTGGAATGCTTTCTGGAGATTCTTGTAAATATGTACACATTGTAACTGAAGAATAAATTGCCTCCTTGATGGAAGAGAATAATTGGTGTGGGTGAGTTTTTTGTGGCTACAGTGCATTGCTGCTATGTTATTCTCTGTTGCTGGGCATGCTTCCAAAGCTGTGGGAGCAATCTCTGCTATATTTTGGGTGTGACAAGCACTGCTACCATCAGCATAGCCTCTTGCCTCACAGGAACATTCAGTCCCACCACTGTGGAAAGATGGTGCTGTGATGGGTTACCTTTCTTACAGCTTGCACAAGGTGTTTGTATGTGAAGAGAAGCTTTTAGCTGAGATTAATAGAAGCAGCCTTTTCTGCTATGCAGTCTCATTTTAGCAATTACAGAGAGGAGGTCTGTCATCATAAATGCCCAAAGATGTTAGTTTTCCTAATGGCCTTCTAATGCAATGTCCTTCTAATCCACTGTCCCAAATTAATATGCCAGGAAGTTTCATGTCAATACAAATTGTAATATGTAACAATAATGATAATGCATCTAAAACTTTATTACTGGTAGGCTTGATGAAATGAGCTTCCTTCCTTGCCATCTCCCCCATTGTAGCACAAATAAAAGCTTGAATGTTCAACTCAAGCTTGTTTACATGAACGAGCTTAGTGTTGATCTTGGAATCTAATAAAGGGCTAATAATGAAATGGCTAGACATAAATAAGGATTATGATTAGGGTGCTGTTCTTTTTGTACACAATTGTAATCAAAATAGTTCTCCTAACTACAATTGTCTTTTGACCTGTATACACCCAGTGGTAGTCAATATAGTTGCTAATGGTTAGAGAAAACTGGATGCATTGTATAGCCTCCTTCCCCTTATGTCCAAAGAGACTTTGGCCATTTCCACACTAGACTGTTAAAGTGCTATTATTCCACTTTCAGCATCCTACGGAATCCTGAGGTTTGCAGTTTGGAGTGCAAACCCCAGGATTTCATAGGATGCTGAAAGTGGAATAATAGCACTATAACAGTGCAGTGCGGAAAGGCCCTTTGAATCAAATTGCCATCTAGTGATCTATAGACCTATTTGAGGATATGAGCTATTTCAATGTTTCATGATTTTCCAAGGGCAATTCTTGTGGGTTCAAAAGACTGAAAAGGCTTTTCTTTCAGGACAACAATAAGGTACCAATGCTTTTTTATGGCCCTTTCCGCACGTGGGAAAGGAACTGTGCAAAAACGGTACTCACCAGACTTCTTCAGCATCTGGGCGAGTCCGTCGGGACGAGGAGCAGTGCAAGCTTTTCACTCTTTACTGCTCCAGTGTCCAAAATGGTGACTTCCAGGTGGTGGAGGCTCTCCACCAACCGGAGAAGCTCACCAGCCTAAAGCCTGCCCCTGGCAGATCTGCAGGCATGCACTTGTGCACGCCTGCGAATGTGCACCAGAGCGCAGCGACAGAGCAACATGGGGTAGCGTGCTCTGTACTTTTTAAAAACCTCTTAAAAGAGGTTTTTAAAAAGCACGCTGAGCGACCAGTTCCGGTTGCTCCGGAGTGGACTGAGGTGCAGAACTACAAAAAGTAGTCCGCCCCTGTCCACTCCACGGTGCAGAAGACCTCCGTTGGCGATTGCTCTGCACCGTTTTAATAGGCCAGTGAGGAAAGGGCCAATATCTCACATAATGCACAACTGTAGCCCTTGTGATTTTCAAATCCACGAAGGTTTTTCAGAATCCCAGAACCTGTGACTCTCCCTCCAACTGTTGCAACTGGACAGAGACAGTCCCAGTTAATTCTCTGTTGTCCCACATTAATAGCTGCTTTTAAAATGTTGACGTTTCACTCTCCTCCTTCTACTTTCCTCATTTGTCCCCATTGTACTTCCATTGTTGCAAAGTTTCTTCAAAATGAAAAAAGCAGCACTCTACCGAACAGAAGAGAGAGGAAGGAGCAAGATTTTTCCCTTCCCAGTAGGCTTAGGCAAAAGAAGCCAGCTCCAGCTTTTCTGTTATTCCTCATTAATAATTTCTGCCATCCTGACCACACTTATCTGTATGTTGGAGTGTATAGATGTCATGGTCAAAATGCAAGATATAGGGACAGAGTATGCTGTAGTGGTTTGAGCACTAGACTACAGCTCTGGAGACCAGGGTTCAGTTCCCTGCTCAGCCATGGAAACCCACTGGGTGACCTTGGGAGCATCACACACTCTCAGCCACAGAAAACCCCATGATAGGCTTGCAGGGTTGCCATTAGTTGGAAACTACTTGGAGGCCCACAACAATAGCAACAACTGTCACTTCAAGATCCCTTGCCTTGCCTTGAGGCACAGAGACAAAGAAAAGGTCTTGAGATCTGAGAACCCTAGTGATCGTGGCAAGGGAAAACATGGAAACTGAATCTCATCCAATGCCCCTCCCTGAACCAAGACTTAGGGCCTTTCTACACTGCACTGTTATAGTGCTATTATTCCACTTTCAACATCCTATAGAATCCTGGGGTTTGCAGTTTAGGGAGGGGCATTTAGAATTCTTAAGCAGAGAACTCTTTGGCCTCAGTATACTACAAATCGCAGAATTCCACAGGATGTTGAAGGTGGAATAATAGCAATAAAACAATGTAGTGCGGAAAGGTCCTTCTGCCTTGCAGATTTCGTACAAAGAAAGTAGCCTTTCCTACACAGAAATGAGTGTTTACTGAACTGAAAATAATATTTCTGTGGAAGAATTCTTTTTCAAATGTGGAAAACTCTATTTTTTGTGCAAAAAGAAAAAATGAATTTTGTGAAGAATAAGTACATAGCTGCAAAGATTTTGGTCAGGCCAGTATTCTCCCTGTCAGGGTTCCCAACACACAAGAAACATATTTTTTTGACCATCCTTTGGATATTTCAATTATACTTTCTATCCTTAGTTCTGGGAGGCCTGGACTAAGTCTCACTTAGGGAATAAATTCTATATACTCCAAAGTCAAGTGATAGGGCCCAAAATGGAAAGCAACAGGCCTTTAAGACACTCCAGACTTCAATCCCCCTGAAGCTTCAACCAACATTTTTAGTAGTGAGGGATGATGAGAACTGTAGTTTAAAATATCTGGTGGCTCTAATGTATCTTCACCTGTAATATGGCCATTTCATTTGGGATGCATGGAATTCACAACCAAAGTGAGATTCTTACAGGTCTCCAAGCTCCTGGTCCAGCACTCTGTTGAATGGGCCACAGTGGGATTTTTGTAATATGTTTAGATTACAGTGCAGTGGGGCTTGAGTGTATTTGCTCAAAGCCACTCAGGGTCCTCTTCAGTAGAGTGTACACACAGACCATTGATGATCAACTGCTGCTTGTTCCATGGCTGCCTCCATTCCCAAGTAAATATTTATCCTGGCATTTGCCCCATTTGTTTACCAACCATTCGTAGACCGGAGGGCTTTAGGGAAATTAATGGGGTTACATAAAGATGCTGTTTATTATTTGACAGTTTTCCTCGGCCTTGCCCTTGTAGATGGCTGCTTTGAAAACATTTCCAAATGAAAACATACATGATATTCCAGTGAAGAGTTTTGAGAATACATGCATACGAAATACACAAAAAGGCCCTATGTACAGCCATCAACTGGATGGGTCAAGAGCATCTCTTCTCCCGAATCTGAAAAGTTATCATGAACCAAAAGCAATGCACAGAATGCACATTGCAGCATTTCAAACTAAACAGTTCCCTATTCTATTCCTGCTCTTGCTTTCCTTCTTAACTTACTGAAGGCCCTCACTGAACATAGCTCTTGAAAGAGCAACACTGATCAACAGACAGGATCATGTCCCAAGAAGCTTGTGATTTAAATGTGAGACATAAGAAAAGGACAAAAGGAGGCTGGAGGGAGGAGAAGCAGAGGGAGACTTAGGCCATTTCCGCACTAGCCTGTTATAGCGCTCTTATTCCACTTTCAACCTCCTATGGAATCCTGGAGTTTGCAATTTAGGGAGGAGCTGGCTGGTCCCTCCCTAAACTGTAAACGCCAGGATTCCATAGGAGGTTGAAAGTGGAATAAGAGCACTATAACAGGCTAGTGCGGAAATGGCCATAGTTCTGACCAGAGTAGAATCACTGAATCAGTAGGGTTTACGTATGGGTTGACTCACCATTCAGCAGTGGGTTCAGTGGTTCAGTTCTAATTGAGATTACCTGACAGGATGCAGTTGCTCATTCTTTGGTGATGCATAATAATTCATAAGTACCTTCAGTGGACACATGCTTCACTGATTGCAGAAAGTAAGCAAGTACATTGACACATACATAAGAAGTTGCACAATGTCAATAATCAAAAATGAGGTAGTGTAACCACTGTGTAATATGAAATTTACCCCTCACAAGCACAAGCCATAATCTAAGAAGGAAAGCATGCTTGGATTCCTGTTGGAGTAACAACACTGGCACAGGCAGTAGTGGTAAAAGGGAAAAGGTCACAGGTGCAACAGCCATGAATGAACTTAAGGCATAGTTTGCAGAATGAAGCATGAATCCTAATTATGAATCCCATCTAAAGCACACCCATGGAATCAATTGTTGCACCTATTGAGTCAAGATTCAGATCAGAATCTATCTTCTCTCCCTACCTCTAGACACTCCAGTATACCTGCTAGGATTTCAGCCACAGTGTGCAAATGCAGTTGAACCAGTTTGGGTCCACTTTTAGCAAGGGCACAGAACTGATGTACATCATTCCATCAAAAATAAATTGGCATTTCTTTTTAAAAGGTTATATTACCATAGTCTTCCACCCTTGAGAGCCAGTGTGATGTAGTGGTTTGAGTGTGGATTAGGACTCTAGGACACCAAAGTTCAGATTCATGCTCAGTCATGGAAACCCAGGAGAGCAAGTCTCCTCTCTCTCTCTCTCTCTTTTCTCCCTCTCTCCTCCTTAGAAGAAGGCTATGGCAAAATGCCACGGAATAAATTTTGTAAAAAAAATTGTACTGTAGGGTTGCCATAAATAAGAGTTGACTTGACAACGCATAGCAGCAACAACAAAAGCAGCCACAACAACAATACCTTACCTGTCCCAACTGAGTCCTCAGCAAAGTTCTTCAGCTCAAGCTTGGACAGCTTTCTGCAGGGGGTATTTCATCTCTGGATATCCTGCCTCAAGGAGGAAGTTGAACTAGAGGGTCTACAGTTCTGTCATTTAAATATGCTCTATTTTATTTATCCTATTCTTATGGTCAGGAGAATAGCTTGGAAGGTTATCCTCCTTCCATGAATCAAGAAACATTCCTGCTGTATCCTTATGTTTTCCTTTGATTCCCACAAAACCGTTCATTTTTGTCTTCAGGAGTTAAACCATGATGCCTCAGTAATAAAATACAGAGCACATGGGGAAGAATAGTTTTTCTTTTGGAAATGCGGAATGTAAGAAATACTTGTGTGGTTGTTTCCATTATATCTTTTCATTTACTGGGCCAGCCATTTGTTTTCCCAAAAAGGACTCTAAAATTAATTTTAATAGAGACCTATCATGTTATGAAATTGAGCACATCTGCTAGATTTTTTTTCTATGTCTTTTTCATGGTGGTGCAGGAGAAAGTTCATAGAATATGAGCCAGCTATTGTGTCCTTCACGCTTTGTCCAATACTCTGGAGTGAAAACAAACAAACAAACAAAATGTGTGGTGCATTTCTAAGGGAAAAAATTATCTGTTCTGTTTCCAAAAGGGCAAAGGCAACTACAAAAAAACAGCTTAAATATGAATAATATGAATAGTCCAACTCTCCAAAGACTTGATGAAGTAAACTCCAATACATACATATGTGAATGAGCTATGCCAACAAAATTATTAAGGCCCTTTCTGCACCACCCTCCCAACCCACCACGGGGACAGAAGGATGGGATCACGAGGACGGTTCTGCATGATGTTGTCATGGTCCTGTCCTTCTCCCGTCCCCAGGCAGAGCAATCATGGATTAAATCATTTATGGGTTTTCCCAGTCAATGATCTGTCACACCACCATCTTGGACTTACCTTGCCTGTGGAAACCACAGAAGCGCAATGGCTGTGCTTCCTTCCCCAGTGCAGCCTGGGAAATTACCCAGCTGCACTGTGGAAGGAAGAGATGTGGCCATTGTGCTTCCTTCACCATGTAGCCAGCTGGTATGGATGGGAACACTCCTGGACATCTGTGTGAAAAGGGTGTGGAAAGGGCCTAAATGTAATTGTAAGTAGGGGTAATGTATCTTTCCTCTTATCTTCATTATCACCATTGTTGGTTTTCCTCTTTGCTTCCCTTCTCCTCATTAACTGTGTTGCTAATTGTGATAGGAGGGTTTCCCATTAGTCTTCTGTCTGATATGCTGATTCAGCCATGTGGTCTCCTGCTTCTTTACCCATTAACATGAATACAACTATTTCCAGAATTGAACTATGGTCTCTTTCTACAAGTTACAGATTATCATTTTAACAAATCATTTCTCTTTCCAGGTAAGTGGAAATCAACCCTATTCCTAAATGGATTGAAACCCCTGAGAGCAGGGAGTGGGGAAAATGTACCCCTGCAAGCCACATGCAGTCACAAACTGCATGTTTTCAACTTTTAAGTCCCCGCCACCCCCAAATTTCCCAGATGACCTCCAAAGTTTACAATAATTTTCCTAGCGAAACAGTGCCCTCCAAAATTCTACAAACTTCAGGAGAAAGTTTTCTCTTGGTCCCAACATCCAAACAGGCATGTTTGGTGACAACACTGTGGATGGCCTTCTCAGTGGCTGCTTCTAGACTGTGGAACTCCCTCCCACAAAAAAGTCAGTTAGTTGCCTCTCTGCTCTCTTTCCAGTGGTAGTTTTTCTTATGCAGGCCTCTGGCTGATTTTAATCATATGTATCATATGTCAGAATAGTATTTCAAGTGGTTGGCTCTGTTTTTCTTTTGTATGTTTTTAATTATATTTTAAATGTATTTCAAACTGTCTTTTAAGCTGTTTTAACTATGTGGTTTTTAACTGAAGTGTTGTTCCATTCCTTTAAAAAAAAAAAAAAAATTTCATAATAGTGTATTTTTAGTTAAAATTTTATTTTACATTTTGCAAACCACCTTGGGTGTCTTGACAGGAGAAAGGCAGAGGAGAAATGAAATAAATGACTACATGAAACATTTGACTGTAAAATGCCTTTAAACAATGCCTGAGACAACACCATAGCTTTAAAACATCCCAGTCACTTCCTCAGCACTCCAAAACATAATGTTATTTGTTAAAAAAAAAATAATTTGAATACCAAGTTTTAACAACAGGAAGTAAAAAATTGAAATAAATTCAGATCACTCCTAGGTCACTTCTTTGGGTGATCCTCAGCTGAAAAATGTTGGGGGAGCCAGTGTAGTGTAGTGGTTTAAGTGTTGGACTATAACTCTGGAGACCAGGACCATTTCCGCAGTAGATTGGTATAGTTCTATTATTCCACTTTCAATATCCTATGGAATCCTGGGGTTTGCAGTTTAGGGAGGGGCCTTTGAAGCCCCTTCCTAAACTGCAAACCCCAGGATTCCATAGGATGTTGAAAGTGGAATAATAGCACTGTAACAGTCTAGTGCAGAAATGGCCCAGGGTTTGAACCCCCACTCAGCTATGGAAACCAACAGGGCAAGCCACACACTCTCATCCTCAGAGGAAAAAATCCTGTTATAGGGTTGGAAATTACTTAAAGTTGGAAATGACTCCAAGAACTGGCTCTTGGTGGCAGGCACAGGGCTGAAAACTGGACCGTTCTTTACTTACTGCAGTTGCCTACCCCGTCCTTACCTTTACCTGCTTCAGTTAGTATTTTGCTACAACTCTGTTTAGAAATGGTCAGCCAGGCGTCAGTAATCTACATTCCAGAAATAGCTCAGTTGGATTACTTCAACATGTTGCTCATAGGTTAGAAATCCATTGTTTGCCCAAATTTAAATAGGCTTATTCGACTTCTAACTCCTGGAATCAGACATCGGCTTGAATGCAATTTACATTTGTAGCTATGTATAGTATTGAGTATACACAGTCTGATGTGGTTCATGCAGCACCAAAATATGTTTTGAAAAAATGCATACAATTAAGAATGAACCTGAAAAAAATGAATTGTTGAAGTCCATTGGTTGCATTTTAGTCGATGAGAGTAAAATTTGTACTTGTCAAAATAGGTATCCAAAATAAGAACTAATTTTAAGGAATGCTCATGCAGTATGTTCAGTTGCTATGAACCCACCATCATTTTCAAGGTGTGCAATCTAGACCCAAGTTGAAATCAGCTTCCAGATAGAAATGAGAGAGTCCTTATTATTAGACTGATCAAACTCATACATCTCCAACAGTCTCTCCTGGCTGTGAAAAAGTTGTCTCTATAGAGCCTTACATTCTGTCTACTTTGTTCTTTTGGCACTAGATAAAAGGCTAAGAAATGCAGGCCCAGGTGCGCATGCGCACACACATACACAGCTGCTTGACATCATTTTCCACATCCAGTGTAAAAAAAGGAAATCATAATGATAATTTTATAGCCATAAAAAAAATCTTAGTATTAGTATTAGCTGGTTTTAGTTGTTGAGTTGGCTTTATCCCCTACATATGTCAAATATATTTTATGTGGTTAATAAAAGAGAGGGTTATTGCTGATAGAACAATAGAAACAATAGTAACTTGGGTGAAGTAGTATGTATGATTGCATCAAGATTCTTCTTATGTGATGATTGTCTGGTGCATATATGCAGTTCTACACCAGGGAACCAAGAGCTGATTTAAGATGGGGAAGGAATCAGCATCTCTTGTTTACAGGGAGAAGCAAATTACTTTTTCCATCCATTGTTACTGAAACATGCTACTGGGCCTTTTAGACAGCAAGACATTTAGAAGCACAATGTGTACTTAGAAATGCTCTCTATGGCCATTTCCACATTACACTCTTTTAGTGCTATTATTCCACTTTGAAGATCCAGAGGAATTCTGGAGTTTGTAGTTTACTGAGGCCAAAGAGCTCTCTGCCTGAGAGCCCTTCGCTAAACTGCAAACCTTGAGATTCCATAGCATGTTGAAAGTGGAATAATAGCACTATAACAGTGTAGTGAGGAAATGGCCTATGTGTCCAATGGAATTTACTCCCAAGTAAGTATATGTTATATAAGTAGCCATTGTTACCCCTGGGAAACTCAACAACAACTGCTGTCTTAATATTTCTTTGTGCACCTCTGATAATACCCAAGGAGATTCAACTACATCCAAGTCTTGGTGGTCCAATTTTGCCAGATCTTTGCGGGGCAGGTGTAACTTCTCTGTCTAGTTATAGGGAGAATCAAACCACAAGCACCCTCTTCTGAGGTCTATGTAAATCTGCATAAAGCCACTGAAAAAAAAGGAATCTGGATAAGACCCAAAAATGTAATCCAAAAATATCTCAGGTAGGGGCTGGGGCTGTTTTACATGTACAAGGCTGTTCATTAAGCCATATCAGAAGAATCTGGATGCAGTCATATCTACAACATTTCTTTTGGTGATGCCTTTCATGGGGGAGCAGTGTTTTATCAGAGGCCATTTCCACACTAGGCTGTTATAGAGCTATTATTCCACTTTCAACATCCTGTGGAATTCTGGGGTTGGTAGTTTACTGAGGCCAAAGAGCTCTTTGGTTGGGAATTCTAAAGACCCCTCTCAAAACTGCAAACCCCAGGATTTCATAGAATGTTGAAAGTGGAATGATAGCGCTATAACAATATAGTGTGGAAATTGTCAGAGAGCCAGCATGGTATAGCAGTCTAAGCATTGGACTAAGACGAGGTTTCAGTTCACTGCTCAGCTATAGAAACCCACTGGGTGACCGTGGGTGAGTCACACACACTCATTTTCAGAAAACCCAGTGATAAGTTCACCTTAGAGTTACCATAAGTCAGAAATGACTTGAAGGCACACAACATCAAGAACAGCCAAAACTGTACCTCTTGGGCCTGCACACAAACTGGAATTATATATGTTTTTGAGGGTTTTCTGACTTTTGTGAAGAAGTTTGTGAAAAAGTCTGCAAATGACATTTAGTAAAGGAAAGTGCACAGTAGTTCATATACTACAGGAAAATTCACCCATACACCAAAACAATATAGTAGGAAACTTTTACCAAAATATGTAGGTTAGTAAACATATGTAATATGTTAGTAACATATGTAACATGCCTTCTATCATCTATCATCTATCTATCTATGTATCTATCATCTATCTATCTATGTATCTATCATCTATCCATCTATCTATCTATCTATCTATCTATCTATCTATCTATCTATCTATCTATCTATCCATCCATCCATCCATCCTATCCATCCATCCATCCAACTAAGTATTAGGAGAAATGTGCATGACAAAAAGTATACATTTTTATGCAGATTTTTATTGGGGATGCAAAGTGATATGGCATTGGGAGAGAACAAATTTAACTATTGGGAAAATGAGAAGCTGGCTGAAATGGAACTTGAAAGATTCAGCTGTCTCCACTGATGACAACCACAATACTGATCCCACACAGATTCTGGCAACGTTCAAACAGCTCTATTATTTCAAGATGACTAGTGTTAGAGTCCACCATAATGTGAATCATCCTGGATATCCTGATTTTGAATTCATCCTGTTTTTCTTTGAAAGCAAAAGTCATTTTTGTATGAGGAAAAAATAAAGAATAACCTGATTCAATTTTTAAAAAATTGGTCAGAATTCTCTAGGTATAAATTGTTCTGGATGCCAGAACCCACTACTCTATGACCAAAATCTCCCATATGCAGCCCCCATAACACAGGGATTTCCATATCATTGGAGAGTAGGGGATCAGTGGAGATTGTCCACTTATTTTTCCTGTAGCTGGACTTGCTTCAGAGACCTCTCAAGGACTACAGAGGTTCCCAAGGCATTATTACTGCCTATTGCAATGTGTCCAGCTACACAAAATAGATGGATGCATCTCCACTCATGTAGCTACAAAGATGTAGCTATGTGCCTTGTGCATGTTTCTGTTTTTAAATGCAGATATTCTCAAATACAGTAAAAAAATTAAAGTAGCAAAGAAAGGAAAAATGGGAAAGGTAGAAAACTTTTTTTAAAAAAATACCTAGAGAAGAAAAAAAAATAAACATGACTTCCAACCTTATTTTCAACAGCTATATTGCTTTACATAGGATAGTCCTGCCCCACTCTCTAGAAACTTAGGCTACTTTTACACACCACCTCCAACCCGCAATGGCCACGGGATCACCCTGGGATCACGATGATGGTTGTGCATGACGTAGTCACAATCCCGTGGCCATCCTGTTGCAATTGCAGATTAAATCATGTTCGGGTTTCTCCCAACAATGAAATGCGATTGCTGAGTCCTCCCACCTCCCTCCCGCACTTACCTGTCATGCAGAATGGCAGGAAGTGCAATGGCTGCGCTTCCTCCCCCAGCACAGCCAGGGAAACTGCTGTGCTGTGCTGCAGGAGGGAAGAGCGGAGCCATCACTCTTCCTCCCATCCAGAAGGCAGCTGGTGCAGAGGGGGAGTGCAGCAGAAGTGATTCCCTCCCAGAAGAGGCTTTCCCTGGATCCCCACATGATGGCCTTGGAAAAAGGTAAATTGCAGAAAGGGCCTTAATCATACATTTGTTCTGTAAGCTGATATTCATTCTCAAAACCAAGAGTTATTAAATTATTATTTTTCTCTCAAATCTTTTCCAATCTTCTTTTAGAAAGTCTCTAATGATTTTTCTCTAATCAGACTATAATTTATCCATTTCAGCTAACTTTTTCAGTTTTAGCAGTCGTTCCTCCACCATAGGAATTTCTGGATTCTTCCATTTTTGAACATACAACAGTCTCACTGCGGTGACCATATATTGAAGTATTCTTCTGTGGTTCTTTTCCAGCTGATCAAAAAGACACAGTTCTGGTTTTAACGATATGTTAATCTTTAATATTCTTTTAGTCAAAATCTCCTGATGGAGCATTCCAGCCAGTATTTAGTACTTTTTCTGTTCAGTTTCCTCCCACTGACTGAAAATTAGTTACAATAAATGATATTTCACCCATACATATTGCCTCAGATGGGCAATATATTCTTTGACTTCTGTTTGTTCTCTTCTACCTTTCCCGTCCTCCTCACCTCCCATCTGGCCTCTTAGTTACCAATTTGTCCCTTAAAACAAACACCGACATACTGCTCCAGATCTTTCACAAGGCAATATTTTTTTTGACAGTCAAGGGGAGCGGGAAGGAAAGGGGCAGCACTCTGCTATTTGAGACAACATTGTCTTCTCCTCCTCCCCACATACACACGTCCCATGAGTCCCAAAGCTGCTTTCAAGCTTCTGGGGGCCAGTGAGAGAAACCCTCTACACTTCTCGGTTCCTCATTGTTGAGGAACGCTTTTTTGTTGTGCAAGTGAATCCTCATTAGTCTGTTTCTGCATGCTGAAGCCCCAACGGCTGCTTTGAAGACATGTTAATTATAGTAATAATTTCCAAGTCGTTTACTAGTCATTGCCAATTTTCTTGCAGGAGGGAAGAGGGAAGCTAGGGCTTGTTCAAACCACTCCACCTTCAACAGAAGTGCCTTGAGTTCTGGGTATTTATTAGTCTCTTGTAATTTGCTTATTTGCTGTAGTGTTGTTTGCTAGAAGTGATTTTTTTCTTCCTTTGGCAAGACTTATAAGAAACTTCTTCGTTCAAACTCTTAACGAAGCTTTTCAGTTTTTTCTTCCTCCCTCCCGCTCCCACCCCTTTGGTAATGGGGGAAATTGACCATTAGCTAGAGTGTGAGAAGGCTGTAAGTCCCACACACACACATACACACTTAGATGAGAGATATTCATCATTTTCTGAATTCTAGGTACACTAGGATTATATGCAAGCTCACGGTGGCTAGATTTTTACCTCTAAGCTTCTGAGCTTCACTGTGGTCATTGGAACAAGGCCTGTCTGTTTGGAAGCTTGACTTACTGAGGTACAGAGGGCTTTCTGGGTGGCACATGATTTCTACCAAGCTATTGAAGCCGAGCAGCTGGCCAAATGTCCTCAAAAGCAGACAAACAACTAGGAGGGTTTTTTTTTTCTTTTTTTCCACAGTGTGTATGCAACATACAAAAGGATGTACAAGAGGTCTCTGAGAAAACTAGGAATAATGGTGCCTCCCACTTACACAAAAGTTGAGTTGGGGCTGCATATGGTAATCCCTTCAGTTCAAGACACTTTCCTCAAAATTCTGGACATCTTGTTGGCTCTGTCATTATCAAATCATCATGTAAGTATCCATCAGGAAACAAGATTGACATTGTATTGATACAGTGCTGTGTTCTGGGAATACTTGAATAGAAAAAGCACTGTAATTGTTATGCAGCACAACTGTTACTGTGAAAACAGACACCTAAGCAATCTCTCTGAGATGTTTTTAAACACTTTGTTGTTGTTAACTGCAGTGAAGTCAGCTTCGATTTATGGTGACCCTATGAATGAGAGACTTCTAAGGCCCTTTTCACACACGGGCGGTGGAATGGGGCAAGCCATGCCAAAACAGGGGAAGGAATAGAGGGCATGCTCATCAAATTTGCAGATGACACCAAATTGGGAGGGGTTGCTAATACGCCAGAGGACAGGATCAAAATACAAAATGACCTGGATAGATTGGAGAGCTGGGCCAAGGCGAACAAAATGAAATTCAACAGAGAAAAGTGTAAAGTCCTACACTTAGGTAGAAAAAATGGAATACAGAAATATAGGATGGGGGACACGTGGCTGGATAGCAGTACGTGTGAAAGGGATCTAGGAGTCTTCATAGACCACAAGCTGAACATGAGTCAGCAGTGTGATGCGGCAGCCAAGAAAGCCAATGCAATTCTCGGCTGCATCAATAGGAGTATGGTGTCTAGATCGAGGAAGGTACTGATACCACTCTACTCTGCTTTGGTTAGACCCCATCTTGAATACTGTGTCCAGTTCTGGACACCCCAATTCAAGAAGGATATTGACAAGCTGGAGCAAGTCCAGAGGAGGGTGACCAAAATGGTGAGGGGCCTAGAAACCATGCCCTATGAGGATAGACTTAGAGAGCTGGGTATGTTTAGTCTGCAGAAGAGAAGGTTAAGAGGGGACATGATAGCCATGTTTAAATATTTGAAGGGATGCCACGTAGAGGAGGGAGAGGGCTTGTTTTCTGTTGCTCCAGAGACCAGGACAAGGAGCAATGGATTCAAGCTGCAGGAAAGGAGATTCCACCTGAACCTCAGGAAGAACTTCCTGACAGTCAGGGCTGTCCGGCAGTGGAATCTGCTGCCTCGGAGTGTAGTGGAGTCTTCTTCCTTGGAGTTTTTTAAGCAGAGGCTTGATGGCCATCTGTCGGGATTGCTTTGAGGGTGTTCCTGCATGACAGGGGGTTGGACTGGATGGCCTGTGTGGTCTCTTCCAACTCTACATTTCTATGATTCTATGATTCTATGATTCTACCTTGTTCCGTCGCCATGCGGAGCAGCGCATCTTGCTGCTCTACACGCAGCAGCGTCCCACGGCGTCCTCATCGCCCGGCAGCACCCAAAGTGGTGGATTTTGACTGGCGGAGCCTCTCCACCAATCGGAGAAGCTCGCCAGCCGGAAATCCCACCCCCTGCCCGATCTGCAGGGACGCCCTTTCGTGCGTCCGTAAATCCATACGGGCACTGCGACGGGGCTGGATGGGGCTGGACACCCCGTGCCTTTGAAAAACCACATAAAATGTGGTTTTTCAAAAGCACGTGGCACCGCCACTTGCGGGCGCCTGACCGTGGTTTGGCATGTGGATTTACTCTCAAGTAATCCACCCCATTCATGTAATGGTGTAGACAACCTCTGTGGAGGTCAATCTACACCGTTTTTTTAACCCCATGTGAAAAGGGCCTAAGTTACCCTTTCATCAGGTTCTGCAAATTCAGGACTGTGGCTTTTTTGATTGAGTCTATCTATCTGCAATGTGGTCTTACTCTTTCCCCACTGCCTTCCACCTTGCCAAGCATTATTGTCTTTTCTAGTGAGTTATGTCTTCTCATGATATGTCCAAAGTACAACAGTCGCAGACTATTCATCTTGACTTCTAGGTAGGGTTCAGGCTTGATTTACTCTAGAACACATTCATTTGTCCTTTCGGCAATCCAAGGTATCCACAGAACCCTCCTCCAGCACCACATGTGAAATGTTTGAGCAAACCCAGGTCAAGTTAATAAGATGAAGGAAGAGAAAATATCTCCCTACTGATTGCCATCATTGCTGTGGAAATCAATTTAGAGGGAAAGAAGGAGGGATGGGGATGAAATATTCAGTTGGGAATGTGAACATTACTCTTTATATTAATAGTATAAATTGTTATCTACTTCCATCCTATGTTTTTTTTCTCTCTCTCTTTCCCCTTTTACACAAAGAAGGGTGATATTTTGAGTTATTCAAACCTATCAACTCATCATATGGAGAAGTTCACATTTTTTCTTTTTTTGTCAAAGCTATAATGTACATTATGTATGGCAAATCTTGTTTATGCTATGTATTATGTTATATATTATATTATATTTGAAAAGCTATTTATGTAAATATTTCAACCTGTAAATAGTTTAAAAATAGACCTTGAATAAAAATAATGGGGAGAAAATTGAAATGAATTGATTCTTTTCCTATCAGCCTTCTTCATTGTCCAGCTTCCACAGCCATACTTAGAAATGAGAAATGCAGTGGTATGAACAATTCTGAATTTGGTATTCTTTATACTTCAAGAGCTGGTCTCATTTCTTCATAGTTGTGCTTCCAAGCCCTACTCTTCTGATTTCTTGATTGCAGTCTCCATTTTGATTAATAACCAAGCCAAGGTAAAGGAAATCTTTCCCTATCTCAGTATCTTCATTTTCTACTTTAAAATTATGTAAATCATCTGTGATCATTATTTTTATTTTCTTAATGTTCAACTATAAACCTGCTTTTTCACTTTTTTTCTTGACTTTCTTCAATAGTTGTGCCAAGTCTTTGCTATAGGGATGGGCCAACTGATTCCTCGAATCCTTCGCAAGGATTTAGGATTCGCTAATCTGAATCCTTGAGCCAAAATAAGCAAACCAAATCTTTCAAATCCACCAACCAAATAGTACGTTAGAGACTGGGACGCCTGAAAACCTGGGCAATCAGACACACAAGAGGAGATGGCAAGTAGATGAGTTTTTCACTTGGAGTAATAATGACCTTTGCTAACAATTTCAGAAATTACATCTGGGGTTGTATTCTAATATATTTAGATTGAACATTTAATATTTAAGTTCAGCATTATTTTCTGTGCTGAAAATAAATGGCATTTATAGGCATCAGACCCGCTGCCTATCAGAAGTAGTGGGGCAGAGGACAAGGTCACACAATCTCATCCAGTGATTGCCAGATGTAGGCCAATGTACCTCCTTCCACAAGACCAGTGCCTGGTTATAAATCTATAACTAGAATAGGGTGAGAAGTGAAATGTCTGTCATGGTTTTTCATGAGTCACATGACAAACCACATGTATCAGAAAGGAAAAATTGTTTTTAAAAATTGGTGCCTCTGGGGCCTGCCAAAGGCCTGATTGGCTGGAAGGTACAATCTTTTTGAGATTTCAAGGACAGCTAAAATATTTCTTTGCATAGCTCCCATGCAAAGCTCTTTCATAAATAATTCTGGGGTTTGTAGTTTTACAAGGTGTCACAGCCTTCTCTGCCAAAGTGTGCTGGTGCATCATCAAACTACAGACCCCAGGATGCCAGAAGGAGCTATGCAAAGAAAAGCCAGTTTTGACCTGGATTATCTCTGTACTGTAATATGTGGCCCTGTTTACACAAGCAGGAAAATGTGGGATTAATCCTCATTTTCCTGCCTGTGTAGAAAGGACCTTCATGTCATTTTCAATCTGGGGAGATCCTGAGGCAAAACGATGACAATTGTCCTGAGTCAGATTTCTTCAGAGGTAGGTTTGTCTTTGCCTAGGCTTTTGCTAAGGCTGAGAGAGTGTGACTTGCCCAAGATTATCCTTCTTCCCCTTGCTTTTTAAGGGGATTTGTGAAATTCATGGATTCCGAGAACCTTCCAGGGATTCGAATCCAGATTCGGATTTGGAAAACTCTGGATTCATCCTATCCCTAGTGTTCTCTGTTATCCAATGTTTATTTGCAATATGGTACCTTATGCCTCTTCCTCTTCTGAATCCAGTTTGGACATCTGGTATTTCTTACTCCATATATGATGAAAGCCTTTGTTGTAGAATTTTGAGTATCACATTGCTTATGCATGAATCAATGCAATGGTCCCGGGGTTACTGAAACCCTGGTTTTCCCTTTCTTGGAAACTGCAATATATATTGAACATTTCCAGTCTTTGAGCCATTCCTTTATTTTCCATGTTTGCTGACAGGTTTTAGTTAGAATTTGAATGGGTCATGTCTCTGTAGCTGGAAACCACTCTGTTGATATGCCATCTGCTCCTGTTGATTTATTTTTCCCAAGTGCTTGGAGTGCACCTTCCACTTCATTTTCTAAAATTATAGATTCATCTTCAATTGCTTCTTCCTTGGATGAAACTGTTATCCTTTCATCTCTCTTATATACTTTTTCAATGTATTGTTTTCATCATCTCTTTTTTTCTTCTTGATCATGAGGTGTGTTTTCTTGCTGGTTGTAGAGCATCCCCGCTCTTGATTTAAATTTCTCTGCTTTCTCAGATCTTGTGGAAGAGGTCTCTTGTTCCACCTTTTATTGTCTTCTATTTCTTGTATTGATTGCTATAGTTACCTCTCTTTGTCTCTTTGTCTCTGTGCACAGGTCACTGAACAGTTGTGTTCAGGGTTCTGACCCTATTTCTGCCACTTTTTTACTTTTACTTCTCCTCTGTCCTTAACAGTTTGAGGAGTTTCATCTGTCATCCACTGAGGCTTCTCTTTCTTTTTGGCTGGAGCTAGTGTCTTTTTGCACTCCTCCCTGACATTGTTTCTGGCTTCATTGCAGAGTTTTTTCTAGACTGAATAGTGCAAATCTATTTTTATATTATCTTTAAATTCTACAAAAATGTTCTTCAGGTTGTATTTTGACACGATTGATTTGGTGTTCTTCAACTTCATTCTAATTGTTGATATTAGAATCTCTGGATCACAATCTGTTCTTGGTCTTATTTTTGCATACAGAATGGAGCTTCTCCATCTTTTGCTTCCATTTATGCAGTCTATTTGATTTCTATATAGGGCATAACGAGATGTCCATGTATACAGTTGGCCCTTTCATTGCTTGAGGAATATGTTTGTGATGTTGGCCACACAACATTCATTCAGTCACTCCCTTGCTTCATTTCTTGATCCTACGCTATTTTTTTCAGACTTTGATTTTGTCTTGTTTTCTATTTTTGCATTCTGATCATCTATGATTATCAGTCTGTCCTGTTTTGATGTGTGATCAATTTCTTCCCAGACTCCAGGTTAGAATCTTTCAGTTTCTTCCTCTTTTGTCTTGGTTGCTGGAGGATAAACTCGTTTTTTGTTTATATTGATGGGTTTTCTTGGAAATCTTATTGACCAGTCTCTGCACTATATCCCTTGACTGCTTTTGCTACATCTCTCCTCACTATTAATGCCACCCCTTTTCTTTGCAGATTTTCATTTCCTGAGTTAAATGCTGTGTAATTATCCAAGTGGACAAGAAATGTTCATTTCTTGTCCACTTTGCAGAAATCTTCCTACTTAGCAGTTACTGGAGGCAACCTCAAAGCTCTAAATGAAAATACAAAATAGATACAAACAAATAATGCAAAGTCCATTGTAGGGAATTTACCTTTGTAGTCCATTGTTACCTTGTTTACTGGGGGTCCCAGGAGGGACACCTATATGCGCTCTCAATTAACTAAGTTTGGGGAAAATAGCTAGAGCACAAGTTAGCAATGCAAGAGGCAGGGCAACGCAGCAGAATCTTTTACCCAATGTCTACAGGGTCAGGCCAAGCCAAGGAGCAAACCGGAGTTTAAGAATAATTGAGATTTTTATTAAATACAGACATGCAGTGTATGCAACACACACAATCACACAAGTAACTAAGGAAAGTAAAGGTTGGTGTGGTATAGAGGGATTTCGAGAGGGATTGTTGAATTGGGTGATACGAAACCTGTCTGGAAGCCTGGAAGAATGGAGAGTCATGCTGGGGTTTGATGTGGCTCAGCACGTGGAGCTGAGGGGAAGCTCGCCAAGCAAAGCGGCAGCAAGGCGGTCTGGAACTCGGGAGCGATCCGAAGAAGGTCTTGGAATCAGGGGTTTTTATAGAGAGAAATGTAACTGCAGGCTATTCCGTACTTGGGGAAAACAATGAGTTTCGGGCGCAAGACAAAGCTTTGGAAGGGTCAAAATTTAGCATGATTGAGTTAAGTCCAAATTGACAAAGAGGTAGACAGTATGCAAACGCAGAGTGCTTGGCAGTTGAGTATTCAGCTTGCCAAGTTGTCTGCTCGGGACAGGGAGTCCTTTGTAAACAGCATGCATACATAATGAGGGTGTTTGCAGAGAGGTCTCTTAAAGTGGTGATCTGGCTATTTCTGGCCTGCCTGTATTGTTTTGGGATATTGCAGTGTTTGATGGCCGAGCCTAGTTCTGTGCTTGTCCGGGGGCCTCACAAACATGTGGAGAGGTGGTGGAAGAAAGCTAAATTATTGATATTAGAATGATATCTTTATGCTATCTCCAAGGAGGCCTAACCTGCAGTAACACCATTAAGATCATACTATCTAATTGAAAGTGCAAAGACCCAATTCTTGATGTTGCTTGGCCACGTGGGTATGTGAGTTTGGTTTAAGCGTGAATGCAGTTTTTGTTGTTACTGTTGTTGTATGTCTTCAAGTCATTTCTATCTTATGGTGACCCTAAGGTTAACCTATCATGGGGTCTTCTGGGGGTGAGAGTGTATGATGCATCTCAGGTCACCCAGTTGTTTCCATGGCTGAGGAGAGAATCAAACCCTGGTCTCCAGGGTCATAGTCCAATGCTCAAACCACTACACCAGGTTGGCTCTCATTAATGTAGTACGTCCACAATAGTTAGATAATTCCAAATTGTGAAGCTTTAGATTTAAGCTACACGATTTATGGAAGCAAATGCAGAGAAGGCAGATTATTAGTCCCAAGAATGTCAGATTTCTTATACTTTGTAATAGACATTTAGCCAACATGTGATCTTTTGTTTTTATAATTAACAGGAATTACTTCAATTTGTTTCTGAATTACAATTAACTGCAAGGTTAATTGCACATTAAAGCACTGAACAAGCTTTCTTTTATCTTCAATGTTTGAAATAAAAACAATTGTGTCGAGCATATGATGGCTTTTCTGAAAACAGTCAAGGGAGGATGAACTTTGAATAATATTACTATTTACTGGAGTTCTTCAACATTTCAAGTGAGATGATCCAGGGCTACTTTAAGTTAGGCAGAAACTGGTTTCCACCAGCTGAGATATCTCGCCAGATTCACATAAACAATAACAGTCAGAACATTAATCCAATAGAAAGTGACACAGCTTGAGAACTTCTCATGGGGCAAAAATATATTAAGGAGCCATAACTTGGATATTACACAGAGCTTGGATGTAATGGAAAGGTTCTGGTTGATTTACTACCTAAACTGGAGGCTTGAAGACCACCAACAATAAAATGTGCAAGCTAGGATAGTCAAGAAATTGTGCTCTCCTTCGATCCTGGAAACAATGGCATTTAGACACTGTGGAGGAAAATACTTCAGTCTAATCTAATGTAAATCTTCAAATGTTTACATTTGAATTAAAGTAAGGTTTTGATTCAGATTGGAAGCACTACATATAATTGCAAGAAAGACTATAATACCACCTGGTGTGGAACATTCATGGTGCTATTGTGGGCTGTCCAGAGGCATCTGGTTCCCAGTGGGAAACAGGATGTTGGACTGAATACTTTGCAGACACTTGCTGTAATGGTAAATGTTGATTGCATTTCCCCATAGCCAGATCTTTAAGCAGAATGTTGTCTTGATCTTTAACAATAGGTGGAGAAAGAACTTGAAACCCTAAATGAATCAGAAAAGAAAGGAAACTGAAGTGCCTTTCACATTACACCTGTTGTAGGCACCACTGTCCATTGTCAGGCAACCGAGTGCAAAGATATTCAGCAGGCAAATGGATACAGCTTAGCACTCCAATAAAACTTGCCTGGTCAGGGTGAAGTAGAAGCAAAGTCCAGTGTTCCAAAAGTCAGGAATTCAGTGGACAGCAAGGTCAGTCAGTCCAAAGGTCAGAGAAGGCAGGCAGATGGTGAGAAGTAATCTGGAGCACACACAAAGGCAAGGGCCAGCAAACACACAAGTTGTTGATCCATCACTCTCTAAATTTCTTAAAAAGGTTATAGCCTGATTAGCTCCTGCTTGTCCTCTTTTGAAGCTGCTGTTCATCTGGAGAAACAGACTCCTGGCCCATGACACTACAACTTTACTAGTCTGATATTTTAACTGCAATGGCTGCATCCCATGGTATCTTAGGATTTGTAGGAAGGAGAAGCACTAGCACTCTCTGGTATAGAATTCTACATACCTTCCTTAAACTTTAGATCCCAGGACTCAATAGGATGGAACCGTGGTAGTTCAAGTAATAACACCTCTATTTTACTTGAACTACCACGGTTCCATCCTATTGAGGTATTATAACTGCATAGATGAAAAGGGTCCAGGCCAGTTACCAGGTCATTTAAATCTATTTTATTTGGGGGGGTCATTATGCAAAAAAAAATTTGTTTCTTCCACAAGAAACAGTATTTTCCATGCAGAAAGCTCAGTTTGTATGAAAAAGCACACCCCAAATCAGGGATTTATGCATTAAACCCCACTTGTTTATCTCCATGGGATAATTCTTCTAGAATACTTTGGGATGCTGAATGACAGGAGAAAATTGTGCAAAATTCTCACTGGTGTATTATTCTTCCCAAAAGTGTTTCCAAACTCTCAGGAAAACCATTTTAAAAAATCTGGGAATAAATAATTGCAAATATCCTTTTCCTCTCTAAACTGTAGTATGGATACATTGGTTTTCCTCCATAAATTGTCTACAAAATTGTGAGAGCTTCAACTTAGATATTTTTGTCTGGAATTCTGTTGATGCAAAATGCCAGTGTAACTATGCCAGGCAGCAGGAGGGAAAAGCTCACATGACCTCAGAAAAAAAGTGCAGACACTGCCACAGTGCATAAGCAGGATAATAAAATCCTCTTGTTATTCCCCACTACATTGGACCCACTGAATGAATGAAATTTTTCTACATGTTGATTCACCATTCCTGAATTGATTCAATGTGTCTACTCTTGTCAAAACTAGCCAATAGGATTCAGGCCATCATAAAAAAAAGATGCAAAATGGAAAAGTGGGTAAAGTAGAAAAGAGGTAAAATTAAGGCACTCTTTTGTTTCCTGCCCCCATACTGTTTTTCAGATAAGAATCTTTTTATATCTAAATAAGAGTACTGGGAATTAATTCACACAGGGAAGTGATTTGGTTATCTTAAGAATGTTGCTTCTAAGGAACAAGAAGGACTGACAACAGGTCTATTGAGAACGGCAACGTATTTAATCAAATGTTATCAGAAACTCAGTAAGATACTAGGAATTAATGAATGGCTTTACAAGATTTGAGACATTGCCCAGATGATAAAGCTGACATTGAATAACAGTTTGCAAAGGCAGATAAGCCCTGGACATTTTCAGTGTAAAATGACAAGAGCTTGTTGGGCTTTGGAATTTGCGGCAAAGGGCCAATGTCAGTAACATTCTTATTTTCCCGTACTGCAAATATTGATTTTCATTTCCTCCTGTTAAAATTATCAGCAATATTTATTTTTATTTGTTGGAGCACTGTTATTTTAAGACTTTCCAGAAGAACAAAAAAAAAAAAAGTAAAACATCTCATGCAGTTGGTTCAATATCTGACAAATACTTCATAAAACTACACAATCATCGAACTGTAGATTTGAAAGGGATACCAAGAGACATTTAACCTAAAATCTCCCAGTGGGGGACTCTATAGATAAAGCATGGTATCAGTGAATCCTTTTTGTTCACTCAAAGTCAAAGTGAGTGCCCACACATAAATAATATTTTAGTCCATGCTAAAGCACATGGTTACATGTCTACTTTCTGAAGGTCATGCTCTCCAAATGTCCCAGTTTGGCAGAGACAGTCTCAATTAATCTTCTGGCCCACTTTTTTAATTGCTTTTGTGATGTCCCAATCTCTCCTCCTCCTCCCCCTTTCTCCCTTTGTCCTCAGCTTACTTTGACTGCTGTAAACTGAGTTCAAAGTGCAAAAGCAGTTTGCTCTCAATGAGCTCAGCAAGGGTGAAAGGACAGGAAGGGGTGGAATCTTGCCCTTCCCAGGAGACTCAGGCAAAAGCAAAGTGCTGCACCCTCTCCTACCTTATGTGCTCCTCCTCATTAATAATTTTTGCCATCTTAACCACAGTCTAAGGGTGGATGGCCAAATGTGTCCTGGCCTTCCATCTGTGCAATATTGGAGGGTATGTACTTGTTATACACGTGTACAAGGCATGATCCAATAATGTTTTAAACTCCATTTATGCTACACAGTTATGCCACTAGGATGATACTTTAATGACCATCCCATGGTATCCTGTTCTCTACAGTACAGAGAGAGAGATTTAGAATTCTATATTTCTCCAGACTACAAACTCCAAGACTCCTTACAACATTGCCACATCAGCTAAAGCGGAATCATAGTACTATAATGTCCTCCTTCCAGATTTGTCAGTTTGACCTTCACTAATCTGATTATTTGTGAGGTGTGGGCTCTTACACACACATACACCCATTTTCCTCTTCCCTTTCTCTTGCATTTTGCCTGGGCATGCATACCTTCCTTCTCTATGTTGGGCAAAAGCAGGGAAATGTGGGGGAGCACTGCATATGCAGAGAAGGAAGATGCACACATGTCTTCCCTCCCCATTCCGTTGTCTTTTGCCCAGGAGCATGTATCTTCCTACTCTGCACCAGACAAAGGCAAGGGAATGAGAGGGGAGCACCATGTGCACAGAAAGAAAGCATGTGCCTGCCTTCTCCCCACACTCCCTTGCCTTTTACCCAATGCAGAGGATGCACACTGAGGCAAAAGACAAGGGAATGGGATGGGGAGCATCTTTGCAGAGAAAGAAGGTGTGTGCATGCCTTCCCTATCCCTTTGCCTTTTTGTCCCAGCATGGAGAAGGAAGGCAAGCATACCAAAGCAACAGGCAAGGGAATGGGTGGGGAGCATGGGGGGAGTTATTTATGGTTTTTCAACTTTCACAAGGGTTTAGGCCCCAAACCCTTGCAAAAGGGGAGGGGCCACTGTGATTGTTTAATTGTTGTAATTGAATGGACTCCTAGTGAATTCAACTTCTATCAGGATACATCTGTGAAATCCAGTGATGTAGACTCGAGGTGATAGACCCGAACTCAAATCGGACTTATTTCGCTTCAGTGACTTGACTTGGACTCAACTCCAACATAAATGATGCACTAACTCGACTCGAAACTTGTATATTTTTAATGACTGACTTGATGCCCTTGGTTTAGTTAACATAAGACATTCATCTGGAAACCTTACGACTTTGAACAATGCCTCCATCTCTTTTTGCCTACTAATCACATCACAATCTCTCTCAAGCCTGAAGTGTGGGTGCATTTCTCAGAGGGGAACAGTAAGTGTTAGGCAATGGGCTTGAGGAAAAAGGATTCTTCCTTTCAAAGCTTTTGAATCTTCAGTAATGAGGATTAAGATAGGATCCTATTCTCCACATCCAAAACTGCAGATGTCAAAATTGCAAATGTGGAAAGCCAACTCTGCTTAAATTGTTAAAACTGAATGTATCCATTAATTCTGAAATTTTGGTCAGGGTATAAAGTTGGCTTCCAGACTTGAGACTTGACTTGAAAGTATCTTCAAGGACTTTAGACTTGACTTGAGACTTGAAGGTAGAGACTTGAGACTTGACTTGAGACTTGGAATAAAAGACTTAAATACATCACTGATGAAACTTCTAGACACATCTTCTGGGTTCTTTCAACAGAAGGCTGTGTTATCTCCTAACTTTAGCATCTCTTTATCATTCAGTTTTCAACATTCTGTTGCTACTGCCAGTTTAATAGGTCTGCATGCAACGGTCTCTCAGTAAAGCAACAGTCTGGCTTCTCTGTTACTCAGAGAACTGCAATTTATTGGAAAATGGAGCTGAATAATCTTCCTTTATGTGGGTGGTAAATCAGAATGCATGTCAGAGAAATGTATTTTTTAATGTTACCTGTCCATGCAAGTGATTGTAGGTGGGACATTGTTGATGGAAGGCGATAAAGAAAAAAATGGATGGCATAAAATATTTGTGGTAATTAGGAATTCGTATTCAGGCATGCCAGACCTGGAACATATTCCAGTTATTTAGAGATAAGTTGTTGATTTACAGTTTTAAAAAAAATGTTTTGATGCTATGGTCTCTTTACTCTAGACAGAGCATTTCCAAGAATCATATATAATGGAGAATGTAGAAACTGGATTATGCCCTTTCATGGTTGCCACTGTTCAATGGCTGTGCCATTTGGGAGACATTGAGGGCCTTTCCGCACTGCAGTTATAGTGCTATTATTCCACTTTCAACATCCTGTGGAATTTTGGGTTTTGTAGTTCACTGAAGCCAAAGAGCTCTCTGGCTGATAATTCTAAATGGTCCTCCCTAAATTGCAAAGCCCAGGAATCCATAGGATGATGAAAGTGGAATAATAGCACTATAACAATGTAGTGTGGAAAGGTCCAGAGAGATGTGATCCAGAATCTTGTTTTTGTCATACACATATGAAAATTCCCTTACACATGTGGTTGTACTTTTCCCTCCAATTTTCCAGTGAACAAATCCAGTTTATATTCCAGTTCATGTTCAGCTCCACATAAGCAGAGTTCTGCAAGTATAACCATTTCATTTAGGCCTAAATCCTATTGTTAGACCTGGCTGGGAAAAAGGCCATTGGATCTGCTGGATTTATTTATGTGTTGATTCACTAGTCAAGAGTTGATTCATTTGGTCTAGTCTGGTTAAGACTAACTAGCAGGATCCAGTCATGCTATTGCTCATTCTTGGATGGTGTGTAACCATTCATTTTCATGTACCACTTTCTTCAGTGGGATTGCAGAAATGGCCACTGGACATTCTCTGTTGCCCAATGAGACAAAAAGTAGCTGCATTAGCAGATATCAGAAAAGTGATGCAATACAAACCTGCCTTCCTCTAAGGCTGAGAGAAAGTGACTTCTCTAAGGTCATCCAGTGGGTTGCCATGGATGAATAGGGCTTTGAACCCTGGTGTCCTAAAGTTCAGCACTCAAACCATTACAGCACACTGGCTGTAATCTCAGCCAGAGGCCATTTCCGCACTAGGCTGTTATAGCACTGTGATTCCACTTTCAACCTCCTATGGAATCCTGGGGTTTGCAGTTTCAGGAGGGGCCACCCGGCCCCTCCCGAAACTGCAAACCCCAGGATTCCATAGGAGGTTGAAAATGTAATCATAGCGCTGTAACAGCTTAGTGTGGAAATGCATATACTTTATTTATCCTTCAGGCTCTACTTCTTGTCTCTTGCATTTGTTCCAAGTGTTTCCCTTTTTTGCCCTTTATTTATTTATTTGTATTGTTATGATTCAGGAATAATATGTAGAACAATAATGACTGTTGAAAACAGAGGGGGGTTAATCGAAGATCAGTTACTTGTGTTATCAATATTGGTGATGTACAGAAAGGCTTTATTTGAATCACACACAGATGCTTATGTTAAATAATGCCATGCATAAGGCATGGCAGTATTTATTTAATACTTCTGTACTTCTATTCCCCAGAGGCACAGGCAGATTACAATGTTTTTAAACAAGTAAAGCATAAAAGCATGCATATAGTGAAAGACTGAATGTGGCCATCAGTATCATCTAGTTAATCCATTAGCAATGCCTCATTAATTTTTAACATGCATATGGTAAGAATCAACCTGATCGAAGGACTGGTGGGGGACATTCCAATGTATATCCACATTGGATGGTTTAGCTGTGCATACAAGAGAAGCTAACTATATTACAATTCCATGTCTAGTAACTGGAGCTATTTCTTTAGAGATTTCTTTCTTCTTCTAGGGCTGACCCTACCATTAGTGAGGCAGCTGCCTCAGGCTTTTGATTTGTGGTGTCTTGAGACAGCAGCAATTCATTAGCGAGTGATTAAATTAATTAAATTCCCTCTAGTACAAAATGGCTCAGTTCTTGGGGAACACAAGTGACTGGTGGTGAGAGGCACTGTTGCATCTCTTTGCATTTCTACTGAGAAAGTCTATGCATCTCCCTTCAGTAATAAGTCCTATTGAGTTCAGTGGGATTTACTCCCAAGCAAATGTTCATGGGGGATGGTATAGCTCCAGAGCAATGAATTGCCAAGGGAAAGGAATATGAAGCCAGCTGAGAATGAAGAGTGGCAGTTATAGCTGATGTCACAGTTTGGGAAATTTACTGATTTTGACATTATTTTCAGTCAGGTAGGCTTTGACTTATGGTGACCCTATAAATTAAAGAATTCCAAGAGTCCTGCTTGGGTCTTACAAATCCAGGCAATAGAGTTCATTTGTCTAGAATTTGGGCTTTCTTTTTCCTACTGCCTCCCGTTTTACCAAGAATTATTGGCTCTTTCCATGAATCATACTATCCTGTGATAGGTCCAAAGTGGGATAGCCTCAGTATAATCCAAATACAACAAAATCCAAAATCCACAAGAAGCAATACTTTTATTGGGCTAACTCAAAAGCATAAAAGACATTATCATAGAATCAAAGAATTGGAAGAAACCACAATAGCCATTGAGTCCAACATCCTGAAATGGAGGAACACATTATACAAAATCATACAGGGGAAAGATGGTGGCAATGTTAGATCACTGGCCTATGTACTATCTGAAATATTGGCCATTTCTGCACGGGCTTAAAGAAATGGTGCAGAGCGTCCTCCAGGGAGGACGTCTGCACCTGGGAGAGGACTGGGTCAGACCTACTTACTCAGCCAGCTCCAGAACAACCTGAAGTGGTCATCCAGTGTGCTTTTTGAAAGACCGCTTGAAACAGGTCTTTCAAAAGCATGGAGCGTGCCACTCTGTGCCCGCGCTCTGGTGCAGATTTGCAGGCTCGCACTGCAATCTGCCGGGGGCAGGCTTTAGGCTGGTGAGCTTCAGTGGTTGGTGGAGAGCCTCGACCAACCAGAAGCCGCCATTTTCATCCCCAGAGCAGTGCAGAGTAGCAGCCACGCACTGCTCCGGACCAACCTGGACCCAAGTGTGGAGCCAAGAAATCCGGTAAGTACCGGCATGGGGCGATTGCCTCGCCCCGTGCAGAAATGGCCATTGTCAGTTAAGATGGCATTCAGGGGTTTCAATGCAGGCAGAGGCCACTCTTCCTATTGGCCATGTAAGGACTAGAGACAAAGAGTAAAGCCCAAGTCCTTTGGTTTCCTTTTGTTTAGGATGCCCCTGTGGTGGCTCAATTTGTTATTCTGAAATCTTTGCCTGATGAAAAAGTCAGAAGTCACAAGTTGAGTCAAGTCAGTGCATCATTTATCGCTGAGTCAAGTCTGAGTTGAGTTACTGAAGTGACTTGAGTCTGACTTGAGTCCAAGGCCCTTTCTGCATGATGAAACCATCTCAGCAAAGGGATGCATTGCTGCCAGTCTGTGACATGTGCCATTGCATGACATGGTCATTGTCCCACTGTTCTCACATCCCCAGCTGTCGTGATTGTGCAGTATACCAATACTGGAAAAAACCTGGTAATCATCTCCTGTTGTGCAATGATCATGTCACCAGCAGCTGTGCAGGAGGGTGGAAACACGATGAAGTGCTTCTTTCCTCAGTGCAGCCCAGGAAGAGACCAGCTGCACTGCAGAAGGAAGGCACATGTCCCGAATGCAACCCATCTGCCAGTAGATAGCTGGGTGTGGAGAATAGTGTTTGGGTCCGGCTGCTACTCTAGCAAAGGCACTGCTAGAATGATGTTGGGACATTGCAGGATGCAGGTAAGGTGCGGGAAAGGCCCAAGTCAATGGACTCAAGCCTACATCACCAGAAACTGACAAGGAGAGAATTGCTTCTGCAAACTCAAGACCCTCAATGATACCTGAGACTGCACACCTGTATGGAGCAGTTCAACCCCAGAGTCCAAAAGAGGAGTCTGAACCCACTCCCAGGCCAAGAAATGCCAATGCCTGAAGGCACAAGTTTGATTAGAAGTGACCAGAGGAAATACTTGACTGCTGGGAATGGCTGCTCATGAGTAGGAACCTCCTCAGGAGGTTCTAGCAATGTGAGCAATTATGCTCTAGGTGGGACCAGGTTGCTCAATAAGATAAATCTCCCTTCTGGAATAGTGAAACTGTTCTCGATGATGCCATTGCTCAATCTCTATATCTTGAAACTTTGCTGTGATTGATATGCCCTGCACATCAATTAAAATGGAAATCAAACTATATTATACAAAATGAATTACAGTATAGCAGCAGCTACAATGTTTAAACCAGCCATAACAGCTGTCCCCAAAAGTGTCTTGCCCCAAGGATTTTGCAGGATAAAGTTGGATAGTAGGTACAAATAGAGAGAGGTGAAAGGTTGGAGAGTTCCATGTATCCCATAATACCGATAAGTTTTAAAATAAATATCCTTTCCCCACAAAAAAATACTAGAATATTTCTTTCCAAATCCTCCCAGTGCTAGTTCTTAGGGAACAGAATTTGAAAAATACATCCCCCTGTGCTTTTAAATACCTAGTTTACTATATGCTACCACACAGGTAGCTGGACCTGGACTTATGAGTTCCTGGTTCTAGCCCCAGTCAAGCCAGGAGATTCATACAATGAGTGAAGGTTCCCCACTTGAAAAATGTTCTCTGCAGCTCATAGTAACCTTGGGCCAGCCATACGTTTTCAGCCTGACTTACTTCACAGGGTTGTTGTAAAGTGGGGGGGGAAGCCTTGTATGCTGCCTTGAACTCATTAGAGGAAAGGCAGACTGTACATGTGACTAATCAGTAATAAAGGAATAGTTTATGCATAACTGCAGTAGTTGCATTTGAATATAATTATGAACATGTTACAGGAAAACTCATAAAGCAACAGTGGCAGCAACAGACATCTATATACTGCCAAAGATTTTGTGTGTATGAGAGAGAAAGAGAGGGAGGGAGGGCAAGTTAATATTTGTCAGATTCCAGGCACAGCTGAATACATGCTAAAAATAAATTGTCTTTGTTTCTTTTCTTAATGGCCAGTCATTAAGGCAAACTGTGCAAATGCAACATATTGTGAAGGTTCTCTTAAGAGCTGCTTTCATCTGTCTTTATTATTTATTGGTTCAAGTCAGATGACACATCTGAGCTACTTTATAGCTGGAGGTGAGGGTGATGGAACGCCTGCCCTATAAGACCTTGGAAAGGGCAACTGTAGTTTAAAGTTGTTTATAAATGGTAAATTTCAGGGCAAAGAATGATGTGAAAATAAATTGAGCACACTCCTGAAATGATTAAAAGGAGTACCTTGTGTAAACAGGATACTGCAGTGGGCGAGCTTCTGAAAAGTATGAAAGCCGAAGTTGGCTGTGAATCAGTGCATCCTAGGAGCAGATCATCATAAAGGATTTTTGTTATTGCTCATGGTAGAAAACAGCATTCATTCCGGGAGCAATGGATACAATGTTTAACAATGGATTACCTGCAGGATGTTGATGTTTAACGTTGCAGAAAAATACAAGGTGAACTGATATACCTTTACTAATTGAACAATGGAACAATTCATCACTAACAAAGGAGAAAAAAAAAACACCTCTAAACAGCCTGGGATCTACCTGTCTATGAAACCACTTCTTTCTGTTTATGCTTCAAAATATGATTAGGGCTCTGTTGAAACTAGATACACTAGTTTCATGTTAGTTGTTGTGAACATTGAAGAATACCTCCCAGTTTAGCATATTTTGAAGCATGTCTCCATTTTTCTTTTCAACTTTTGAATAAATCACAGTTCCCTGTGACATACAAGTGAGGGAACTATGGTTTGTTTAAACTATAGGTAGTGAGAACAAGCTGGATTCAGCTGTGCTTTTAGATTCTGGGTTGTTCTGAACTACATTTGAAACCAGCTACTGTTTCTATGCATAGGGAACTGTGATTAGTTTTGAACTGGATGGAAATGCCTCCTGTCCTATCCTTTGGCATGCAAAAGAAGTGTTAGAATAGTAGAGCATGAAAACTGAAAGATCATCATGACTCTTCTATTATATCCTTTTGTCTGAACCAGGGCATGATCTTGCAAAATGTTGTGGATGCTTAAAAATACAATCCTGTGACCCAATGGAACCAATCAAATCAAATCTTCCCATGGACAAATGAGGGCTGGGACTATGAGAGCAAAGATGACAAAGAATCAGCAATAGACAGGAAGGGGAAAGGTGTTCTGAGCTGCCTGGAGCCAACGTACACGCTTAGTGAAGTAAGTACTATCCCGTAACTACTCTTGCTGCTTATGGCCAAAATCATGTCAGTACCATGCATGTGCATAAGTGTGGTTTATACATGTGTGTATCTATTTTTGGATGTGGTTCAGTAGCTGTTCTGTAGCCCTTTGCACATTATCCCAAACTCTCCCTTCAAACTCTGAGATATGCTGCTAATGTTCTGCTTAGCAGTGAGGACAGGATTGAGAGGCAATTCTCAAGAGGAAGATGTGGCTGGTCCCATTTCAGGGGATGAAGTAAGATAGATGTGTGAGTGCACCCTCCTTATCCTTCCCCCTGGAGGCCAGATCAGCTGCTTCTTCATCACCAGAATAGCCTCCCCATTCTGTCACCTTTCCACTGGTAAGCCATAGCAATAGCATTTCCCTATGGAGCTTGAAAGTTGCCAGGTGGAAAGAAACCATGGTACTGCCCTGGTGGAGCATTACACTCCGCCTGGTTGATGTAGGATCTCGCTCATCATGTTATTAATTTTACTAGTTATAAATTTGTACCTAGTACACCAAAGACCCAGCATCATGTAGTGGTTTGAATGTTTGACTACAACTTTGGAGACCAGGGTTTGAAGCCCCATTCAGCCATGGAAATCCACTGGGTGACTTTGGGAAAGTCACATTCTCAGCCTCAGACAAAGGCCATGCCAATCCTCTCTGAATAAATTTTGCTAAGAAAACCCTGTGATAGGTTCATCTTAGGGCCTCCACATGTCAGAAATGACTTGAAGACACACAACAACTCCAAATTTCAGGCAAGCATAACAGAAAGTGAGGGAATCCAAGTCCAGAATTGAAATACATGAATTGAGCATGACATAACACATTACAAGCATATAAAACTTATTAAGGCTCTGATGGAGTCAGGTCTCATTTCCATGACAGGATTTGTTATCACTCTTAAGAAGCCTGAGGCAAAAAGCACAATCCAGGACAGGTTCAGGTCAAGTTCCAAAAACAATTCCAAAAACTCCTCACAAGAGGTGGAAAATGCAGTCCACCATTCATCCATTGTCAGGATTGTGCTATGAGGCAGGATGATTCATCTCTACAATTTTTCTCCCTTCTGATGTGCTCAAGTGGGACGGACAGTAAAATACCAAGGCACAGCTGCCAGTTTCCTGCATTCAGGCCTGCTGTAGATTTAAACCAATGCCTCTTACTCTTGACAGATCTCTTTTCAAAGTTTGTGTCTTTCTAAAGTCTCTTCAAAGGCTGGTAAAATTAGCACAGACATAACTTTTTGGAAGAACTTTCCAGAACCTTGAGATAACAGGGAAGAAGGGTCCAACATCCTGAAGTGGCAAGATGCTCAGAGGCACTGGTACTCCATGTTCTAAGCAGGAGGGCATTTCATTTCACAGTATTGAAGCAACTGCCCCCTTCTGAAACCATTCATTAACTGTTAGTACTTGAAAGGTCTTCTCCATGGCCTTCAACAGGTGGGAGACCTAATGGTTGGAAAGGTGATATTTAATGTATGCTAGTTTCTGAATAATTAAGGATTCTATAAGTGGTGGTGGTTGGTATTATCATTACCATCTTCACATGTATGCTCCCCACTTCTTTCCCCAGAGAAAGTGATCCATGCACTTATTTATTTCACCCTCAGAAGAAGCTTCTGTTTGATAGACTAGCCTTGTTGTTGTTGTTGTTGTTGTGTACCTTCAAGTTGTTTCTGATCTATGGTGATCCTAAGGCAAACCTATCACAGCATTTTCTGAGACTGAAAGTATGTGATGTGCCCAAGGTCATCCAGTGATGACTGAGTAGGGAATCAAACCCTGGCCACCAGGGTCATAGTCCAAGTCTCAAACCACTATACCACACTGACTCTCAGTCTAGCCTTAGAGAGATTATAATGTCCAAGCCTAAAGCTACTCCATGAACCCCATGCTTGAATATGAGTTTGAAGTCCAATGGTCCATCTCAAGCACCAAACTAGAAGGACCAGCACCCCAAATAACTGCTACCCAGTGTAATTTTCATACAGATGTTTGGCCATGCTATTCTTTTCAATATTTTAGAGCAGGGGTAGGTAAAGTGCAAACTATGGGTGGCACTGCAGCCTTTAGAATCCTCAAGTGCAGCCCTGGAAGTCTCCCCAAGCACCTTGGACCTCCCCCAAAATTATTCAAATGGGGACAATTTTCAGGTGATTTTGACCCCCAAACCAGCCAAAGCCCCCCCTACAAAAAAAAAAACTGCTCACAAATGCCACTGCTTGCTTCTCCCAGCCACTCAAAGCCCCTTCCTGACCCCCCAATCATAAAAAGAAAATATCAGTTGACTATCAGTCAAAATGACTGGGGAGAAAATGATCACCATCCCTTATGCAGATACCTAACTGCACTTCAATATATGGGGAACACAAGGGCTTCCAAAAGTTACATGACTGCTATTCTCATCATCCTCAGCCAGCATAGCTAAGGATGACAAATAAAAACAATCACTGTTGAATACCGTCTGAAGAGCCATAAATGGCCCACCTTTGTTAAAGAAATTGGCCTCCAAGTTGCATTGAAGCATAGAGTGTCATAGAGTGGTCAGGCAGGATCTCAGGGTATTAAAAGCATGGGTGAGTTAACTGCTCAATTAGGATTTCTTCACCTTCTTTGTATTCAGAAAACATAGGACAACCATCTATGCCTTTCTTGTTATTCTGAGGTGGGCCAAATGTCTCACAGACAAACTTTTTCCAATGACATTAGTACAAGTCTGTATCATACATAGCTACCTGTGAAGTCTGGAGAAAGTCTTTTGCTGAAATGCCAAATGTTTCTCTCATCCCCAGAGTTTTGGTCAGGCAAGCCATGACTATAAATTAAAAATAAATGAAAAAAATAAATTGGAGTTTACTGTCTAATCCAGACCACTTCCTGCTGTTACTAGCCCCTTGTGACTGTTAGTGATATTCTTCCCACCCCAATGTTCCTGCTGTTTCCTCCATGCCAAGGAGTGGATTGTCAAATGGATTCCTTAACAGCAACTAACAAAAGCATATTAATAAAATTTGAACACAGAGAATGGAAACATTTTTCCTGGGATGTCTCCAGAGAATGATGTACTGTCCACACCCTCCACAATGAGCATGGAGAATTTATCATCCAAAGGGAAGCAAAATTATATTTGGTTCATTACAGAGAGTCTTAACAGAAGGTTTGAGGGACACATTTGCTTTCTGCCATAATGGTTGGAGGGCCCCAATATTTATATCTCTTCATTATGAGAACTGCCACGAATCATTGCTCTTTGCTTCCTGATTAACAAGTTATTAATACATTCAATGACACACACTTTATAACATGACTCCTAAGTTTAATCAGTTTGGTTGCATCCTGGAATTTGAAGTTTAGGGAAGGATATTTAGAAATCTCAGCCAGAGAGCTCTAGTGCCTCGTCATACTGCAAATATCAAGATTCCATAGGATGCAGCCATGACAATTAAAGCGGAATCACAGTCCTATAATTGTATAATGCAAAAGAGCCAATTTCTTCTCAAAAGCATTCTTCCTTTGTCATTTTGCCCTACAATCTGCCATCAATGAAGAAGAAGGAGGAGCAGGAGGAGGGAGGAGGGGAAGGAAGGAAGGAAGGGCCCCATCTTATAGGATGGACAGGTCAATCCCTTTGGAATCCTGGACAGTTTTGGATAAGTTTATTCATAATTCTAATTCATCTCTATCTTTATGTGTGTGTGAATGAAATTCATATTATCTTTATGCATTTTTACATACAGTTTGTATATGTTTTGTATTTAAATGCAGACTCATATTAAGTATGTACATTTCTATGTCGACCGTGGAAACAGATGTGATGGAAATCCGTGTTAAACTTTTTCGGCTGACAACTGTCTTGCCAAAGCCAGGACAGCATGGGGATGGATAAGGCTGGAAAGAAATATTGCCTTCTGCACAAGATTGCACCATACAGAAACTTGGGCTCAGATCCATCTATAGTCATGGACAACTAGCTCGTAGCTCTTGGTCTGAGACACAGCTTGGGTAAATTACTTTTGGGGACTATAGCTCCCAGAATCCAAAGTCCCTATGGCTTGTGCCCATGCTTGTTGGTGGCTTCTGGGAGTTTTATGCTCCAAAAGAAACTCATCTAAGCTGTGGTTTTGGACATGGTGTACACTTCCATTTACATCAAAAGATACATCCATTAAATTTAGTTGAGGTTGACACGTGGATGTGCATTCAAGTCTGTATGGTTCTGTAGGCACTTGTCTGCATTGGCATCAGGCAAGCTGGCAAGAATAAAATGTCTTATTTCAGAGGCACCGGACTTGGATAGCATTCCAAAAATTTAGAAAGTTCAGAAGGAAAGGAGAAAAAAAAACAAGAGGACAAAAGGATATGATGAATGATAGTTCTGTTGCTTAAACCACCATTCCAAGAACATACGTTTTAGCGAGCACAGGATCCAAAAAGCCACCCACTCAGCCTCTAATCTTGCTAGATGAAGCTATATTACATAGTAATGCCTTTTTCCTTCAGTAATTGTTTTTATGGTCAGTTGGGTTGCCAATTTATTAAAGAGCAGTACTTTCCTTTCCATTTTGGAATTAGCAGAAAGTTTTATTAATGATACGGTCGTTACTGTTCCTGGCATTAATGTAGCTGCATTTTGCTGAAGTAATAATAATAAATGGCTAGGGGTTTTTTTCCTCCCAGCATGTGGACTGTGCTCTCTCTCTCTCTCTCTCTCTCGCTCTCTCTCACACACACACACATATTTATTTTCTCAGAATGCAGTGTTGTAAATGTGTGTGTCTAAACTTTAGTCACCATTCCGTCTCTGACTCTACTAATATAAAATATACATTGAGGCTACTCGTGAGACCCAGAAGTTTCTTCTCTAGAAATTCCTCATAGTCAAAGAAGTTAAAGAATTTGCCCCAGTTATTGTCAGTAGATTGTGCTGAATGTGTCACATGAGGCAGAAGGGGACAGGCATGATTTAGTGTTCCCATATCTCAGGGTGCCAGATGAAGATTCAGAGAATGTCTGTGTTTCTTTGGATTGTCAAGCACCACTAAATGAGGAGAATGTTTTTGTTTTCATATGTGAGATGATTTTCAAACCTGGGTTGCTCAATGCACCCCATTCCCAGCTGGTGTCAAAGCTTAGTGGCTCAGTACAGGAATGTGTGCTTATATTATACAGGTGTACATCCATTAACAAAAGGCCAGGATGTAGTGGTTTGTGCTTTGGAGAACAGGGTTTCAGTCCCTGTTCAGCCATGGAATCCTAGTAAGTAACCTTGGACAAACCATACTCTCTCAGCCTCAGAAGAAGGAAAGGGCATATTCTGCCAAGAAATCCCCATGATAGGTTTGTCTTATGGTCACCATAAGTTGTAAATGACTTGAAGGCACACAGCAGCAGCAACAACAACAACAAACAAACAACAACAGTTAATGAAGTCTTCCTGAACATTTCTTCTTTAACAGAAAATTTGGTATCAGTATCAGAAATAACATGAAAAAATATGCCAGAAAAAAAGAAGTGCAGTGCAATGTAGCTCACCAAACTTTTTATTCAAAACTAACAATATGCATATGTGAAATGAAACAACCAGATCATAAATGCCTTGCAGCAGTAAACAAAATCCTTTTAGAGGACTCTTATAACCTTCTCCCAAGATGCTTTCAGGAAAGATTTCTTCCTTCACCAGCTTCCCCTTTTCTTCTGAGTTCCATTTTGGTGGCCAAACTCATAGATGCACTTTAATGTGCTGGCATAGCTAGTGAGGCAAGCTAATCTGCGTTCCCCTTTTATCTTTTTTTGTTGTGCACTCATGCTCTTCTTAAGCCCTGCTTCAGCATCCTCCCAATACTGATGCCTCCATAAATTTTCCAGTTTGACAGAGGATAAGAAGACTTTGGCCATTTCTGCATGGTGTCACTGTCCCGTTATGGGGACACATTGGCAGCAGTCCAAGAGTTGTGCTTTCACACAATCTCATAATGGTCCCACTACCAACACATTCCCACCTGTCACGAACATGAGGTATATCATTAATGGAAAAAATCTGTTAACGGCCCATGATCCTATGACAATCCTGTCACTGGCAGCCATACGGAATGAAAGGAAGTGCAATCTACATGCTTCCTTCACCAGTGCAGCACAGGAAAGGGTCTGGCTGCAGTGCGGAAGGAAAGAGTGTGTCACTCATGCTCCTGTCCACAGGCAGCCAGCCAGGTGTAGAGGAGAGTGTTGGGGACAAGCTCCCATCCCAGCAAAGGTGCTGCCAGGATGACACCAGGACAACAGTGGGAAAGGGTGAGGTGCAGAAATGGCCTTTGTAAAAAGAGGCTTTTTTGTCAGGGGCTTTGTTAACTGAGGTATGCCTGTACTTGCACAATACTGGTGCATGAAGAAGGTAGGAGAAGGGAGGGAAGGGGAATGGTCTCTCTGCCCTTGGGCTCATTATGCCATTTGGAGCAAGAAGCACCAAATGTGGACCACCAATGATGTGACTGGTGAGCCTTGCTGTTGCAAAAGCCTTGAGGACAATGGCGCCAACCCTGGAGGAGGCAAAACCCTAAGGTAGGATGAAAGCCTTCCAAAATCTCTGGCAGCAGGACAAAGGCCTTGAACAATCCCCATGTGCACAACCGGTGAGGCTGTGTGGGATGAAAACCCTAGAGAAAATGGGCACATTTTGTTTGCTGTTGGGCACATTTTGCTGCCTTCTGAACAAATGCCACCCTCCTGCCCCTGACTCTGCATTCCTGTGTTACTTGTTTAACCAGCTTTAATCAAATTCTGTGCTCATTTTCATGAATTTCCTTTATGACTGTTTCCACAATCAGTTGACCCAGAAACCGGTCATATCCATCACTTAATCCCTGGATCTGAAATGTTACAGAAAGGAACCCCTAATGATCAGGCTGCAACCTAATTGGGATACCTCCTACATAATTTTTCAAGGTTGGAAGGAAACCCTTGACAAGGAAAAAAAATCATCCAAGTCTCAGAGATTTCTTATTTTGCCTGCTCTTTGCCTGGTCCTATGCATGCCATACAATGAAGAGCGGAATGGATAACACTGCTTCACAGCTATCACTAACTGTTCTCAGAATCCAATGAAGGTTTGAACCTCATTGGTTAGCCCCAACTGGAGTAGGTATGTTGTATCAATTATTGAATGTCATATCAACGTAAAGATAAATCTTATTAGTTCAATGGTTCTACTCCAGTCAGGACTAAAAATAGGATTCAAGTCCATGTGAGAAGCATACACTTGCAGAACTCCACATATATCATAAACTGAATATGTCTGTTCAACAATGACCAGAAAGGTACAACCACATTACAACAACAGGATTTAGGCAATGAAAAAGAAGACAGGGAGGGAGGGAAAAGAAAGACAGGACAGCCACTGGATGTTCACAGTAGACCAAGATAGACAGTCAGCTATAGTGACCTGGTGGGGGAACAAGGGACAAAGATCATCCAGAGCCTTATCACACTGCTCCTTTATGCCATGTTATTCTGTTTGAATTCTACTCCAGCCATTCTTGTGAGAATAGCTGACCGCTGATTCTATAGCCCCCTTGCTGCATTTGTGCTTAAATAGTGGTATTTAAACAGTTTGTTCATCCACATTAAGGCATCATTACAGACTCCATTGCCCTGCCCTTTGCCCTTGGTTACTGTAGCTGTAATTGTGCCATGAGGTCATGATGCTCTGATGCTACCATCTCATGATGGTACCACATCATGATGGAAGCCATGCCCTGTGAGGATAGACTTAGAGAGCTGGGTATGTTTAGTCTGCAGAAGAGGAGGTTAAGAGGGGACGTGATAGCCATGTTTAAATATTTGAAGGGCTGCCATGTAGAGGAGGGAGTAGGCTTGTTTTCTGCTGCTCCAGAGACCAGGACAAGGAGCAATGGATTCAAGCTGCAGGAAAGGAGATTTCACCTGAACCTCAGAAAGAACTTTCTGACGGTCAGGGCTGTCTGGCAGTGGAATGTGCTGCCTCGGAGTGTAATGGAGTCTCCTTCTTTGGAGGTTTTTAAGCAGAGGTTGGATGGCCATCTGTCGGGAGTGCTTTAAGGGTGTTCCTGCATGGCAGGGGGTTGGATTGGATGTCCCCTTTGGTCTCTTCCAACTCTACATTTCTATGATTCTATGATGCTATGACCCTCCAAAAAAAAAAAAGAAAAGGAAAGGAAAGGGAAAAAGAAGAAAAAACATTGCTGTGAGATATCTCCACTTGAACTGGTTACTGAATTGTTGCTTGAAAATGGGTTGTTAAAGGGGGGGTCATTATTTCCACTTTGAAAAATAAACACATTCTCACTGACTCTGCAATACAGCACAGCACCATAGTACCTGGAGAGCAACAGGTTTGTGCAATAGGGCTGAGGCAAAAGCAGGACTAATGCATTGCTATGACAGTATAACACAGTGGTGTGATAAGACCCTCAGTCTCCTTCCTCTCACTCTTCACAGTTATAAGTAATGTAAAAATTATAGAATCATAGAAGTGGAAGAGACCACAAGGGCCATTGAGTCCAACCCTCGCCATGCAAGAATATACCATCAAAACACTCCAGACAGATAGCCATCCAGCCTCTGTTTCAAAACCTCCAAAGAAGGAGACAGGAAGTTCTTCCTAACATTTAGGTGGAATCTCTTTTCCTGAAGTTTGAAGCCATTGCTAACTATCATTATCTCTGGAGCAGCAAAAAACAACCTTGCTCCATTCTCCATATGACATCCCTTCAAATATTTAAACATGGCTATCATGTTACCTCTTAGCTTTTTCTTCAGGCTAAATAGATCTAGCTCCCTAAGCTGCACCTCATACAGCATGGTTTCCAGACCTTCTACCATTTCGGTTGCCCTCCTCTGGACAGATTCCAGCTTGTCAATGTCCTTCTTGAATTTTGGTGCCCAGAACTAGACACAGTATTGCAGGTGACCAAAGGAGAATACAATGGTACTATTACTTCTCTTGACCAAGACAAATTCTCATGAAGATGTGTCTTCATAAATCAGTTCAGCTAAGAAAGGTAATAAGGCAAACAGCTACATGTTTATAATTACAAGTGCTTGTTCATACTTCAAGGCTTCATAATAAATAGAAACAGAAGTTGATTTTTTTAAAAAAATAATAATGACTCTTAGCATGTTTTAATCACACTGCTGACAGTTAAAAATATGACATCAAACAGTTTCTCTAGTAATAAGTCTCTATCATTCTTGTGTGCCTTCAAGTCATTTCTGACTCATGGCAGCCCTAAGGTGAACCTCACAGAGTTATCTTGGCAGAATTTGTTCAGATGGGGTTTCCCTTTGCCTTCCTCTGAAACTGCAGGAGTGTGACTTGCCCAAAGTCACTCAGTGAGTTTTCATGCCTGAGTGGGGATTCAAACCCTGGTCTCCCAGTATCCTAATCCAACACTCAGACAACTACACCCCAGTGGCTTTCTTAAGGAATATGCATCTATGCTTTAAAATAACTAAATGGCATTGCTAAGAGTTGTAATAGCTCATGTTCTTTTAGCCTTTCTTGCTTATTCTGAGAACTGAAATTGCTGTGTACAAAATAGGAAGAGAATGCTTTCCACTTCACATTTTATAGTTAAAAATTTGCCTCATTACATAGCAAGGGGGTGCTCAGCCCATAATTTCCCAGATTAAAAGGGAGCAACAGGATTTATAGGTGAAAGAGGATTACAGTAATCTTCATAGTAAAGCAATTGAATTTGCATCACTGGTTATAATGACAGAAGATGGAAATAATAGTTTATTCCAGATTGGAGTGGAGTAAGGTATATGAACATGACCTTCTATGGGTCACCAGAATAGATATGTGGTCACATAAGTTCTTTTGCCTTTCTTCCCTTCATAAACAAGCACAGACGCTGCAACTTCAATTCTAGCAGAGAACTTTAAGATATTACTCTTCCAAACTACAACTCCTAGAATTCTCCCCCCCGCCCCCATCATCTGTTACCATAACCTACTACCTCTCCTACAAGATGATGGAAGCCATGCCCTATGATTTTCATAAATTGGAGTTATAAATAACCAGAAAACATGATCAGGATCATGCTGGCTGGAGAACATGTTTGGGGTTATGCTGTCTGGAGACATGTTCAGGGTCATGAAAGTTCAGATAGAATTATGCAGAAAAGCCAACACTGATGGGTTTGTGCTAATCCCAGATTAGTGAGCAATCAGAGACCATCCCTCAACCTTACTCTACAGAGATGTTCCCTATACACCCTACCTGACCAAACATTAAGAGATTGTCATGAGTTCCATCAATGTTTTGTCACTCTGGAGTTCAGCAATCAGCTCATTCCGGACCTCCTTTTCAGTCTCATGGAAAAGCCAATATGGTTTTGTCAACACACCCCTTCAGGGTGTGAAATAGGGGATAAAAAACCCTAGCTTCCACCCCAGCCAATTGTAGTATGTAGAATTTAGTCTAGACTGTCACTCCTCCATGCTACCCTCAGATACTGTCTGATACTGTGGACCTGCTTCCTCAAGACTACTAGCTATCACCCTTTCTAACCCTAACCTGTCTCTATCCAGCCTTTCTTGCATCACTTTCTTATAGCCTTTGTGGTTCTTAAGTATGTGATTTCTCATGTGTTTGTCAATTCAGATAGAATGCTTTGTTTAATTTTAACTCGGGTCCTCTCTACAATTAGTACTGGTATACATAGGTGAAAAGATCCAGCAGTTGAGGGGGCTTTCTTGTCTTGTCCTCAGTGGAATCCTTCTGGTTAGTCCAACTAAAGAAGAACCAGTGTATCACTTGTTAAATGGTAAGTTAACACATAGGCCGTTTCTGCACAGCGATGGGTGATCACGGTTCCAGGAGCTGTGCTTTTGCATGACATTGTGGGCAACTTGTTGCTATCCCACCGCCAACTGCCCTAACCCTCCTGTATCATGTCCTGTGTCAATAACAGAAAGAGTCCATTATTGACCCCCTAAAGAGTGACCATCCTTTTACCTAGTGGTGTGTGGTTCCTCCATCATACCAGCTCCCATTGTCAATCCAGGAGCCCTGACACATGGATGCACAGATGCACCCAACACTACCCAATAAGAAAAGAAGCTCTGGAAAAATCAGGTGTCATGGAATGAGAAAAGGAGAAGGCATTGCTATGGATGCCATAATGCAGGAGAAGCAGCAATGTTGATGCCACTCCTCCTCCACTGCCAAGGGACAGTACAGAAGGAAGTGCTGGAAATATGCTCCTGTCCCTGGACTGGCAATACCAGGATGTCCACAGATCATCCTGGCATTAGGCGAGGTGCAGAAATGGACACAGGTAAAGTTTATTTATTTATTTTATTTACATCCCTTCTTTCTCCCAAAACAGGATTTAAAACTGCTTACTAGCATTTAAAAGAAGTACAACTAAAAAAACCCATCTTTAAAAAAAAGAAACCACAGTTCTGTTCAAGAAATGCAAGAATGGTTTTTAAAAAGCACAACCACAATTGGAGACCAGTTACTTGGGCCATTTCCGCACTAGCCTGTTATAGCACGATGATTCCACCCTCAACATCCTCTGGAATCCTGGGGTTTGCAGTTTCGGGAGGGGCCGGCCAGCCCCTCCCGAAACTGCAAACCCCAGGATTCCAGAAGATGTTGAAAGTAGAATCATCACGCTATAATAGGCTAGTGCAGAAATGGCCTTAGTCATGTAACTATCTTATTTAGGTAGCTAAGTAGCATCTCCTGGCCTGACCCTCCCCATCATCCTGCCTTACTGGGCAGCAGCCACTACACACAACAGAGGGCTCTTCTGCTATCAATCAGGATGCAGCAGACTGACGTTCCCTCCCATGAACGATCTCCAGTGTGATAGTTGGAAGCAGGATCCTTCTCATAATTTCTCCTCACACTGGAGATAGTTTGCAGGAGGGGTTGGAAACATCACTCTGCTATACCTAAGTCACCAACAGAGGGGATCACCATCACTTGCAATAGTTGTTGCCCAGTAAGTCAATATTGGGAGAATTTTATGATCCCTATGTATTCCTTACACTATAGCTTTCACATTCTCCCCTATGAACCAGCCTGGGCTTTGAAATCTGCTGGAGAGGCCCTTCTCTCTGTTCTACCACCTTCACAGGTGCATTTGGTGGGAACACAGGAGAGGGCCTTTTCGGTAGCTGCTCCCAGGCTCTGGATCTCCCTTTCCCAGAGAGGTCAGACTAGCACCCTTCATGTCTTCTTTCTGTAGACAATTAAAGACATTTTTATTTAGGCAGGCATTCAATATGGGATCTTTGCCTGGCTGAAGAAAGGTGACAGTTGCTTTTAAGTGTTTTTTTTTATTAGTTATTTTTAATATGTATTCTAATTTTGTTTTAATTATTACTTACTTGTTTAATTTGTGTTTTAACTTTTGTATGTTATGGTATTTTAACTATGGCCCTTTCCACAGGAGGAAGCTGTGCCATTGTGGGGCCAAGATGGCAGTGGTTGGCTGGTTGTGCTTCTGCATGATGTCATCACTGGCCTGCCATCATCTAGCCCCAAGTGGCACGTACGTGCAGTATTTGCAGAACAGAAAAAAATCCATGTTACACCTACCATTGTGTGGCACTGCCACCCTTTCCGGCCGTGCAGAAGGGAAGGAGTGCACTGGCAACACCTCCCTCCCCAGTGCAGGAGGAAAGAGGCAGGGCCAGCACACTCTCCTACACAGCAAACTGGTGAGATGCAGAGGAGAGCATTCCTAGTGCCCTCCCTTCTCTGCCGGGGCTGCAACAGAAGGTCTTGCCAGAGCCCTGTCATGCAGAAATGGCCTATGTTTTCTTTTTCAAAAGTACTGTAAGCCACTTTCAGTCTTTCCAGGGAAAAAAGTAGGATATAAATAAAGATAATAATAATAACAACAACAACAACAGCAGCAGCAGCAACAGCAGCAGCAGCAGCAACTGTGACTGTGAATTTCAGCCCCAATTCAGAATATAATAAAATGTAGACACAACACCCCCACATCCCCATTAAGAACTTCATTTGCTACAACAAGTTAAAAACCAAAGGTCTACATAAATGAAAGGTCTTTGCCTGCTGGTGGAAAGAGTCCAGAGAGGGGGCTAACTGAACCTCCCATGGAGGAAGGTCCACAACTTGTGACCAGCCACTGAGAAAGCCAATTGATTCAATGACTTGTATTCTAAACAGGATGAACAGTAGGATTTAGGCCAATGTGACCCTTTCCTTCTTTCCTTGAAGGCAAAAGCTTTATTCATCCTCCTGGATTACCCCCTGTATTTCTTCAAAGAACCTTGAGAAACCAATATATGAATTTCTGTACTATAGGAGGGGCTATGTATTTTCTTCTTCTTTTTTCCTCTTTTAGACATTTTGGTGGGAACTGAAGCTGTCTTACAGGTTCTGGGAGAAATGTTCCCATTATTCCTGGCAGTGTTTAGAGGGGAAAAAATGTGGGTAACCACTTCAAAAGTGCTTTGCTTTAATTTTCACTTTTCAAAATAAGCATGATTCCCCTGGCATTGAGTAGGCAGCAATCTCCCTCAAGCTTCCTAGTGTCATAAATTAAAATATTCTATACTTAGGCTAGGATAATAATGAAAGTCCTTTGATCTTACTCTAATTTCTAATAGCACCAAATGCAGCAAAGCTCAGCACGTCATCCTCATTAACCAGAAACACAACACCGCAAAATCAGTTCCTCCCACAACTCAGAATTCCTCCTTTATGCCTGAAGATGTAGAATCGTTGTCCTCCAAAAATATAGCAGCCAAAATCAATGGAGGAAAAAAATATATCAGATTCAATGAGAAGAGTCTTCTACAGTAGCAAAAGATTTATTGAGAAACACTGGAAGTTTTAAATCTAAATAAGTCATTTTTACACACCCTGATATTGTTTCACCAGGGGAATCTTTCCATGTGTTTCCAAAACAGCACAATCTAGGCAGAAGTTGATAGGGAAATAATTTGTTAGGGTGGTTCCATATTTATGGGATACCTTTGAGAAAGATATTCTTTAACCTCCTATCCTCTTGGCTACTGTCTGTGCTCTCCGTTTCTCCTCTTCCAATCCACTGAGCTGCCAGCCCAAGAGGAAATGATAAAGTAGGCACTGCTTCTCTCATGCCCCAAAAGTGCACATAGATACACAAGAATTGTGGGGGAAAGTTGAAATCAGCAAAGTTTTGTATCCCATAGTCCTGTTCAACAGTGGAAAAACTCTCCTGGATCAAAAGCCTTCCAGTGATGGAAGGAGTCACTTTGTAAGAAGATTTGGCTACATCCAACAACTTGTTGAACTTCCTGATATAGTTATTTGGCAGGTACCAAATGAGACCAGAGCATCTAATATAGACATTCTGTGAAACAGAGCTGCAATATTTTTTTAACAAACTGGAACATTAACCATTCTTTTTTTTTTCCTTCTTAAAATCCCAGTTGTCATATTGTATCTTTCTTAAACACGTTCAGTTAGAAAGAAAACCCAACTATCATTTCATACACTGGCTAGGACTGATAGAAGCTGTAGGCCAAAGAATGCTGGATAGCCACTGTTTTCTGTCAATGGGCTAGATAGATTAAAGCTCTGACACAGTATATAAAGAAGCTTCATACGTTTAAACTGGAAATATATTTTGAAATATGTACTCTTTTAAAACATATTCCAGATTACCTGCAGAAAGTAAAATACTAAGGCACTTCATGTTGGTCTGTTCTTTGGTGTGCTCTGCCTATAAATTCTTCCTACACTAAAAATTTCTCAAGATATTTTTTTTTCCAAGAAGGTTTCTAAGATTTCGAATCCTCCACCTTAATGGCCACTCTCACCCCTACAAAAAGGAAGGCAGTAGGTAAGGAATGTTCCCTCCCTAGTCATCATTTTTGGTGGCAACTTCCATTTCGCTCCCACAATACTATGGAATGATGGAACATTGTAAAGGATGGAAAATGGTAGCCAGGATGAAAACTTAGCTGCTATTGGAATGCCAACCTTTGCAGGAGAAGAAAGTAAAAATTGTTGCAGATGGGTGGGGTAGAAAGAGAGATAAATTTCTCTGCTATTGCTATGGTCACCACTAACATCAATAGTGAATCCTACTTCAGGGACACCTCTAGAGAATTCCACTTCCACCTGGAAAATTCAATGAAATGTTCCTTCCAATTTGTGCTTGCAAATAAGGAGGAGAATTTTGCATATGGACTCAAATTTTCCTGGGCTTGTTAACGAGCTAAACATAGGCCCTTTTCTCATGCCAGTCCTGTTGCGAAATGTCCTTGGGAGCGCTGAGGGATTGTGAGGACCGTTCCACATGATGTCCTCACAATCGTGTGATGCTCCTGAGTCCATTTGACAGTGATCGCGCAGTATATCATTTTTGGCTCATTGCCAAAAATGATGCATGATTGTTCATCCCTCCCATGCCCCACCCGCACTTACCTTGTGTGCAGAGCCTCCAGACACACAGCCATCATGCTTCCTCCCCCAGCACAGCCTGGAAAAGTGTCCGGCTGCACTGTGGAAGGAAGGAGTGGAGCCCTCATGCTTCCTTCAGCCCAGCACGGATCTGGTGCGGAGGGGAAGCGGAGGGGACGTGAGTGCCTCTCGCAAGAGGCTTCTCGTGTGATCCCCTCACGATGACACTGAAATAAGCTAAGATGCTAAAAGGGCCATAAATGAACTAAATGAACTAAAGACACTAGATTCAAAACCAGCAGTGGCATGTACTGAAGAGATAAATTCATTTTAAAAAAAACATAGAAGTCTCCTAGAAACCCAAAGTACTTGCCTAACTACAGTGGCTGGCACACTTATTCACAGGTGAGCCTGCATATAATTTCTACCCTAGTTCTACATTCGCATATTTAAGGATGGGGCATAATAGATATTAAAGTGGAGAACAGTAGAAAACGTCAGCAAAACCAAAGATTTTTCTTTTAATTGAGACAATGAATGCAAACTTATTTAACCAATACACAGAGCTGTTTCCTTCTGGGACGCAGTTCCATCACCGCAGAGTTTCACACTAATTAATCAGAAAAAGCACACTCAGCATTTGCTGAGTACAATACAAAGATCAGGGTTTTGCCTCATGACATTTCCCTCCAATTCCACCCCACAACTCCCACCACTGTTGTAGAGGTGTTTGTTGCATGATTCGCTAGTCGTAGCTGGTTTGTTTTTTGTCAGGTCACTGCCCGAGTCAGGTCAGGGCTTGGCTTGGCTCGGAAACAATGTCCTCATTCAAAGTGGCCCCACGAGAGACAGTGCAAATGTTCAGCTTGTCAATTAACAAGAGAAAGTGGGTCACGTCTCCACTGGAAAACCTCGAGCGCTCATGTTTCCATTTTAAAATGGAAAGAAATGAGAAAGCCAGCATTCTGAAGACATCACATAAAATTCAACTCCTCTTACGAAATAGTGGCATGAAGTGTCCAAAGCAATGTACTTTTTGGAAGGAGGAGGAGGAGGAGGAGAGAGCAGACCCAAAGGAGAAGAATAGACCAGGCCTGTGATTCCTGATGGAATTCCTTCTCTAAGATGAGCTTTCCTCCGCATTAAGATCTCGTAGCTGCAAATGACCACAAAAGCCTATTATTTGTTTGTTTGATTGGTTGACTGATATTCTTCTCCCAAAAATGAGACTGAAGATAGTTAACAACCAAATGAATTAACCTACAGGTTACATCGTACAGCAGATTAATTAAAACAACTGAATTAAAAAATATTTTAAAGTCCCTTAGAAAAGAAAACAGCACTACCCAGATTCTTCTCCCCATAGATCCATTCATTGGCTGCCAATTCAAGCCGGTGCCTGTTTCAGACTTTTGGTTCTGGTATTCAAGGCTTTGGGTTCCAACGTCCCTCAGTACCTCACAGTTTGGCTAGTATGGTGTAGTTCCATCCAGGAATTTAAGATCTACAGGCAAAGGATTATTGTCTGTTTCATCAATGCATGCAGCTCTGTCAAAGCTGCGAGCCTTTCAAGATCTGGTTCTATATTTGTGGAATGGTTTGCTTTTGGACCTTCAGTTGGAGGAGAACCTCACCCGTTTTCATAAAGTGTTGAAAACCTTCCCATTGGATTTACCAGCTTAAGCAACTGAGTTGTGTTTAAGGTACTGAGATGGGTAGCAATTGGTGGGATGTTGGGGATTTCATTCCATATATTGCTATAGTATTATGTTTATTGTCTTTGTCCCTGACTGTTTATGTTGATGTTCCACCCTTTGGTGGAAAAGGCATTATAAACAAACAAGCAAACAAACAACAACAAAAATAATAGCTTATATAGCAATCTGGCTTCACCATCAAAGGCTTGCCTGAATAAAAAGATTTTTGCCTCTGATTCTAAAATAAGTGTTGATGCTGCTTTGCAAGTTAATTCTGATGTATGACAATTCAATTCCAGGGTTTTCTTGGCATTTTTTTTTTTTTCAGAACAGGCTTGCCATTGCTTTCCTTTGAGGCTGAGAGAGCATGATTTGCCCAAGATGTCTTACTGCAGTTTAGACCTACTTGGAGATACCCCCAGATGTCATTTTGATATCAATAATTTGGCTCTCTTCTACCACCCCTCTCCACGAGTTTGTGAGGCCCCCGGACAAGCACAGAATTAGTCACAGCCACTAATTGCTGAACATTCCATTCTCCACCCAGGCAGGCCAGAAACAGCCAGATCCTTGCTTTAGGACACCTCTCTGCAAACAACCTCATTATGTATTCATGCTGTTTACAAAGGACTCCCTGCCCTGAGCAGGCAACCTGGCAAGCTGAATACTCAACTGCCAAGCACTGAGCATTTGCATACTGGCTAACTCTTTGTCAATTTGGACTTAACTTAATCATGCTAAATTCTGACCTTTCCCAAGCTTTGTCCTGTTCCTAAAACGCATTGTTTTCCCCAAGTATGGCATAGCCTGCAGTTACTTTTCTCCCTATAAAAACCCCTGATTCTGAGACCTTCCTCGGATTGCTCCTGAGTTCCAGACCACCTTGCTGCTGCTTTGCTTGGCAAGCTTCCTCTCAGCTCCACATGCTGAGCCACATCGAACCCCAGCGCCACTCTCTATCTTCTTTCTGGGCTTCAGGAACAGGTTTCATATCACCTGAATCAACTATCCCTCTGAAAATCCCGCTATCATACTCAAACCTTTATTTTCCTTAGTTATCTGTGTGCGTGTGTTGCTTACATTGTGTGCCTGTATTTAATAAAGATCATTCATTATTTCCAACACAGTTTGCTTCTTGACTTGGCCTGACCCCGTAAACATTGGGTTACAAGATCCTGCTGCGTTACCCTGCTTCTTGTAGTGCCAACCAGTGCTCTTGACTAATTTCCCTATCTTGTGTAATTGTAAGGTTATTTAGATGTCCCTCCCGGGACCCCCAGTAAACAGGGTAACAGATGACCCAGTGGGTTTTCCTAGTTGAGCGGGTCCTACTTCAGCACTCAAACCAGTACACTGCACTTGCTCTGGTGACACTGCTAATAGAGTTTTTTGTGTCTGCATTATAACCACACAGTGGTGGAACCATCTTCCACAAGAAACCTGCCACATCCCATTGACATGGACCAAGATTTTTAAAATATTTTATTCAAATGAACTATCAAATGCTGAACATGTGAAACATGGTTTGTTACTTTTTCCTTTAGATCTTTTTCGATAACATTGTTCCCAGTCTTGGGAGTATTTTTAAGAAAGGTGAGTTCAAACTTTTCTAAATTAAAAAAATAATGCCCATACTTCACATGCAGTAGTGGCCAAGGTTCTTTCTCCACTTGAGGACTCTGTCTCCGACTGCTCTGAAGCAAAGCCTCAACGTGTTTGAGTCACTCTGACAGAAAGGTATAGATCTTATAAACTTAAGCAACTATGCTGGAGTAGGTGGTATGTAGTCTGTGTGGCAACAGTGCAGCAGGGTAAAATGGCCATAGGGACTGTGGCAAATGGGGAGGACAGCACAGGAAGTCCACCCCCTGTGGCTGCTATGCACTGCAGCAAAAGTGCACTATGCCCCTGTGATGGATATTGCACTGGTGTAGATACCAGCAGGATTTCAGCCAAAGACTGGATAGACACTGTGTAAAGCAACATGGTTTGCAAAAAGTGGGTAGTGTTGCCCTCCACAGAGTTAACCATGCCCAAATGCCTAGATCAAAGGATAGTTCCTCATACTCCAGTCATTGGTTGTGTGTGCATATAAGATACCATGAATTGTTACTTATCCAAGTACTAACCAGGACTGTTACTGTTCAGCATCCAAGACTGGACAAGATCAGAGACCCTTTCACATTGCACAATTGTAGCACAATGTTTCCACTGTAATTGCCATGGTATATTGCCATGGCTGCATCCTGTAGCCACCCTGTTAGCATTGCAGTTTGGTGGGGCCTGGAGCCAGCATCTTTTAAGTATCTGAGGAACCTACATTCTTACACTCAGGCCTGTAAACACAACCAAGGGGAGCATGATTTGCTGCCGCTTATGCTTTGCCACTGAAGCTGTGGCCTTATGTTTCTTGCCTCTGCCTAGGGTACAGTATACACTGTAGCTAATAATACGAAGACCTGAAACAAACACCAAGGATGTTTAGATGTTTATCAATCACACCTTAAGTCTTAAAAATAACTTCTTTGAGATCAGTCCCATCAATAGAGTCTACTTCCTTTCAGATGTGCTTTGGGGAAAGCACAGACCAGCAAAAAAAATATTGAAAGCCTACTCAGGCCCTTTTTATCCTTTGAAAATTATAAGGGACTAGTTATTTGCAAGTAGCAAAACATCCCACATTCAAAAGAGTATTAGCTCTCCCTTTAAAAAATACACAAAAATTAAGGTTGTTATAGAATTCTAAGGTGACACTTAAAGGTAAATTTGGAGTTTCCTGTTTGGTTAAACTATCCAAGACATTTGGAAGGAAAATATAATAACATTTGCAATATGGAGATCAGCATGTTTCTCCATTACATCAATAGACATGTTGTTCAGTTTCCAGTGCTGTGACTGTCATACCTCTGTCAACATCAGTGGAGATCCTCTTGGGAGTTCTAGACTAAAAGCTATGCAACAGATAAAATCAGTAAGACCTGAGACTAGAATTGCCACTAAAATTCCCCTAAAGAAAAATTTTCTAGAATGAATTTGAAGAATTGAATTTTGAAAGATGCAAAATAATTTCATTTAAACTAACCAAGATTCTCAGGCAGCCCTTACAACCCTCTTTAGACCAGGAGTCCTTTCACACTACATAGTTACAGCACAATGATTCCAGGTTGACTGCAGGGCTGTATCTTAGGGAAACCCAGGGTTTCTAGTTTGGTGAGGCCCTAGAACTCCCTGGGTCAGGATTCTAATGGCCCCCCTCTAAACTGCAAATCCCAGGATTCCATAGGAAAGACTCACAGCAGTTAAAAGTAGAATCATAGCACTATAATTGTGTAGCGAGAAAGGGCTCCAGGGCTGGGAACGTCTTTCTTTCTATTTAAGCATGATTTTCAAGATTGGGCTACAGATGGGAGCCGCACCTCCAAACAGGCAAAACAAAAAAGGGGAGGGGGACAGAGCAATTGTAATTTTAAATTTTCTTCCACCACCACCGCTTGATGTTATGGTGTACTCCCATTCTTCCCCACTTGATTGCTATATCTGACACCAGCAGCAGAACTTGCCAACAGTTGCCTAGATAGAGGATTGAGTGCAAGACCATTCTGTGTTCAGAACAGGTTAGGGTTACCAGACTGAAAACTGGAGAGGACTCTTGTATCTTCCTTCAATGGTTGTGTAAAAGTGGGATTTGGGGAGAGGGATTGCTTGTCACACACCCATGGAACAAGATGGGCAGATATCTTCACAATTCAGGACTTCTATACACAAAAATACTTGTAGGATTTGTTTTGTTTTGTTGCTTAAGATGTCATTTTCTGTGCAGCAAATAAATTTTCTGAGCAGAAAAAAACCTGACAAAGCTCAGCATTTTAACAGTATTTTTCTGTGCAGAAAACAACATTTCTGCATATACAATGAGTCTCCGGCACAGGGAACAGTATGTTCTGCACAGAAAACAACATTTCTGTACAGATAACAAGTTTCCTGCACAGAGAACAGTGTGTTCTGCACATATAAGTACATTTCTACACAGATAACAAGTCTCCTGCATAGGGAACACCATGTTCTGCACAGAAAACAACAGTTCTGTACAGAAATGTTTTCTGTGCCGAAACTTATGGTTTTCTGCACAGAATATTCCCTTTTCAGTGCAAAATAACACTGTATATTTTCTCTTTACACAAAATCAAATGCTGAATTGCAAATATTCTTTAGAAAGTATTCAGTTTTTGATTACTTTCTCTCAGTGAAGAGAAGAGAGTAAACTTACTTGTTGTCATCTGCAAGAATAAAAATTATGAATATTTACACCCTTGCATTCCAGATTTCCTAGGAAGGGAGTTCAAGAGCCTAGCAGCAGCCATTGACATGGCCCTTTCTCGTGTTTCCACCAGACCCACATTCTCCTATCCTTAGAAAAATCAGAAGTAGTAGAAACCCAAGTATTTATGTGTACTTCCAAGTTCTTTCCAACTTATGGCAACCCTCTGGTGAATCTATCACAGGGCTTTCTGGAGCTAAGAGTGTGTGACCCTCCCAAGATCACCTAATGGGTTTCCATGGCTAAGCAGGGAACTGAATCATTGGCCCTTTTCGCACGGGCTTTCCCGAGCGAAATAGCCCCGTGAGCCGTGCGGGAGTGGGAGCGCCGCTCCACATGACGCACTCCCACTTCCGGCGCTCTCATGGGGCTGCAGCAGCGCGAGCGCGGGGTTTTTGATTTTCGCTTCCAAGCGAAAATCACCCCGCGCTCGCGCAACGCTCCCGGCGCCCACCCGCACTTACCTGTTGTGCGGTGCGTCGGAGAGGCGGCCGGGTAGCGCTTCCTTCCCTCCGCTCCTGCGGAAGGAAGGGGTGGGGCGGGGCGCTTGCGTGACGGATGCGATGGCATCCTGCTTCGCGCGGGTGGGGGGCTGCTCGCGACAGCCTCCCGCTTCGCGCGCACGGGGGGCGCGCGACTGTCGCTCGCTCCTGGCGCGCGCGGGCGGGGGGCGGGCGCGACTGTCGCTCGTTCCTGGCACGCGTGGGGGGGCGGGCGCGACTGTCGCTCGCTCCTGGCACGCGCGGGGGGGTGGGCGCGACTGTCGCTCGCTTCCCGCGTGCGCGGGGGGCGGCGCGAGAGGCTCCTGCTTCTAGCGCAAGCGGGGGATGATGGACGCGCGAGCCGCCTCCGCCTCCGGGACGCTGCCGCTTCCCCGCTTGTTCCTTCACCTGCGGTAGGAACGAGCGGGGAACCGGCAGGCTCTCGGAAGAGGCTTTTCGCGCAAGCCGCCCACCCCGGCTCACGCAAAAAACCTCAGTGCGAAAAGGGCCATTGTCTCCAGGACTATAGTCCAACACTCAAACTCCTACATGATGCTGACTCACTAATAATAATAATAATAATAATAATAATAATAATAATAATAATTCTTACTTATTACTCATAGTCAGACTACATGCTATCTTAAACACCATGGCCTAAATACAGTTGTTAGTCTCAACTAGATTAGATTCACTGAATAAACTTCTTAAGGGTAGATCAGCACGTATGAAAATTCCACAAATGAACTCCCTCGCAGACCTGCGGATATAACATTGTATTTTCCCTAATATTTTGGAAATTGACTAGAAGAGAATTTGCTGTCATTTTCACCAGTGCCCTGAAACCAAGCTCTCTTTCACAGACTTCTCACTCCTTTCATGATTTCCACTTAATTATCAAAGAAGAAATCAAAGAGTTTAAAAGTTAAAGGTCAAGCTCCACCTGTTCTAACAACATCTCATTTTCCAAGATGGCAAACAATGGAGGGAGATAAGTAAGAGCTTATGGCAATTGATGTTTCCAGTGAAGGTAATGAAAGCGCAGCTATGCTTTCACCAAGCATACAAAGAAGAGAATGACAAGGCTAAAAGTGTTTGGATTGTAAGGTTCTGTACACAAAGGAGTGTACAAAGACAAGGTGAAAGGTTGAATAACTAGCTACAGGGTGCTGTTGCTCTCTTGGTCCCTGAAGAACGCAGTGGATTAGAAGTGGTAAGTTGTTAGAATACTTTTAATGGTCTATGACTGAATTTAAAATAATGGGCAGGATTTTATTTAGAACCTTAGAATCATAGGCCTTTTCCGCAACTTACCTGAGTCTGGCGCGATCATGCAGGGATCACATGAGCAGCCTCTTCCGTGAGGCTCTTGCGTCCTCGCTGCTTCTGCTCTGCAGGAGCTGCCTGTCAGCCGGCAGGCAGCATAAGGGCTCCACCTCTTCCTTCCGCAGCTCAGCCGGGTATTTTCCCAGGCTGCACTGGGGGAGGAAGCACAAGGGCTGCAGCTCTGGAGGTTCCACACGCAAGCTAAGTGCGTGTGGGGCGCCAGAGTGATGCACAATCGATGCCTGCTGGCCCCAGCAGCATTGCACGATTGTGAGGACATCCTCTGAAATGCTCCTCGCAATCATGCAGCACTCTGGGGGCCCTTTTGCATGACAAATGCCATGCAAAAAGGGCCATAGAGTTGGAAGAGACCACAGGGGCCATCTAGTCCAACCCCCTGCTATACAGGAACACACATCAAAGCATTCCCAACAGGTGGCCATCCAGCCTCTGTTTAAAAACCTCCAAAGAAGGAGACTCCACTATACTCGGAGGTGGCATATTCTACTGCCAAACAGATCTGACCATCAGGAAGTTCTTTCATCTCTTTTCTAGTAGTTTAAATCCATTGTTCCTTATCCTAGTCTCTGGAGCAGCAGAAAACTAGCCTGATCCCTCCTCGACATGACATCCCATCAAATATTTAAACATGGCTATCATGTCCCTTCTTAACCTTCTCTTCTGCAGACTAAATATGCCGAGCTTCCTAAGCTGCTCCTCATTGGGCATGGCTTCCAGACCCTTCACCATTTTGGTCGCTCTCCTCTGGATGTGCTACAGCTTGTCAATATCCTTCTTGAAATGAGTTGGCCAGAACTGGACACAGTGCTCCAAATGAGGTCTAACCAAAGCAGAACAGAGTGTCACTACTACTCCCTTGATCTAGACACCATACTCCTATTGATGCAACCAAGAATTGCATTGGTTTTCTTGGCTGCCACATCACATTGCTGGCTCATGTTCAGTTTGTGGTCCACCAAGACTCCTAGATCTGTTTCACATGTATTGTTATCCAGCCATGTGTCCCCCCATTCCCCATTTTACTAAAGACTGGAAAGCCAGTATGGTATGGTGCTTTGACTGTTGGACTAGGACTCTGGAGACCAGAGTTCAATTCCCTGTTCTGCCATAGAAACCCACCGGGTGACCAGGTCATACACACTCAGCCCTAGTGAAGGAAAATAGCAAATCTGCTCTGAACAAATCTTATGAAGCTGAAAACCTGATGACACATCTACCTTAGTGTGGCTGTAAGTTGGAAATTACAACAACAACAACATCAACAACAACAACAGTGCCAGGAAATATTAAAAGCACCAAGGGTTACAATTCTATCTAACTAGTAGCTATAGCAGCCACCACAATATCCGCATATCTACTGGAACAAAGTAATCTATGTTCTATGATCACTTACCTCTGAAATGTTACTCTGCTTCACACAAACACTCATACAATAATATTTACATGCTGCTCTTTATCCTCAAGGACTCATGAGGATGTCCAGTTTTAAATTCACAACAGTCCTGTGTGGTAGGCTAGGCTAAAAGACTGCATCAAACTCATACAAGAGGATCTCTTGGAACCTTTGGTGAGTTGGGGTACTGATTCGGGTGGTCCACACCAGGGGGTTGATGAATCTGGATGGATTTCTGATGGCTCTTGAGGATTTTCCTGTCACTTTGGCAGACAATTCTGTTGAAGCTCTGGCTGACCTATGAAAAGGGGAAATGGCCAGAGCAATGAATGCAATCACTCCTGAGTGTCCCCTCTTACAGATTGGAATCAAACCAGCTCCTTGATTTTCCTGGGAGTTAGCAGTGATGAAGCAAGTGAGATGGAAACTGTTGGTAGAAGGGTCAAAGCAAGTCTGGATGAACATGGGCTACAGCTTATTTGAAGGCTTATTCTGTGGCAGTGCAAGCAACAAAGAAATTATTTTTTGCTGCCACCATTGCATCTACAAGGAACCATCTAGCAGAGTTGTTTTCAGTGGTCAGAGGTCTACAACACACTGGCCATAAATTAGAAAATACAGATCACCTGACAGCCCATTACAAAGAATTTGCATGACACTTTGCAGATAAATTCACACAGATCTTCTCCAGCTTAGATGCTATAGTTAATGTAGTTGTAACCTCAGTTCCTGTTTGCCCAGTGTAATTGGATGCTTTTCAGTTTGCGCAGCTTGGGGAGGTGGACAGGTAATAGCTACCACAGGTGTACTATACCTTTGTCCTTCCTAGTCTTATCAAACAGGCCAGAGGAGGATCAGCTAAGCAGGTGAAGGGGGTAGTCAATGCCTGCCTCTTTACAACAAGGCAGCATTCCAACTTGCTTAAAGGAGGCAGTTGTGAGACCTTCATTGAAAAAGCTATCCTTGAATCCATCTATAAAGGATAATCATCAGACAGTGTCCAACCTACCATTTTTGGGCAAGGTATTAGAGCATGCAGTGATCTTCCAGATCCAGGGGTTGCTGGATAAAACAGATTATCTTGATCCATTTCAGTCTGGTTTCTTACCTGGCTATGGGACAGAAACAGGTTTGGTTGCCTTGGTGGATGGCCTACACAATGAACTGGACAGGGGGAGTGTGTCCCTCTTGATTCTACTGAACCTCTCAGTGGCCTTCAGTGCCATCAACCATGGTATCCTTCTGGACCACCTCAAGCTAGTGCTGGGAGATTCCTGTTTGAACCCCTGGTTGTTTGACTGTGGGATACCTCATGGTTCTACTTGGTCCTCCATGTTATTTAACATATGCATGAAACATCTGAAAGAGGTTCTCTGGAGTCTTGGTGTCATCAATAACAATAACAACAACAATAACTATAACAACAACAATAATAACAATAACACCCATCAATAACAACCAACTCTATTACTTCTTTCCACCTCAATCTAAGGAGGCTGTCCTGGTCCCATCCAGTGTCTGTAATGGACTAGATGAGGTCAAAAAAACTGAAACTTAATCCAGACAAGACAGAGGTTCCCCTGGTCAATTGTAAGGCATCTCAGACAGTAGAGATTTCATCTGTGTTAGATGGGGTTACACAGGTTCACATTTTCAGTGTACTCCTAGACTCAGCTTTGAATTTGGAGGTCTATGTTTTGGTGGTGATCAGGAGAGCTTTTGTACATTTAAAGCTTGTGTGCCAACTGTGCCTATTCATTGAGACACCGGATCTGACCACAGTGATACATGTCTTAATTACATCAAGTTTGGACTACTGTAACAGACTGTACTTGGAGCTCCTTTTGAAGAGTGTTTGGAAACTACAGCTGGTTCGAAGAGCTACAGCCAGACTGTTAACTTGGGCAAGTTACAGAGACCACATTGTGCCCCTGTTCAAACAGAGCAGTTGATTGTCAGGTTATTCTAAGTGCTGGTTATGACCTACAAAGCCCTATATGGCTCAGGTCCAGGTTGACTGGCAGATTGTATCTCCCTGTATGAGCCAGACTGGGCTCTGAGATCATCAGGAGAGACCCTTCATTCAATCCCACCACCACTGCAAGCATGAATGGTGGGGATGTGAGAGAGGTATTCTCAGTGGCTGCCCCTAGAGCCTGGACTTTCCTTCCCAAGGAAGCCAGACTGGTCCCCTTCTTGTTGTCCTTCTATCAGCAGGATAAAACCTTTTTATAGACAGACTTTTAAAACAGAAAACAACGCAGAGGGTATTGTATTGTTTTAATTGTTGTTTTTGTGAGTTTTTATTGTTTTATGAGTTTTTAAAATCTTTGTTAACTGCATGTTATTGTTTTAATACTGTAAATAGTTGCATTTAAAATTACATTTTATTGTTTTAATACTGTAAATAGTTTAATGATGCTTTAATATTCACTTTTTGTTTTTGTTTTTTGTTGTTCTTTTAAATTGTGAGTTGTTTTAAGTCCTGATTTTGGAGAAAAAAGTGTGATATAAGTAAATATCATCATCATCATCATCATCATTGCTTGAGTTTAATCATTAAGAAGGATTTGAACTCACATCTCCCAGTCTTAAGTCTAATACGCTGTTCCATTTCACCAAGCCAGCTTAGACAAGCTGAGTTTAAGATACATGTGAGACACACATCTGACCTGCATCATCTGGAATGAAAACTTCAGGATAACTTCAGACCAGGATGTTTGCAAAGGCAGACAATGGGAAACAACCAGCAACCTCCTGGTGGATCATCTTGCCAGCTTCTCATTGATGTGATTTGTGTAAACAATGCTCAACCAGCTGTAACTTGATCTGATTTATTAACTCCTTAAGATCGTAAGCAAGAGTGCATATTCAAAATGATGTTGATAATGATGGTTATTATTGTTATCATCATTGCATGAACAGTGTACATCAGGGGTTGGCAATGGCATGAAAGCCATCCCTATTCATACCACTGCAAGTACAAATTCATTTTATAACTTCTGTTATCTGCTCAAATATCCTGAATGAATAGAAAGATCTGTATGTGTTGGTTGGGCAGCAAGAGGATTTGAATTTTGCTTTACTTCATGGGTAAGCAATTTGTGACCCTCCAGATGCTGGTCACATTAGATCTAACCAGCATAGCCAATGGTGATGGGAGAGGAAATACAATGAGATATATCGGGGCACACATTTCTCAGCCCAGTTGTGAAGAATTCCCTTTTTTTGCATACTTTTCTCATTCTCGGTCTTTCCACTGTGTGCTACTGTTCAAGAATGTTAAGCTCCTCCACTCTGATTCAATTTTCAAAATGATCCCATAAACCCCAAAAGAAGCACTTGAAAAAATAACCACAGTTTTATGGAGCAATAGAAACATAGCCACCCACTACTAGGGAGCAGGTAGAGAGGAGGCAATGGAAAGGGAATCATTTTGCAAACCCAGTTAAAAGATAATTGAAACCTGAAATTAAAACAATCCTCAAATCCCAGAAAGCATTATGAAGGATGCAGGCTGCTATTGAAGAAGCAGAAGGGAGCTTTGTTTGACAGTGCAGAATCAAATAAACATTCTGTACATAACAAGTGAATTGCAATTTCCTTTCCCAAGGCCCCAGCAGTAAATTTTCATGGAAAAACTGTTGGCCTGTTAGAATTTCAGCTGGTTCTATTTGTAAAGTTATTATTCCTTCCATGTCAGTTGCTTACTTCAGTTCCCACGTGTTTCTGGCACATATCTTTGTTTCCACTTGTGGTTTTCACTCTCACACACAGTGCATCATGGAATGTGCAGTCTTAAGAGTGTGTGAGGTACCCGTTCTCAAACTTAGGTCCTCCAGATGTTTTGGACTTTAGCTCCCAGAAGTCCTAAGCAGGTATGGGTAATGCTCAGGAATTCTGGCAGTTGAGGTTCCAAACATATTGAGATTCAGTTTGAAAACCACGGAGTGATTACCTGAAATGTATATATATTGGCTGTTGCTTCCCCACCCCATACCTCCCACACACCAACTCTAGGAACTTGTCTAACGACTTACATTATTTTGTGGATTGAAATGGTAATAATATGACCCAAGTCAAGATGTTGTAGATGGCCAGTGTGATGCAGTGGTTTGAGCTTTGGACTCTAGGAATCAGGATTCAAATTCCTGCTGAACCATAGAAACTCACTGGGTGACCTTGGACAAATCACACTCTTGCAGCCTCAGAGGAAGGCAAAGGCTGAACAAACTCCCTCTGAACAAATAGGTTTCCCTCATGGTTTCCCAAATGACTTGAAGGCACACAACAGCAAGATTCTGTGTGGGCTTAGCAATGCTTAGGCCATTTCCACACTAGACTGTCATCGCACTATTATTCCACTTGCAACATCCTATGGAATCCTGGGATTTGTAGTTTTGGGGGGCAGGCAACCCCTCCTGAAACTGCAAAGCCCACGATTCCATAGGATGTTGCAAGTGGAATAATAGCGCTATGACAGTCTAGTGCAGAAATGGCCTTTTAGAGTGCACTCAGTGGAACATCTATTAGTCATGGCTAATCAGTCTCATTGATTTCAGTGAGTCTCATTCGTCTAAGTGTTGATGCAATCTTATGATTACTTTGTTCAGGAAAAAACTTGTTTTAGTAATAGAAGCAATTACTTTCATAAATAGAAAGCAGATTGGAGGGGCATTACCTGAGATATCAAACTCTCCAACATTTCACAGATGAAAACCAGGACAATGTGGCCAAGCAACATCAGCCAAAAAGAGAGAGTAGATCATTCTCAGGGTACTTGGAGGCATTTTCACCCATTTTAGGGTGTTGTGGCATGATTTGAGGAGTGAAAAGTCACCCAAAATCATGACAGAAAAGTAATCAAAAAGTGGGAGGTTAAATGGTTCATGGGACTGGTGGAGGTTTCAAGGGCTACAAAATTGGGGTCCAGAGCCACATGTGTCTGTCACTGTTTATCATGAATTTTTTGTTCTCTGAAAGGGCTGTTTGTTTGTTTGTTTGTTTGTTTGAATGTCTTCTAGACTTTTTGCCAGCATTCATAGAATTGTAGAGTCAGAGAATCATAGAGCTGGAAAAGGCCTCGGGAGCTACTGAGTCCAACCCTCTGCTGTGTGTAGGATCTCCAGCTAAAGCATCCCCAGCAGGTAGCTGCCCAGTCTCTTTTTGGAGACATCCAGAGAGGGAGACCCTACCACCTCCCTAGGCAATTATTTCTATTGCCAAACTACCCAAGAAGTTCCTTCTAATGTTTGATTTTGTACTTCAGTCTCTTGAACTGTCAAACCATTAGACTTGGTTCTACCATCTGAGGCAGCAAAGGCCTCCTCCCTCCTCTCTGTGACAGTCCTTAAGGAATTCAACAAACTGACCAAACTGAACACGCCTAGCTCCTTCAGCTTTCCCTATATGTTTTGTTCTTCCTACGTCTTATCCTCATTGCTCTCCTTTGGAGCAGATTCTAAGAAAGGCAACAAAATTCCTAGATTATACGTAGGTCAACCTCACAGTGGCAGAGCTTGGAGTTTGTGGAGGGGGGGTGGGAGGGGAGCTACAGCACAAGGGGTGTGGCCACTGTGTAGGGGGCATGGCTGTGATGCATGGGGGCGTGGCTAAGGGCCGGGACACCCCAGAAACATTGCTACCTGGGGTGAATCCCCCCATGTCACTGCAACCTGAATTTCCACAGGTTCTGTTAGTAGCTTACAATGCATTTCTATCATCTACTGTTGACATCTTGTTAGTGACATATGCAAGTATAAGCCCACCTTATGCCTTTGTCTTTTTAAAATGTTTTTAATATTGTGTATTGTCTTCCACCCTTCCACCTTCCACCCTGCACAAAATTCAGAACCCACCCACACTCATTGTTACACTACAGTAGTCCCTTCCCCAACCATTTCATTGTTGATGGGGATCAGAGTGGATTGGACCAGAGTTCCTATAGCCAGACACAGACTGATGATATCATCCAGTGTGACTGAGGAGGACCTCAGCAGATCTCAGTGAAGGAGGTCTTTAGTCTACATCTAACTTATAGAGCCATATCCAGACACTTCTCTAGTCCCTTCCATTCTCCATCAGCAACAAATGACTGTTGGGGAAGGGGTCTTCTGCAGTACAATACTGAGTCCTGGGGCAGTGACAGAGCAGCCATAGCCATGTTCCACATACCACACTTGAATGTACAGGATCTCAGCCTATTTTATTCAAAGCTGGTATTTTACTTAAGGCCTGAATTTCGGTAATTGTGTACCATCATTTCTTTACTATTTGCATCAGCTGTTTAGAAGATATTGTTGTACTTGTTTGAACTTGTTATAGAATCATAAAGTTGGAAGAAACCATAATGGCCATTGAGTCCAACCCCCCCGCCATAGAGGAATACACACTCAAAGCACCCTCAGTAAATAGCCATCCAGCATCTGTTTAAAAAGCTCCAAAGAAGATGACATACTGTTAGGCAGTGTATTCTACTGTCAAACAGTTCTCACTGCCAAAAGGTCTTCCTGATGTTTAAGTGAAACCTTATTTCCTGTGGTTTGAATCCACTGCTCTGTGTCCTAGTCTTTGGAGGAGCAGAAAATAAGCTTGTTCCATCTTCAACATGGCATCCTTTCAAATATTTAAACATGGCTATCATGTTGCCTCTTAAACTTACGTCATCAGGCTAAACGTATCTAGCTCTCTAAGCCACTCCTCATAAGGCATGGTTTCCAGATCCTTCACCAGTTTGGTTGCTCTCCTCTGAACATGTTCCCAGTTGTGAACATCCTCTTGAATTGTGGTGCCCAGAACTGGAAACAGTATTCCAGCTGAGGTCTTACCAAGGCAGCATACAGTGATATTATTACTTCCCTTAATATTGACACTATACTCCTATTGATCTCATTGGTTTCTTCAGCTGCCACATCACACTGTTGACATGTTTAGCTTGTGCTCTATTTATTTAAATTTTACTCATTTGGCTTGTTTCTCACATTGTGGGTCGAATTATGATTTTGTTCTGTTGGTATTTGTATACATTTCCTCTATCACATTGGGTTACTGTTTTTACATACTTGTTTATTACATCACATCCTGTTTCAATTATTTGTTCTAAACCAGTTGTTTTCATTAGATATTGTCTTGTTTAGGATGATGTCTTTTAGAGGTGTCAGAAGCTGCCTTTATTTTCCCCAGCTATTTAGTGTTATTAGTTATTTTATCATTGTTGCATTTTTTTTAAAAAAATTAACTATTGACATTATAGGAAGGATTTATGGCTATTGTAGAGCTTATGGCGTTGTATTATTGTGCATTTATTGCATTAGATTGTATTATTACACTGCCTGCCATCAGTAACTGTTGCTAAGGAAGACAACAATTTAAAAAACTATATAACATTCTAGAAACTTTTTTTTCTCCTGTGAAATGGGTCCTTTTTCCTGTAGAGTAGAAGGTATGTTTTTCTGGTTGCCCAGCAGAGATCATTGCTTCTGCTTTAGCTGTTTGGGGTATTTGTGACCCTAGGAGACTCCTAAGTTTGGCAATTTGGGCTAATTCAACAATCTTAACAATCCATTCTCCCATCATCAGTGCTTTAAAATGTGCATTTTAAAGGATAAGCCAATGCAAGATTTCTCGAAAGATTGGAAACCATTTATGGACTTTGAGCAAGAAGAAATCTAACACTGCAATAATTTGTGACTTTGATTATTAGTACTTCTAGTAGGATTACTTAGCTGAATGTGTAACGGTAAAATAATACTTTTTTTTCTTTTCCTCTCTACTATAGATTGGCTTGAGGGGTTAGAGCTCTTTTAATAGATTAGTGTTTAATGTCCTGGCTAGTTAGTGTTCAATAGCTGAGTGTGTTAGTGCTGTGTTTTAGTCTTAGGCCCTTTTCGCACAGCATTTTCCATGTGAAAGAGCACCTGGAGCGTCGCATGATTGTGAGGAGAAATCTGCACAACGCACTCACAATCATGCGATGCTCCAGGGGCCGGCAGGCGCCGATCACACACCTTTTCATTTTCAGTTAGAAGCCAAAAATGGTGTGCGATCGTGCATTGCTCCTGGGCCCCACACGCACTTACCTGGTGTGCAGAGCCTCCGGAGCCAAGCTGGTCATGCTTCCTGCCCCAGCGCAGCCTGGGAAACTCCCAGGCTGAGCTGCGGAAGGAAGAGGTGGGGCTCTCGCCAAGCAGGCAGCTCGTGCGGAGCTGAAGCACCAGGGATGCGAGAGCCTCTCGCTGGAGGCTGCTCGTGCGATCCCCGCACCCCAGCACTGGAAGAAGGTAAGGTGTGGAAAGGGCCTTAGTTTTAGGCATTTTTCTTCTCTTCTCTCTGCTTTTTTCTTTTTCTTTTATTTCTGGGTGTATGTTTCCTGACAGTAATTCTGACTGTGATTAGACTAATAAATAAATAATCTTTAAAAAGGAAACTCATAAGTTGAGAAGGAGGCACTTCTGTGAAGTTTGGAACTGGATGCAGCTAACTTCGGTACCAAATGTATGTGTAAACTGTGGCAATAAAAACATGAAGCCAGGATTCATTGCTTAAATGTCACAGCAAAATCAACAGTTTTGTTTTGCATTTTCAACTCCTCCCGTCATAACAGTGAGCTCTGAAACTGTTACGGGATACTGTTAAATAAAGACACTTGTCAAGATTTTTTCTTTTTAATGAGCTTGTTAAAATTTTAGCTCTGTTGTGTGTGAGCAAAATGATCATTTTCTTTCATTTAGAAGGAACGTGTTTTGGCAAGTCACAGCTTAGGAATGCAGAAAGACATGTTGTTGCAATTAGAAACAAAAGCTTTTATATTAACTGTAGAGCAGGGTTGACTGCTTTCCTTAGGTAGGCTTCCATTTCATTATCGTATTAATAATAACACAATAATACACCCTGAGGTGTAACATGGGTTGTTTTGACAGTATGAAATCACACTTTGATGACTTTAACTGGGATCCCTCCTCCTCCTTCTAGTTATGAAGTAGCTTCTAGCATATTAGGACACAAATTGTCATGCAATGAGAATGCATAAATATTTAATCAGCACCTTTGAAAACACGGGTTCTTTAACATCCTATAAATTTAAGAGTCAGAGGGCAGTTCTTTCAACAGTGGCTTTCTCCCTGTGGGTGTCATGTCTCTTTAATAGCATTGGTATATCATACTAGCAAGATTTGTTGCTGTTTCACATGCCTTCTAGTCAACTCTCACTTGTGGTGGTGCTGTCTCAGGGTTTTCTTGGCAAAATTTATTGCGGGGGGGGATTCATTGCTTTCCTCTTAGGCTGAGAGAATGTGACTTGCTCAAGGTCAGTCAGTGGGTTTCCATGGCTGAGTGGAGATTCAAGCCTTGCTCTCCCAGAGTCAGTCTTCAAGCCACTGCACCTCCCTGGTTCTTGGACCATTTCCACACTATACTGTTATAGTGCCTTTATTCCACTTTCAACATCTTATGGAATCCTGGGGTTTGCAGTTTAGGGAGAGGTATTAAGAATTCTTAGCCAGAGAGCTCTTGGGCCTCAGTAAACAACAAACCCCAGAATTCCACAAGACCTTGAAAGTAGAATAATAGCACTATAACAGTGTGATGTGGAAATGACCTTGGAATAGGACAAACATTCAAAAACCGCCAAAAAAAACCATCTTTTTCTTTTTTTTCAAATGGGGGAAACCCTAGTAAGGAAAATCTTGAATTGAGTAGAATTATCACAGTTCAGGACTTATTTTGCACAAAATTAGTATGTTTACACTGCCTTTTCATAAACACAATTTTCTATATAGAAAAAAGACCTTCCTGCAGAGGAAATGCTATACTTGGGCACTTATTGTGTGGAAAAACTGCACCTAGCTGATTCCATGGAAAATAGCATTTTCTGAGCAGAAGATAGCTTTTTCATGAAGAAAATAATTTCTAGAGAGATATATTATTTTCTGCACACACACAAAATGTTGATTCCTCTGCAGAATATGTTGTTTTCTGTGCAAAACAATAACCATGTGCAAATTTTGCCCAAAATAAGTCCTGAATTGTGAACAGTCATGGAAAAACTCACTTAAAAAAAAAAAACTTTTTCACAATTGGAAGAAAATTGCTAAAAGTATTCACTGCTTCCTTTGAGAAGAAATTTAGTAAAGATATACATCCCTAATTGGTTCTTAGTAATAAGATACCCAACAATAAGTAGCTACATCTATCAAAAAAGTGATCATAAGAGATGCCTACAGCCAATTGTTGCAGCTTCCCTATACAGGCAAGAATGGGTAAATGTGGCAGTTCCGGGACCAGTTTTCTGCCCTGGGATACTCCACAGGCTACAGAGACTAGCAAGAATCCCCCTATCCTTGGAATTTGGACTTTCCTGGAGGGCCCAGCCGAGTGACTATTCTTTTTTTTCCCATACAAGGCTGGTTCTGTTTCAACATGTATTGCTATTTCCTGAGGCCAAGCATTCATGTCCTCATTTTCATAGTTCCCAACAGCTGTGTTGGATGTTCCATGAAGTGATGTGTTTGCTTTTCAATGTAAGAAGCAAACCCAAAATTTCATTGCTGCCTAAATGTTGTCTCCTTCTTAGTTTCTAGGAGTGTTTTTGTTCCCTTTCAAATAGAATATGGAGAAATTTGAAAGGGACAGACATCCATATCAGCTGTCATGCTCCCAGGTCCAACTCATACTATAAAAAGCACCCTGTATTAAACAGGAGAGGCAATGTGGTGCAGTGGTTTGAGTTTTGGTCTAGGACTCCTGGATACCAGGATATGAAATCCACTGGATGACCCTGGGCAAGTCACACTTATGCCATTTCCACACAACACTGTTATAGTGCTATTATTCAACTTTCAACACCCCGTGGAATCCTGGGCTTTACTGTTTAGGGAGGGGCATTTAGAATTCTCAGCCAGAGAGCTCTTTGGCCACAGTAAACTACAAACCCCAGAATTCCATAGAATATTGAAAGTGGAATAACAACACTATAACAGTGTAGCGCGGAAGTGGCCTTAGTCAGCTTTACAGGTAAGCAAAGGCAAATCTCCTCTGAGTAAATCTTGCCGTGAAAATCCTGTGATTGGGTCAAAGTCAATTTGAAGGCACATACATTGAACACTTCACAGAGTGTTCTGGACACATGGAGAAGAACTGCTTCATACCATCTCATCAGCGCTACCAGCTAACATTTTAGTGATGCAATCTGTATGTTATGCTATGTATTTGTTTTCATATTCTGTGCAGCATTTGAAATGTATTTTTAATCACAGCAAAGCTTGCCTTCATCCATCAAAGCCAAATGTCTCCTTTCAGACTATTTGTTTACTTTTTTCAAATACCTGTCCTTCATTTCAGTTCTTCTCCCAAGGCACACACTATATGCCTGTTGAATGTCCTTCAAGCAAGCACAAATATATTATTTTAATGAATGGTGCTGGGCTCAGTAAAAGTTAGTTCTGAATCCACAAGCACACTAAGCGCAAGGGGAAAGCGTCTATTCTAGAACTATATTTGCTGAAAAAGAAGAAATACATAGCCTGGAATCTTCTTGATGTCATAAACACATGTTGTTCTGCTTTTTTTACCCACTGTGCAGTGAATGTACAGTCCTCCCTCCACATTTGTGGGTTTGATCTTCATGAGTTTGATTATTTACAAGGCACATGCTTGCTTTCTCCCTCCCGTTTTCCTTCCCCCATTCCCTTGAATTCTTCACCCCAGGCTTGCAAGACTTGTGTTTAAAATGATATTTTTTTTCCTTTTAGGTGAGCAAAATGCCCTCCCACTCCTGGAGGTGTGACCTCTCTGCCATGTGGCTGCACATTCTGCTATGTAATAGCTGCTGATTGGTCAGGTGCTCTCTTTGCTCCTTCTCCTTTCTAGAGATGATGACGGAAAGTAACTAGAACACCAGAACTTCACTCTTCTCAATCTGAGAGGAAACTACTGGTAATCCTTTTACCTTTTCTTTTTTCTCCCTGCTTGGAACGCGGGGACCAGAGACAAGGGAATGAGAGCGGGGAGCTCCAGAAGGGAATGGGGGGAGTTATTTGTGATTTTTCCATTTTCATGAGAGTTTTGCATCATAAACCCTTGCGAATGTTGAGAGGCCACTGTATTCAGTTTATGAGTGCGCACTTGGAGTGCTATAAGGATCAACATTTCACATGGGGCTAAATCCTATTTGCTACTCATGACTAGAATAGAGCCATTGAATCAATTGGATCTGCCTATGTGTTGTCTCACCATTCAACACCTGGGCCAAGGTGCCTACTCTAATTGGGAGTAACTGATATGTAGGCATGCAATTGTATATTTTTGGATAGTGTGTAATAATTCATAAGTTGCTTTAATGTACCACTTTATTCACTGGGATTGTAGAAGCAGTCCCTCTGCATTTCCCATTACACCTTCAGACAATAAACAGTCATACTGGCAGATGCACTATCCATTTTATAAAGTTAGTATTCAGCAGAAGGGGAGTGTAACCACATGAATGTAGATTTATATCTCACAAGTATAATGAAGGATCTTGACCATAACTTACTGCATCCCATTCTAGCATATATAACAGCATCCCTTCCTATTCCATGAGATGATACACATCTCCTCTTCCTAGGTTGCACCCCATTTCTTTCCCTGATTGAGGGAGGTAATAGAGGGGCAAGACCACTGATACCTAGGCTGAAGCTCACTTTCTCTTCCACCCTTCTTTCTTTGGAAAGGCTGATGCTTCAAAGATAGAAAGTGTCATCCTCAGAAGCCAGATCAGTGAGCCTGTTGAAATCTGTTTTATGGGCCAGAGATTATCCTTCTCTGGTCTATATGATTATGATGGACCCAAGTTCCAGGCCAATCCCTGCCCACTCCTAGAACTTATCATTCTGTCTCAACCTTACTTCTCTCACGGGTTGGTTATGCATGCAATAAGGATAAATAGGTATCACCCTCATCTCTTCAGAAGAAGGGAAGGATAGAAAGTGGGATGTGATTCTTTACTATTTAGTTTTGGAAGTTTGCAAAGAGTATGTAATTTTCTTCCCTCCATGAGAAAGTATTCAAAAATTTTGCAGGTTTTGAAGACTACTCACAGTTTGGGACGTATTCAGTACAAAATTCACACAAAGTATGTTTACAAAGAAAAGACTATTATCTTACAGAAAAATAGTAATTGTGTGCAGAAATATTATTTTCTGTAAAGAAAGTTCTATATTTTTTTTTGCATAGAAAATGCTTCTTTCAATGAATGCAAAAATAGCATTTCTGCATCTTATTCTGCATAAATTCATGTGTGAATTTGTGTAAAATAGATCCCAAACTGCAAAGATTCTCCTTAATCCAGGATTCTCCTTGCCAGTGTTTTCAAATACTTGAAAAATAGAGGGGAGGGAGGTTAACCATTTTTTTCAACATTTCCAAATATCTTTCCAACCCTAGATAGAAATGTAACAAGAGTGGACAATGTATCCATTACTCAGAGAACGAGGAATCCACTTAATGTTATGGCTGTTTCTCGTACAGCTACTCCATGTCATGCAAAAGCTCTCACGATGCTGTATCTCTGTTGAGAATAGGCTCCTGTATCTGACAGTTCCCTTACAACCCAGAATAGCTGGAAAGCAGCCATAATACAGGGAGTGAATTTGCCTCCCTCATTGGCAATAGATTCACCAGGTACCCCTGAAATGTAATAAATAATAATCAGGCTATGGAACCATCAAAATACAAAACAGTCTTGACATTCTTGTACTCTGGACCAAAATCAACATGATTAAATGTAAAATCCTGCATTAAAAAAAAACTGCAAGTAAACGTTAAGGGAGACATATCTTGGTAGCAACCAATGTGACAAAGACCTGTTTGTCATAATGTATCACAAATTGATCACATGAGTCACTAGCACAAAGATGCAGCTGCTAAAGAATCTAATTCAAACTTAGACTGTATTAACAGAAGTATAGTGTTCACCAATGAAAGATAAGTTGTTCAGCTCTATTCTGTGTTCATCAGACTGATGGAAGACTGTATCCAATTTTGGATGTCAGATTTTAACCAGGACAAGGACGAATGCAAACATTTTCAGAACAGACCAACCAGAGTGGTGAGGGATCTGGAAGCCAAATGAGGAATAGTTGAAAGAGCTGAATATGATTAGCTTGGCAAGGAGAGGACAAAGACCCAATAGCAGTCTTTAAATATAGGGAGGGCTGCCACGCAGAAGAGAGACATGCTTGTTCTCTGTTATTGCAGAGAGCAGAAGTTCAAGAACGAAGAAAGAAAATCCAAGGAAGCAGATGTCAGCAACACATTTATAGAAACTTCCTAAATAGTAAGAGCTGTTTGTAGTGGAGTTGGCCAACTGTCTTAGAAGGTGGTGGGGTCTCCTTCACTCATGGGACTTAAGCTGGATGGCCATATGCCAAGAAATATATCATTATATCCTGAACTGTATAGCCTGCATAGAACAAAGAGTTGTAATAGATTACATGACCAAGGCCCCCTTTACCATTCTGGGATCCTGTGCTTTTAATCCATCCTTCAAATGACTCTTGGGTGCCTGTAAACAAGTTGCTTGCTCTTGCCTTTTCTTCATAGTTTATCTCCAGCATATAATATTAACAAATCTCCTTCCTGTCAACACAAAGGTCTAAATCCAGTGGCTAGTTCCACCTAGGTTAGACTCATCAAATAAATTGTGGAATGGAAAATCAATACCTACATAAAATAAGTCATTTTAGGAGGTTTACACTAGATGAGATTAACAATTGGATTTAGGCCAGGGCTGAGAATCACAAAGCCCTCCAGATGTTGTGAACTACAAATTCCAACAGTACAGGCCAGCATAGCCAATGGTGAGTGATTCTGAGAGTCATCAGGAAACTTGAAGGCACTTATGGAAAAAACAAGCCTATCACAGGTTGGCATTGCTTTTCTCTGAGGCTGAGATAGTATGACTTGTCCAAAGTCACTCAGTGGGTTTCCACGGCTGAGCAGGGATTAGAACGCTGATCTCCTAAAGTCCCAATCCAACAACAAGCCACTGACTACACCATTTCAGCTCATCTTAAAAGGAATACCTCTATGAATAAAGAGAGAGAAAGGTCTTGTAGATATGGCCTGTTCTTGTTTCCTCTCCCCTCTTTTGTTGATAGACTGATGTAAAGGGTCAACCCTGCCACCCAACCTTCTTCATCTAGGAATCCCTTTGTCTGATTGATTGATTGATTGATTGTTTTTCAATCAACTGTTGGTTTGTTTGATCAATTGATTGATTGAAATAATTATATATCCTCCTTTTTCTAGGCTTTTCCTGACAAATTAACTGGAGTTAATATGCTGGAGTTCTTAAGAAATTCTCAAGACAAGATGATGATGGATGTTAAGGGGGAAAATGACTACTCGACATCTAACTTTTTTATCTTACCAAATGAAACCAGCCTTCTGTTTATTCATTAACCACTAAATTGTTAGGCAAGGGTCTTATTGCACGTGTAAGTGTCAAGGTTGTTAAACAAAGGAAGCAAACAGGGGTGTGCTTGCAACTCCCTGTTATATGGCTGAGCCCTTCTGATGTTTTATCATGACATCAATTGATTCTTGTTTTGAAATGGGCTAACTATTAACTCAAGACAAAACAATGGGCATTTTATTTGTGCAGCAAATTATCTCTGTGCAAATAAAGAGAGCGAGGGCTTTTTTCAGGCAATGACGGGGAGGGCCAGTTCACTCACTGTGCCAAGGCTATGGGGAGTTATTTGGGTGTGTGAGAAAATGGTGTTTGCTTTAGGTCATTGGCAATAGGTTGGTCTCTAAGAATAATGGAAGCAAAATGAGCAAAGAGGAAGACAACATAACCATTTACCCATCAGTCCAAAAGAGGGAATGCCTCACCAAAAAAGATCACAGGGTCCAAAACCTTGGAAAAGTTACTTTCCTAGACGATGACACATCCAAAGTTTGTAGAGAGTTGTGATCTAAAGAATAAGTTTTCCAAGGAATGCAGGATTGGCTTGGCTGCAAGGCTTGTTAGGTGTCTGGATTATGACCTAAAAACCTATGGCCCTTTTCGCACGGGCTTTCTGTCGCGCGACAGCCCCATGAGCCTCGTGGGAGTGGGAGCGTCGCTCTGCACGACGCACTCCCACTTCCGCCGCGCTCACGGGGCTGCAGCGGCGCGATCGTGGGTTTTTTGATTTTAGTCTCAAAGCGAAAATCACCCGCGCTCGCGCAACGCTTCCGGCGCCCACGCGCACTTACCTCCTGTGCGGAGCGCCGGGGAGACGGCCGGGTCGCGCTTCCTTCCCTCCGCCCCTGTGGAAGGAAGGAAGGAAGGAAGGAAGGAAGGAAGGAAGGAAGGAAGGAAGGAAGGAAGGAAGGAAAGAAGGAAGGGGCGCTAGCGCAACGGACGCGACAGCCTCCTGCTTCGTGCGAGTGGGGGGACGGACGCGGCAGCCTCCTGCTTCACGCGTGGGGGCGGCTCGCGCCAGCCTCCTGCTTCGTGGGCGCGGGGGGGAGGGCGGCTCGCGCAAGAAGGCTCCTCCGGGAGGCTGCTGCTTCCCCTCGTTCCTTCGCCTGCGGAAGGAACGAGGGGGGAAACGGCAGCCTCCCGGAGGAGCCTTCTCGCGCGAGCCGCCCTCCCCGCTCACGCGAGAAGCCTCGATGCGAAAAGGGCCTATGTTAAGACCTGAAAAAAACAGAGTATTGTGAATGTCTGACAAGAGGTAGTAAGTACAATTAACCTACTCCTCTCCCTCCCTCCGAGACCTTCTTTTATTGTTCTCCTAACTGCTTTTTTGAGTTTTTGTTTTGCCATCCCCTCTTGGCAGGGTAGGAGAATATAAGAAACTGCCCTATGTAGTCAGACATTCCATCTTGCACAATGTTGTCTTTTGTGATTTGCAGGGGCTGTCCAGGTTTCCAGACAAGTGAGTCTTTCTCAGTCCTTAGCTGGAGATATAAGAGCTGAACATGGGTTCTTTTTCACTCAAAAAATGTACCATGCCACCGAGCTATGACTCTTCCTCAGTGTGATTGTTACACATTTGTTAACTTACAACTTTATTTTCTATGGACTAGCCACTAAGGTGTATGAAAAAATAACATTGGATGGATTATTCAGAGAGCCAGCATGGTATAGTGGTTTGAACATTGGGCTACAACTCTGGAGAACAGAGTTCAAATCCCTGGCCAAGCATAGAGACCCATCAGGTGATTTTGAGCGAACCACACTCTCACACCCTCCTCAGAAGAAAACACAGGCAACCCCTTCTGAATAAATCTTGCCAAGAAACCTTCATGATAGGTTTGCCTTATAGTCTCTATCAGTTGGAAATGACTTGAAGGCACACAAGAACAACAATAAGATTATTCTGCAAAATTGCTGTATATAGACATGCAAATAGCATCTTGCAATTGCCATGATTTTGGCTGAGACCTCTTGTCTCAGCAGAACAAGACAGCCTATCAAGGGTTTGCCAGTCCCTGTCAGACATCTTGGCTGAGTTCGATCATCAAGGTAACACAATGTAAATCTCCGAATGTGTAATTGTGTATTAATTCTGTGCAGTCCTTGTGTTGAATGACAGCAGTGTGCAATTGAGCCAACAGACCAAATATGCAATGAATGTGCAACTCAATGCACATGTGCATCCATCCACTATGTACCATGTGCTCGTATGTGCAATGGAACTGCATGTGCAATTCTACTTCCACAGCCTTAAAATGAGCAATTCCGCATTGGACAAATATATCCAACCAATTCCATAGGGGAATTTACTCACAAGGAAGACATAGGCTTACAGCCCCTATTTCCAGCAAAAAAAAAACTGAGGCAAAAAGCAAAGTGTTTTTCATCATGGTTTTCACATTTTGCCCAAAAATGCCTCTGCACAAAAATCATCTCTCTTCCCTTTATGAAGCTAAGGACAATCACACAGCAAACTGAAAAGGACAAGCAGATAAGACATAGAAACATTCCCTACAGCTACAGGCATGTCTCAGTTAACAAAAGTCTGTTAGTGAACAGACATATACCTAGTGGAGTGCGGTGGCAAAATAAGGACATTGTCCCCACTCTCCAGTCCCCAGATTTCTATCATCACAATAATTTAAAACTGTCGATCCTTTAGAAAGACAATTTAGATATTCAAAGAAAAGAAGCAGGAAGAACTTCCAAGGAAATGTGAACATAGCAGAGTTCTAAGTATTAACAATTTTCACTCTCTGCAATGCTGGAGATGTAGAAACTGCAGGAAAATGTCATTCTACAGACAGAGTTCTTGGGAAAGCAATGTCCTCATTTTGCCCCCTCCATTGTTACATCCCTGACACTTAAACTCCTTTTTACGAAGTCTTTTTTTATGACAACCCAGCCTCCCTTTTTCTCCTCATCTTCTGTTTGACTGGAAGCTTCTGTTAGCAGCATAAGCACTGGGAGGATAGTGAAGAAAGGCTGTGGAAACACAGAGGCGCTTTCCACACCTTACCTTTCTGTGGCGCTGGGGCACGGGGATTGCGCGAGCAGCCTCTTGTGAGAGGCTCTTGGTTCCCTGCTGCTTCGCCTCCTCAGCCGCTGCCTGCCTGCCAGCAGGCAGCGTGAGGGCTCCTCCTCTTCCTTCTGCAGCAGAGCCTGGGATTTTCCCAGGCTGCACTGGGGCAGGAAGTATGAGTGTCGCAGCTCTGGAGGCTCCGCATGCACATTAAGTGTGTGTGGGGCCCTGGAGCGATGCGCGATCATGCACCATTTTCAGCTACAAGCCAAAAGTGAAATAGTGCGCGATTGGTACCTGGCAGCCCCAGCAGCATCGCACAATTGCGAGGACGTCATGTGGACCACTCCTCGCAATTGCGTGATGCTCCAGAGTCCCTTAAACATGGTGAATGCCATGCAAAAAGGGCTAAAGTTTCAGTCCCTTTTCACACCTTACCTTTTTCCGGTGCTGGGGTGCAGGGACTGCGCAAGGAGCCTCCGGCAAGAGGCTCTCGTGTCCCTGCTGTTTCAGCTCCACACGAGCTGCCCGCTCACGTGAAAGCCCCACCTCTTCCTTCCACAGTGCAGCCTGGGAGTTTCCCAGGCTGCGCTGGGCAGGAAGCATGACCAGCATGGCTCCGGAGGCTCTGCATGCCAGGTAAGCATGTGCAGGGCCTGGGAGCATTGCACGATCATGCACCATTTTTGGCTTCTAGCTGAAAATGAAAAAGTGTGCAATTGGCGCCTGCCAGCCCCTGGAGCATCGCACAATTGTGAGTGCATTGTGCAGATTGCTCCTCACAATCGCACAACACTCCAGGTGCCCTTTCGCATGGATACTGCCATGCGGAAAGGGCCTCAGTCTCAAGTTGCAGCAGTTTGTCTGCTGTAATGATCCAATAAACTGAGACAAAATAGGATTCTACTCTAAGTCATTCACTGTAGCCATGTGTGCCTTCCTACAACAGCAGCTGCCCCCAGGATCTCTTACTGAACATGCACGAATAGCAAAACAGAGACAAAAAAGGGAGACGATATAAACCTAGCCCTTGCATTTTTTAAAAAAAAGCATTGATCTATAAGTTTGGCCACCAAGATGGAAGGGGTGAACATTTGATTTTTGTACGTGAACTGGCATTACAGTTTGGGCGCTAATCTCCATTTCTTCCCAATTAGAAGAAGTAAGGCCTTTCCAGGAATATGAAGTAAGCCCTTGTCACCTTCAATTACATAATATGATTTTAATGTGTGGACTTAGGTGAGCAGGACTTAGGTAGGGTAACCAGTGGCCTTCATATAATGTGTTTGCATCTATTTTGTACTTTAACTTAAGACTTTAAGGTTGCATCTAAGGACCTTTCTGCCCTACACTGTTATAGTGCTATTATTCCATTTGCAACATCCTGGGGAATTCTGGGGTTTGTAGTTTACTGAGGACACAGAGCTCTCTGACTGAGAATTCTAAATGACCTTCCCTAAACTGCAAACTCCAGGATTCCATAGGATGTTGAAAGTGGAATAAAAGCACTTATAACAGTCTAATGCAAGAAGGCCCAAAGCTGAGCAGCATATGTAGAAAAGATCTACAAGCAAATCTTGCATTGAGATCTTATCTTGTGAAGTAAACTTTGAAAGACTGAATTTGTGTTGGAATTATTGTAGAATATATTGTTGCAGTTTAATGTCAAATTTGATTTTAATTTGCAGACTCTTAAACTATTGTGATTGTGCCTGCAGTGTTCATTTATAATTGGACCATAGTGAACTCAAGGAAATGGTGTGCATGGATTTGGGTCCATTGTGCTGTTTGAAGTAAGACACAGAGTGAAGGGCCAGCATTGTGACTCATGAGGTTTCTTGTACAAGTCCTGCCTCCCATTGCTCAGGCTCTTGGGGAAAATGTCTGCCCAAAGTCTATCATTGAGCTTGCTTGCACTCCAGCAGCCATAAAGGACCTGAAAAAAAAAACCTCAGTACATATTGTGGGTGCCTATAGGTAAGGGAACATGATAAACCCTAGTGTGAATGGCTGCAACTACTAAAACTACTGGGCATCCTTTGTGACAGCATAGTGTGAGTTTTAGCAGCTTGTGTACATATAGACTGGGACTGCTTGCATATCAGAATGGATAAAGAGCTTGACTTTTCCCCTGGAATGCAATCATACAAAGGCTGATATTCTACGCTGCTTTAGTATAGTATAAATGTCTGCTGGTGTTCTGTTAAACTTCCATTGTACAATTCCAGTACTGAGTACCAACATAACATGTGTGGATCAGTGGCAATGTCCATAGCTGACAACTCATTGCACAATTGTAATGCACAATGCACAGAGACAATGTGCATTCATAAGCTACTCCGTGTATTTCAGTGTGCTAATACATGCACAAAGACTCCACATGCATAATACCACTTATGCCACCGTCATCATATCACCATCACCAAGAGAAATCATTCCACATGGGTAGAACAACTTTTCTCCATGTGTCACTAACAGGATGCTACCCAGTGTCTGCTTTCTTGTTTAAATAAGAAAGCTAGTCTATTTTAAGATTACTACATTATTATAGATAGTTAAGAGAGGTCTGGTTCTAAGTAACAAGATAGGCCAAAGTGACAAGGATTCATGTGTACTCATTGCTCTTGGAACAATTAATTTTTATTAGGAGAAATACATCAAGATAACTAGGTAAAAGAAATCTAGTCCTCAACTAACTAACCATACTGAAGAAATGGAGAGCCACACTTAGCCCTTGCTCTTGGTACAAGGCTAAGATACCATCTTCTCCTTTGAGGACTGAGATGAACTTGAGAAGAGGTGGAAAAAGTGATTTCAGCAATCTTAATAATGTCAGTCTATGGAAGAAGAAAGATCAGCATAAGCTAAGCTGATGAAGGCAGTCTAGCAACCTGAGGAGGTTTAATTCTGTCATTGGGCTATGACTCTAGAAACTAGGGTTCAAATACCAACTGAGCCATGGAAACTCACTGGGTGACCTTGGGCAAGTCACACTCTTTCAACCTCAGAGGAAGGCAAAGAATCATCTTAGGGTCTTCATAAATTGGAAATAAATTGAAGGCACACAACAACAAACTCCTATCCATGTAAACTGGTGCATTTTGAATATGAGGTTCATAATAATGGACGGAATATTGGAAAATATTTGGGAAAAAATGTTTGAAAATATTTTCTTCTGTTTCTTGTTTTGTTTTGATTGGGTGTGTTTTTTTTTGGTTTTTTTTTTTTTTTTTTTGAGGAGAAGCATCCTGGACCAATCTCAGTTTTCTCAGTTTTGGACTTTAATTGCACAAAATCTGCATATGGTATTTTTGTGCAGAAAAATACTGTGCATATTTTTTTTTACAGAAAATGCTGTATCTTGCACAGAAATACTGCATGCAAATATTTGCCTAGAATAAATCTGAACTGCAAATCATCCTTGAAAACTGCAGTTTTAAAAGACTTTCTGGCAGCATAAAGAAAATTGCTCAAATTTTGCATGGGTTTCTTCAAGAACAAAATTAGTGAACAATTATATTCTTAAAGGTGAGTTGCATCTCTGCCACCCAAGGTTCCTAGTGGTCCTGTTTTCCGTCCCTTTTTTGAGTTCCTAAAGTCTCATCCCACATTAGGATGACATGTGTTTGCCTTACACCAATATCTGAGAGCAGGTGCCAGTTGTGCTCCCGCCAGACTCCCTCCCCCACCACCAAGCATTTAGTATTATGCAGTGATGAAAACTTAGATACCAAATACTGCAATCCATTTGCTGGGGTTGCACCTAGTATGGTACCCCTTTTTCTCATTTCTGTCCAGCCAGTAAAGCTCTCATCTCATGGTGGTTGGTCTTCCATCATGAGATCTGCATGGGTTTTAGAGTTCCTGGGGAGACTTAAAATCTCAAGGGAATCATGACATCTCATAATAGGCCTCCTCTAACAAGAACTGGGGGAGCCTTATATAGCCTTTCCTCATGCAGCCTTTATTTATTACAAGGAAACTGGGAACCTTACTGCCACCTCCCACAGACTGCTTTCTGCTTGGCTCTCAGAAATGTTTTGATTCTGTCCACCTCAGCTCTGAATCACCATTACCAATTTAGCTGGGTTTTGCCCAAATTCTGGACCTGCCACCCTCATTTCCATCTCCACAATCAACTGAGGTCAAGGCAGCTCCGATCCAGTTCTAAACCTTTTGTCTGCCATACTTCTGTGAAATCACAGGGACCCAATCGTTGTGCCATTTCAAGGCACCATCCCCCAGTCTCAGGTTTTTGGCCCTGAAATGTCCCTACAAGAATAACATTCTTCCTGACATCCATGACTCTGAGTCAGTAAGAATACTGCCAGAGATATGTTTTCTTTTAAAAAAAAAAAAAAAATTGCTGAAAACCTTCAAGTTTCAGCCTGGCTTTGGCATGAGAAGCAGTCTTTAAAGATTTTATTGATATTATTTTTATTGGGCTGGTTTGAAGTAATGGCATACCATTAAACTGGTATGGTCGGCAGAGAAATATTTCACACAGCTGGAGGCTGTCAGTACTGAGAATAGTGAATAAAGGGGCCTGCAAACAAACAGCCCACTTGAAGCATTTACAGGCACCCTGGCATATATCCAGATTTATTATTATTTTTTCCCCTGCATGCCAGAAAGTAGGGCTCTGTTTCAGTCATTGGTTCCGATTCTGTTCCATTAACTGACCTTTCAGGTCTCTGCTTTCAAACACAGTCCCTTAAAAACACCCATTAAGATGTATATTTTAGTCTGCTTTCAACAGCAGATATCTCACGCATTCCATTCCTTAAACTTTATGCTAGGATGATCGGGCAGGTATGCTACCATATAAATCTGTGCACTGTTACTCAGACTTATTGAAAATGTGTCTGAGTTTGAGGCCTGTGAGTCCAGCACCAGGAGCCTTAGGAGGTCATAACCACATCCCTAAAATGTCTGGAGATGGTGGTTTAAAAGCCAGGCACTCACCACAGTCTTGGCCCTTTGCCCTTGCAATCCAGTTGTTTAGACAGCCTGCCAAAAGAAGGACAATAAGGCAAAGTACTTAAAGAGGTGTTTCTTCTAGAAGTCTGGCTCTGAATATAAGGAGTGGATAAGGGGTTGCCTACCAAGTCCAACACTGGCTTCCTCAACTGCTTCTCTCTCAGAATAAGAGTACTTAACTAATACCCTATTCAGATATGATAAAAATGCACAGATTAAACACAGAAAGCAGAATGAGCACAACCTACCTCCTGTCTCCTGTCTGTCACCTTTCTATGCATAGAGAATAAAGCAGAGCTTTATGCTGTCTGTGCAAGTTGGACTTCCAGCTCACATGGAGAACTTCCACCAATAGACAAGGCTCTTTTCTTCTGACACCTCTCCATCTGTGTAAAGAGGATGCAGTGTTCCTTGACTGGTTTACATGTTTCTACAACAGGAGTGGGCAAATGCACAGGGGCCAGTTTCTACCCTGAACACCCCCTCCCAACATATACAAATACAGTGCCAAAATACATCCATTTTTTATTTAGAGTCACATCACTTCCTGCAACCAGTTGTAAGACATTTCTGCGCTAGACGGCTATAGTGCTATGATTCCACTTTCAACGTCCTATGGAACCATCTAGTGCGGAAATGGCCGTAGTGGAACTCAAGCAAAAACAGAGTTATTTGGTGCTGATCGTAGAGACTGGGATGGGTGGGAGCTGTTTTGCATGTTTTGTGAATGGTTCTCTGAAGTTTTCAGGCAAAAAAAAAAAAGCTTTCTTAAGAAAAATCAGAGATTTCGGGGGATTGCTGGAGAGCTTCAGGGGCTGCAAAATGTTTTACAGGGTTGTTGCTTTTTTTTTTTTTAACAGTGGACCTTTCTGCACTATACTGTTATAGTGCTATTATTCCCCTTTCACCATCTTTGCTCTTTGGCCTCAGTGAACTACAACCCCCAGAATTCCACAGGAGGTTGAAAGTTGAATAATAGAACTTTAAAAGTGCAGTGCAGAAAGTGATTATGGTAAGGTGCATTATAATTTATTATTTTAGAGTAAATGAGGTCAGATATAAGAGCAACATGGAGTGATTAAGTGAGAGATTGGGTACAGTAGAATCTTGGAAATGAGTGAATGCTGATTGGCTGGAGTCAGAAAGGATGTGCTATTTGCAAAGGGAGAACTAGAGAATGAGAGTTTGAATGTGAAGGTGGGAGGTGCATCTGGATCTCAAAATGAAGACGTATAGAGTTGAATTAACAGGGATTTAGATTACCAAAATATTTTAGATGACCTGTTCAGACATAAAGGGTAACAAATGAGACACTCTAATCATAAGCTAATATGAACATTCTTTTGGGCAATGTATATATTTTATGTGGTTTTTAATAAAATATGTTTCTTCAGCCACATCTGTTTATTTGTCCTGGCTTTTAAGGGCTTTATCTAAGTGGCGAAGGAAATAAAAAATAATTAAGGATATGGTAGCAGCAGATTATCAATAAGAAGTCAAAAAGTAGACTTTCCAAGGTGTCTCCCTGCTCTCAAGGAGTGGATTCACAACTGGCCTATTTCTATACCTGTAAATTTTCCCCATATTCCCCAATCCGATCTTTATTCAAAGTTGCTAACATTTAGAGGTTGGGTTCCTGAAGGAATGTACTGTCCTTCTCCTTGCTGCTAGGCCTTGTCTCCATAGCAACCAGCCTATTCCAGTACCTATAATTTATCCCTATATTCCTCAATCCAATCTGCATTCGTAGTTGTTAACATACAGAGGTTGGGTTCCTGCGGGAATACATTGTCCTCCTTCTTGCTGCTAGGTATTGTCTCCATAGCAACTGGCCTATTCCAGGACTTGTAACTTTTCCCCATAGTCTCCCAATCCAATCTGTGGCCCTTTCAGCACAGCATTTTCCATGTGAAAGGACACCTGGAGCATCACACAATTGTGAGGAGCAATCTGCATGAAGCACTCACAACTGCATGATGCTCCAGGGGCTGGCAGGCACCAGTCGCACACCTTTTCATTTTTGACTAGAAGCTGAAAATGGTGCACGATCGCACATTGCTCCCGGGCCCTGCACGCACTTACCTGGCGTGCCGAGCCTCTGGAGCAGCGCTAGTCCCAGGCTGCACTGCAGAAGGAAGAGACGGGGCTCTCGCATGAGCAGGCAGCTCATGCAGAGCTAAAGGACCCCGGACATGAAAGCCTCTCACCAGAGGCTGCTTGCGTGATCCCCGCATCCCAGCGCTGGAAGAAGGTAAGGTGCGGAAAGGGCCTGTGTTGTCTGGTGACATTGGCCCTTTTCGCATTGAGGCTTCTAGCGCAAGCGGGGGAGGGCAGCTCACGCAAGAAGCCTTCTCCGGGAGGCTGCCTTTCCCCTCCCTTCCTTCCACAGGTGAAGGAACGAACAGGGAAGCGGCAGCCTCCCGGAGGTGGAGGCGGCTCGTGCGTCCGCATCCCCTCGCCAAGCAGGAGGCTGTCGCGTCCGCCCCCCCTCGCCAAGCAGGAGGCTGTCGCGTCCGCTCCCCGCCAAGCAGGAGGTGTCGCGTCCGTCCCCCCTGAACGCGCGCGCGAAGCAGGAGGTGTCGCATCCGTCGCGCTTGCTCCCCGCCCCGCCCCTTCCTTCCGCAGGGGCGGAGGGAAGGAAGCGTGAACCGGCTGCCTCCCCGACGCTCCACACAGGAGGTAAGTGCGTGTGGGCACTGGGAGCGCTGCGCGAGCGTGGGTGATTTTCACTTTGAGGCGAAAATCAAAAAATACACCCTCGCGCAGCGTCAGCCCCGTGAGAGCGGCGGAAGTGGGAGTGCGTCGTGCAGAGCGATGCTCCCACTCCCACGAGGCTCACGGGGCTGCCGCGCGACAGAAAGCCCGTGCGAAAAGGGCCATTGATGTACTGGCTTTTTTTTTTTTTTTACTGTTGAATTTGTGCAGTGGCTTTACATTTTTCTGGAAGCATTTTTTTGTTTTGAATTTCAACTTTAAGATTCCCCACATATGGAACCCATACAATCTACTGTGTGAGGCAAGAAGACCTTGTAACTATGGCCATTTCTGCACTACACTGTTATAGTACTATTAGTCCACTTTCAACTTCCTGAGGAATTCTGAGGTTTATAGTTTACTGAGGCCAAAGATCTCTCTGGCTGAGAATTCTTAAATGCCCCTCCTTAACTTACAACCTCCAGGATTCCATAAGATGTCGAAAGTAGAATAATAGCACTATGACAGTGTAGTGTGGAACTAGCCAGACATTTCATATAGGCTTTCATAGGTACCTATACAATCTACTGTTCGAGGCGAGAAGACCTTGTAACTATTGTGTATGTCACTTTAATTTTTCTCACATATGCCTCTCAAATGTTTTCTGCCATCCTTATTGATGGTAGGCCTCATCTCCATAGCAACCAGCCTGAGGACCAAGAGATGAGAATGCTAAAGGACCCTCCCTAAACTGCCAACCCCAGGATTCCATAGAATCTTCACAGCAAGCCAATCATATGCAGTCTTCTCACCTTACTCAGTCAATCATATGAGGTTTTCATCTTCCTGACACAGGCAAACAGACAAACTCTGACTTTTATATTGTATGTATGTGTGTGTATTATGGCAACAAGACATGGACCCTTTTCGCATGGGCTTTCTCTTGCGCGAGAGCCCCGTGAGCCTCACGGGAGTGGAAGCGTCGCTCTGCACGACGCACTCCCACTTCCGCAGCGCTCACGGGGCTGAAGCGGCGCGAGCACGTTTTTTTTTTTCCGACTTGAAGCGAAAATGACCCACGCTCGCGCAACGCTCCTGGCGCCCACGCGCACTTACCTCCCCGTCGGGGAGGCGGCCGGGTCACGCTTCCTTCTCTCCGCGGTGCCTACAGCTCCCACAGGCCCATGCAGAAGGAAGGGGCAGGGCGCTAGCACGACGGACGCGCCAGCAGGAAGCACCTGCAGAAGGAACGAGGGGGAAGCGGCAGCCTCCCAGAGGAGGCTTCTCGCGGCGAGACACCCTCCCCCCTCGCACAAGAAGCTACAATGCGAAAAGGGCCATGGACAATAAAAGCCAATCAAATAACAACAAAATTTAGAGCAACAAAACATATACAACAAACACAAAAACTAGATGTTTGCGGAAGCTACTACTGAACTTAGTGGGTTTACTTCTAGGGCCAAGCACCCCTACTGTTCTTCCTTTGGTAGCATAACTTTCCTAGGCCTTGCATTTTAGCATCCTAGTTGAACAGCTGAGCTGCAAGAGCCAAGATCCAGATCAGGTGTCTGCATAGCCAAGAGAATATCCACAGAGATATCTATGGGGGAAAATCACTAAGCCAGTTGCACATTCTTTTAGTCTCACCTACATCTATTTCACAGGCTTTCACATACTTTCTGTGAGCAGGCACTGTATGGGGGAAGACACTGTGTGATACCTTCAGTGCCCTAAAAATAAGAGGATTTAAACAAAAATCCCTCTACCTTAGTCTTATCCTTTTCAGTACCTACCTGCCCCATCCTCAAATCTGGGAACTTAAGATGTACACTAAGGTTTCTTCCAGAAGAGGGAAAAGTGTCAGAAGATTACAGTATTTCTTACTGTAGTTCTCAGTTTTGTTTGTTTTGATTTGATTTAATTAAAATTCAAACACTTCAATTGTTCCATACTATTTATTTGCACCCCTGAGTGAGTTTCTTGCTAATCTTGAGAGATGCAAAGACATATATTTCTCTTCCTCCCCCCACTTTTTTTAGTTATAATGCTATAATGCATCTGTGAAATGGCCCTACATAAAAATTCAGGGAGGAGAAAATTTGTCCCTCAAATCATAGGATCACCTTAGCAAACCATGCTGTGGGTTTAAAAAAAAAAAACCCTTTGAAGAGCCCTAGCACAGATCCAAGAAAACACTACAAATTGCCCCCTCCCCCATAAAAGAATGGAACCAGTAGATGTGAAGGTGTCAACTACCAGCAAAGTCTGGCAAACCCCAAGGAGCTATATCACAAGAACTCAAGCTTCTTTAGATCAGCCTGAAAGAACTCTTAAGTATATGTAAGTGCATGACCAAAAGGTGTAATATGGCCACTGTAGATGGAGGTTTGTACAAAGCAGTAGTTTGTGCAAGCAGGAGTCAAGTGATCCTAGTTGAACTAGGTACGAACTTGGTATGATCCAGTAGGTCTCTTCTTATCCCTTGTGCATTCACCATACCTGACATCTCTACCTAACAGAAGATCACATGGTATTGCTGAAGAACAGATGCTGGTCAGAATAGACGATACCAAGATGAATCAATGGATCAATGACCAGGTCATATAATGACCTGCACATCTTCATACATCTGACAGAACCACAGACATGAAATACATCATGGTAATAGATACCATTTTGTATAATCATGTAAAGGAATATCTTTGTATCCATCCAAGATAACACCACTTCTGATCAGGTTAGCTGGATCAACAGTCCAAGGAAATATGCACACCAGGAAGCAAGTCTAAGCCTTACTTGAGGAGCAGAGCATGCTGGGACAAGATAGTTCAAAAGCAAAAATAGCTGTATGTTTTTTGCTCCAGCACTGTTCCTCAGTGTATTCATTAAAGTTTGGCAAGCATTCATATGGATTCACATCAAAAGGACAGTTGTTGGCTCACTTGCTTGCAAGAAAGAAGATATGATGCTAAGTCCAAGCTCTGTTTTCCACAACAAATCAATGTGTACCATATGGCACGGCAGAATAAAACAATTTACTTCAGGAAATTATTTGTAGATATATGTGCACATGCACATGTGCACATGCATTCGTGCACACACACACACAGGTATAATCTTGCAATTTCATATCAACAAAAACATGCTGAATACATAGCAAATGAATTTATGTATGGCCACATGGGTCTCTGCTGTTTTCATTAGGAATAGAATCTTAGGGTACATTGAAGCATGAAGCACTTCCATTTTATTCATTTATTTAGACATTTTTAAACCACCATTTTTTGTTGTAGATACCAGGTCAATTAAAAACATAATTAAAATTTTACACAGTACCCATCCCCAAAAAATGGATTCCTGAAAATCAGTTGGCATGATAAAAACAAGGAAGGAAGCAAATGTGAAGTCACATGAAGTCAAATAATCCAAATGTTCAAATACAGAAGGAGGAGTTGAGCTGATGGAATGATTGTAATATTCCATCATTGGGTTGCCACAGCCAAAAAGTCTCTATTTTCTGTGCATATGTAACATATTGGACCTTCCAAGAGAAGAACACATAATTTCTTGATAGAATTATCAATAGTGTGTGTGTGTGTGTGTGTGTACACATGTGTGTGTTCATTTAATTAATTTATATCCTACCTTTCACCCAATTTGGAACCCAACAAATTAAACTCATTTTCACAAGCATGATGCCTTTATAAAAGTGTCTCAAAACAGTAAAAGAAACAGAAATGGAGTTGCAACTGAAGGAAGCACTGTGCTAATTAGGTCTTGGAGTGTTTTACTACATGTTGCTAAAATAAATATTTCTGAGTGTGTTAGGTGTTCATTCACTTTTCTTCTTCTTTTCAAAGGATGGCATTGTCTTGACTTGTGGATCTTTCCTCTCAACCTGTTTAGGATAAATCCTTGGATTAATAATTCTTTTGACCTGAAGGCTACTTTACAATTTGTGAATGAATTGAACTTTCTTTTCCCAGAACAAATCCTTTTGTTCACAATTGCTTCCTGTTTGCTATTTATAGCAGACTTGAGCCAAATTTACTTAATGTTCTGCCCTTTAATGTAAAGAGTGTTTACTTTGCCTTTATCTGCTTTATCTCCTTTTATTTTCAGCAAGTACAAATCGGACACCATTTAGGGAGATTTCTCAAACCTCTAGGTATATAGAAGCAGGATTTTTCTTCTTCTTCTGATGTCATGAAGCAGGGGAATAGACCTATAGACTGGTAGCCTTTTCGGACCTTACCTTTTCACGGAGGTGGGGGGAGGCGCTCGCGCAAGAAGCCTATTGGCTTTCATGTCAGTAGCAGGTTTTCAGCTAAAGGTGCAATCTAAAGTGTTGAATTCTAACCCTACAATAAGTTCAGAAACTTGGGCACCTCTTTTAAAGTTCAAACTAAAACCCAGAATAGTGGATTCAAAGTCCCACTGACATGGGACCCAACAGCTGCCATGGCTCAAAGCCTAGAATGTTTATGGGTCATGTTACTTACTTTCTCTCCTCAAAGGGCAGACCTAGTAGTCCTCAGAAGTAGCAGGCCATGCTAGCTTCTGGTTCCTGGGGCAGGAACTAGGAGGAGGAGTTAGTGCCTGTATCACCTCTACAGACGACAAGTCAACCCTGGGCTTATTAAGCTTGATGTCTCTTTGAATTCAGATTTTGCTCTTTGTCCCAGGAGAGTTTAATAAATCTTAACTGATGACTTTGGTGTATGGTGGTATTCCATACACCCACAAGGTTCACTGTTGATCTTTGCTGCCAACCATGGCCAGTGAAGGTACCATTCTACCGGGCTATCAGAAGTTAAGTATATCTCAATCCTTAGCAGAATTCAGAAAGAGACAGCAATGAAATCTAGGAGTACCTCTCATACAGGTACTTCTAGATTTGCAACGTTCAGGTTGCAAAAATTACAACTTTTCTCATCCCCATCTAGCAAACGATCAGATTAAAAGATTATTCACATTTTGGGAATTTTGTGTGAAAAATTCCACAAAATAGTGGAAACAACAAACTAAATAATTTAATTTATTTTTATATGAAAATATGTATGGGAATAATTGTTTTTATTTGGATAAAAAATTCAGAAAAAAGTGTATTTAGCACACAAAATACACTGACTTAAATCCTGTTGTTACTCTTGTCTCAAGCAGATCTGCTGAATGGATAAGATTTACCTGTGTGTTGACTCAACACTCATCAATTGATTGAATGCCTCTACTTTATGTGGAACTATCCAACCAGATTCCAGGACTTTGTTTTTGCACCAAAATGATGTTTTGTGTGGGGAATTTTTTTTTTTAAGTTTGCAAATTAAGGCAAAAAGTATAAAATAAGGTTCCTGAAAAAAAAGCACAGATCTTCCAGTCACATGGCGGGCGAGAGTGGCAGCTCGGAATGAAGCTGCGCAATGGCTCTAGGCAGCCACCAGCTGGATTCCAGCCGCTTCTTTTGAAATCTTAGAAGCAGCTAAACACCTCTCCGCCACGAGGGGTGCGGAAGAGGTCCGAAGGGGACCCCGCAACCCGGCTGGAGGAGCTGAAAGTGCCAGGGGGTCGAAGGACCGTGACGGAGGCAGCGGGATCATCGCCAGAGCGGCACAAGTGCTGCTGTTGACTTTTAATTAAGAAACAAGCAAGAAACAAGTAAAAGAAAACATGTAACTTGTTCTAGTCTTTATTTTGGAAATATCACATCGGATTTTTGGCTTGCAATGGTGCGCGGGAGCGAAGAAATGGAAGGACCCAGAGAATGTAAGTGCATCATGGCTGAGAGTTCGTCTTAAAGGGGCAGCTGATATTAAAGAAATGGATAAGAGGCTCTTCTGCTTTTCTCTAGAGGACTGAAGTTATTAATGGTAAAAGATTTATGATTTGCTAATTGGATTTACAATTGCTGAATAACTAAACAGCTGGTATTGGATGAATAAGACTGGACTTTATAATATTCAATAATCTCCATTTGAACATTGAACTTTCTTTATTTCTATATTTTACTATGTTGGTGGATCTGAGATGATTGATGTTTTGGCTTTTTGACTCTGGATTTCTGACCCTAGAAGAATACTTGGGGAGGCAACAGTTATTGAGCAGTGCTTTCCTTTTTTTTCTTTTTTCTTTTTTTTGGCTCCTGCTGTATGAGACTTGTTTCCTGTTTTTTTCCCTCAAGTCTGTACTGTTGAGACTGTTGAGCCTGTGCTGGAAGGTCATTCAAACAAAACAATTTCACTCCCATGGACAGAACTGCTTGGAATTTAAGCGACTATGAGAATGCAGAGAATCTTCAGAAATGAACTCCAGGCAGCAAGTCTGGAATGGGAGGGGGGAATAGGAGGTGGATTTTGGCACAGGGCTCTGAATTGGATAAGTGGTAATGTTCTTTAGCAATGTCAAATAAGCTTACTTATTTGATCGATATACTGTCATTAATATAGACATTGTGATATTGTTAAAGGGTTAATGGTGGTAGTGTGATTGGGGAGCCTGTGATGGATGTCATTTAAGCAAAATATCCTCACTCCCATGAACGGAACGGCTTGGAGTTTAAGTGACTTTGAGAATACAGTGAATCTTCTAAAATGAATCTCCAGGTTGTAAAGTCCAAGATGGGAGGGGACTTTTAAGCTTACATTTTGATTGGTCAATTAAGCTTACATTTTGATTGGTATATTGTCATTAACATAGACATTGTGATATTATTAAAGGGTTGAAGGGGTTGAACAGGGCATAGGTATAAGTGGGAAACAAGATAATTTTAATACAATGGAATCCAGAGCAAGAAGACGAGTGAACGTAGCAATTATAATAGCTCAGACTGCCAGATATATACTGACAGATGTATATTGAAGATTTTGAGAGTTCAGATTATATATGATGGAAGATTTAAGAAGAAGAGAAGACAGCAGAAGAAGATTTTAAAGAGACAAGTAGAGAAATGAGAATAGACTGAAATTTGAAGATTAGAGAAAAGCAGAATGGCTAAAAATGGGTAATAGCTGGGAACTGTCAGTGGAAATGACTGTATTATGATTGTGGAAATGACAGTGGTACAACAGTAACATAACATGGAAAGGGAGAGGGAAAAACATGTTCAAACATAGAGATAAACATTGTACTGTGATACATAAATGTAATAGAGTGAATTTCATGAAATGAAGACCAGATCAGAGTGGATCTGAAATAATTCATATAAAATTACAGGTTAAAAAACTTTTTTTATTTTGTGAAACTTAATAAAATTATTTAAAAAAAAAAGAAAGAAAAAAGCACAGATCTCACCTTGAAGAGAGAATTTTTTTTAAAAAAAATTATTAATTCTTGCCTGAGAGAATGAAGTAAATAAAGGTTTACGTTGTTGGATGAAATGCTTTTTTCAGTGGCCTTCTTGCACTTTGAGCATGAGTGCTGATGTGGTAGATCTTTTCCAGGCTGATTTTCTGTCCCAACCCCTTGTTCTTCATGTTTCTTTGTCATTATTAACAGATATATTATCCCAAATTATTTTAATGAACTATCATTGGAAAATGTTTTACTGAAAATGTTTATACCCATAATTGTATTTCCATGATATGTTTTATGGTATTTCATCACTCTATGCTAGAAGACAACTGGGGAATCATTTACCATTTTGGTCACTGTCCTCTGGAACGTACCTAGAGGAGGGCAACCAAAATGATAAAAGACCTGGAAATCATGAGGAGTAGCATAGTTAACTGAGTATGTTTAGCATGGAGAAGAGCAGGTTAAGAGGGGACATGATAACCATGTTTAAATATTTGAAAGGCTCTCGTATTGAAGATGAGGCAAGTTTGTTTCCTGCTGCTCCAGAGACTAGCACATGGAACAATTGACTCCAAACTAGAGGAAAAGAGATTCCACCTAAATATTAGGAAGAACTGCCTGTCATAAGATAAATTGGACAGTGGAAAATGCTGCCTCAGAGTGTGGTGGAGTCTCCTTCTTTGGAGGTTTTTAAACAGAGGCTGGATGGCCATCTGTCAGGAGTGCTTTGATTGTGTATGGCAGAATGGGTTGGACTGAATGGCCCTTGTGGTCTCTTCCAGCTCTAAGATTCTATGAATCCAGATAGCTTTCAATAAATAAAATACTAGACCTAATATTCAGTGAATAGTGGGACATGTTGTTGTTGGTGGTGGTGATGATGATGATGATGATGTGTTGATTTGCAGTGGATTCAGACTCAGAATTGGTTACAAATTTGTATAAGACAAAGCAGCCATTTCCAAAGCACCAAATCAGATTTCTGAAATGAATCTCACCATGAGTGTATATCCATCTATGAGGAAGGAACACTTTTCCCACTCCTTCTATATAGGGATGAGTGAGGATTATATCTGACTTGTTTTTTTTTCTGATTAAGAATTTACAAAACAATTTGATATGTTTTTATGTTAAAAAAATAGATGTGAGAGTAAGCAAAACTGACAGTGGATATCAGTGGACTCAAAAGACTGTACGTGCAGCAAGGTCTCATTCAATGGGAACAGATGGTTTGGAAGGAAGTGAGAAGTACTTAAAAGGCTTACTATTGTCTAAATATTCATAGCATGGGCATAATCCACTAGGAACATCTGTATTCTTGTGTAACTCACATTCCTGGATTGTGTCTTGAATGGATCTACCAAGATTTCCGAATCCAGGTGGCTGACATTTTTGCATAAATCCCTATATCTCTTTGGGGGAAAAATAACCAAAAAACAAACACCACATACAAATACCACCTTTATACTGTGAAATCATCAAGTTCTTCATCTATCAGCTTTAGTGCTTGTTTCTCCTAAAAAGATGGAACATATATGAAAGTTAAGGCTGGATTTCTTGGTTTGGAAATGAGAATGTGAGGCAAAACCAGTTGGAAAGCTGAAGGACCAAGCTCCCCCAACTGAGCATGATGTGTCATGCCCAACAGAAGACTGCTGTCCATAAAGGGTTTTCAGAGTCCTATATTTGAAGGCAAACTAAACTTCCAAGATTTGTTTATTTTATTTCTCATTTTCTCTCAGAATGGAAACCAAATTTGGTTCAAATAGCTAAATCAACATGGGCCAAGTTCCTGCAATGGACACATGACTGCAAGGTTGTGGCTCTCCTCTGTGTCCCAATCTGACTGCCAAAACCAATCTTAAAATCCATCCAGCTGCATCTAGAGACAGAGCTCTGCAGAGCTGGCAAGCAGGGCATTGGAGGATGACATGTACAGCCCCTTAACACCAGTGAACTGTGGAGCACCATGGAATTGTGACAGGACCCTGCAGGGATCCCTGATTCTGCTCTTTACGCAACAGCTCACTGGTGGAGGGGGCTCAATGGATCATCCTTCAACACCCCTCTCACCAGCACCATAGAACTCTAACGCTCAGTGCAGCTGTCTGGATTTTAAGGTGTTTTTGATGTTTTTAACTTATATTTGAAAGCTGCCTTAGGTCTTGGGAGAAAAGGTGGCATGCACATATAATAAATAAATAAATAAATAAATAAATAAATAAATAAATAAATAAATAAATTTTTTCTCCTTTGGTTATGCATAAGTTGTCGCCTCATCTGTTATGCAGTTCTGGTCACGTTTGTGGGGATGTCAAATATTTTTTTCCTGATGCTGCTCTTTTCCAGGAATTCTCTGAGCTCAGGATCAGAGGTCCCCTATATCAAAACTTTCCAAAAAGTGTGTCACAACATTTTCATGTGTCAGCTGCAGTGTGTACGTGTGTCACATGAATGTAACAAGTGGAGGTGCTACCGTTCCCATTGCTGCAGTGGGCCAAGCCCAGGTGAAGGACCTGCCTCTGCTGCTGCTGTCACCACCCTAGAGCCAAGGGCCCCAGCCAGGGTGGCAACAGACCAGGCCCTGGCAGAGGGGCTGCCTCTCCTGCTGCCGCCACAGCCACCCCAGGCTGAGGAAGACCCCAGTGAGGGCAGTGGCAGGCCAGGCCCAGGTGGAGGAACTGCCTCTCCCAGTGCCACTGCCTTGGGCTGGGGAAGACTCCAGTAAGAGCAGTGGTGGCAGTGGGGGGCCAGGCCCTGGTGGAGGAGTGTTCTCTCCCATCACTGCCACTGCTGCTCTGGGTCAAGGAAGATTGTGGCAACAGCAGCAGCGGTGGACCAGGCTCAGTTGGAAGAGCTGCCTGCACTTACTGAATTACTTACTGAATTACTGTGTCACGAAATGATGCATGTCTAAAAAGTGTATCACCAAGCATGAAAAGTTTGGAAAGCTCTGCCCTATATCCTCTTCTGCTTCTTTTGTTGAATACATCTTCATCCTTGTGGTTGTTGTGTGCCTTCAAGTTGTTTCCAACTTACGGTAACCCTAAGGTGAACCTAGCACAGAGGCCATTTCTGCACTAGACTGTTATAGTGCTAAGGCCCCCCCTAAACTGCAAACTCCAAGAGTCCATTTGGATGTTGAAAGCGGAATAATAGCACTATAACAGTCTAGTGTGGAAACAGCCCCCGTTTTCTGGAACTGAGTGTGTGATGCACCCAAAGTCACCCAGTGCATTTCCATGGCCAAATGGGAAATCAAACTCTGGTCTCCGTAGTAGTAGTCCAACATACAAACCACTGTACAGGAAACTGGCCTCAGGATCAATAAATGGCCTAACTGTTATCGGCACTCAGATGCTCACCACTGGGCGGGGGACTTTTGGACCAGTAATAATTATTAATAAACATTAGTAAACATTATCAATATTTATAAGTATTCACTCTTAATATCATCACATCATACTAATGTTGTTGCTATGTGTTTATTTATTTGAGTTAGGTTCCACCTTTCTTCTCCATGGGGACTCAAAACCCAAGTATAAAATTGTAAATTTTATTTATAAAATGTCTGCTCTTCAAACTGGTCTCTAAGGCAGTTTATAACCCCAAAAATAAATTTAAACACAATACCAATTGAGAGCAATAAAAATCTTTAATGGCAAAATCCTATGGCTCCGAGAAAGTATTACAGGGGGCATGGGGTCGATGCTATCTTTCCTGGATGGGAGGGTGGAAAGAGAGGTATGACTTGAGGGGGAGACTCAACACTATAACGTGCCTTACAGACCCCACAGAAACATCTAGATCTCTCTCTTCTCCCATAACATATTACTCTTTCAGCAGGGCATTTCATAGGGACTTTATCAGCTCTTTAATAGACTTGGTTATAATTAACACATGTAAAAACATGACCCTTCTAAAGTATTTAATGTTGCTTTTTATACCCTGAGCATCATCATGTTCTTTACATGGTTTCTCACAGTGTCTGCTAAGGCATTATACAGAGGCCATTTCTGCACTACACTGTTATAGGGCTATTATTCCACTTTCAACATCCTGTGGAATTCTGGGGTTTGTAGTTTACTGAAAATTCTAAATGCCCCTCCCTAAACGGCAAACCCTAGGATTCCACAGATGTTGAAAGTGGAATAATAGCAGTGTAGTGTGGAACGGGCCAGACATTTCATATAGGCTTTCACAGGTACCAAATTCTGTCCCTTGTATCCTATTCATAACCATCTTAACAATGCAACTTACCTGTTTATCTATTCAGGCATGCAATCACATCTGTTGGAGGCTTCTGTGAATACATAAGCATTCAAGGGTTAATCTTGTTGAGCATTGTTAATATCTTAACTACATCTGTTACAATAGACATGCTAACAGGCATCCTTTGCAAAAATAATGGGACATATATCTATTTTATATTGATTTTAGCTTTTATAATAATAGGCTTAGCATTACTAGTATATCACCATGCTTGGCAGTTTGTTGGGGCAGTTAACAGTCTAATAGTTTATCAGAAACAGCCCGGCCTGAAGGCTACATTTGTCCGAAAACAGAATATGTCTGGCCTGTAACAGAGGGCTATCCTGTAAAAATATTACTCAAGCTATTCAACAATTGACAGAATAAAAGCATCTTGGCTGTCCTCTAAAAACATCTAAGATAGAGCTGACTGAACTTTCTTTGCTGAAGCTGCACAGCGAGGATTGCTGTTGCCATTGAAAAAAGACCAGTCTTATGATTCCGCTAAGGACTTTAGGACACAGAACAAAGTTTCTGATGATAATGGCAATTCCTTCCCTCCTTCCTTCCTTCCTTCCTTCCTTCCTTCCTTCCTTCCTTCCTTCCTTCCTTCCTTCCTCCCTCCCTCCCTCCCTCCCTCCCTCCCTCTCTTCCTTTCTTTCTTTTTCCTCCCTGCCTCTTCCCTTCCTTCTTCTACAGCTGCCCAACTAGCCACTACTCAATTATAGCACTTTGATACAACTTTAATTGCCAAAGCTGCATCAAACTGAATCCCTGGGATTCATAGTTTAGGGAGTGGCGTTTAGTGTTCTTTGCCAGAAAGCTCTAGTGCGTCACCGAACTACTAATCCCAGGTTTTCATAGGATGAAGTGGTATCAAAATACTATAACTGTGTACTGTGAAAGAATCCAATGACTGGCCAAGGCTACAGAGATGCAAACTCTGTAGCTGAGGCCCTTTTCGCACAGTATTCGCCATGCGAAATGGCCTCTGGAGCATCACGCTATTGCGAGGAGCCATCCACATGATGTCCTCACAATTGCACGATGCTGCTGGGGCCAACAAATGCCAATCGCACACTATTTCATTTTCGACTTCTAGCTGAAAATGGTGTGAGATCACACATCGCTCCAGAGCCCCGTGTGCACTTACTGTGCATGCGGAGCCTCTGGAGCCATGGTGCTCGTGCTTCCTGCCCCAGCACAGCCTGGGAAAAACTCATGCTGCCTGCTCACTAGCAGGCAACGACTGCAGAGGCGAAGCAGCGGGGACGCGAGAGCCTCTTGCAAGAGGCTGCGCACACGATCCCCTCACCCCAGTGCCGCAAAAAGGTAAGGTGTGAAAAGGGCCTGAGTCTGCTGCTTGTTCTAGTATGTAACTATAACCATTGAAACCTTTATTTTTTGACTAAGAACAAACCTCGAAATTAGCTTCAAGTATTTCTTCAGGCAACAGTTCAGTGTTCATTTCTCCTAAACAAATATTATACAACTCATAGATGTTAAGTGGGGGGGCTAGTCTTATATAAAGAAATATTACCTAAAACACAGTCTGCCAAAATCCTATATCTATATAAATATCTATATAAATAGACATTGTCATCTGAAAATAGTTGTGACTTAAAAACAGCCTTATTTAACTAGTATTCTGTTACTAATGAATTTGACAGAACAATTCAGAGACTTACACCATTTCTGCACTAGACTGTTATAGTGCTATTATTCCCGTTTCAACACCCTATGGAATCCTTGGATTTGTAGTTTAGGGAAAGGCCTTTAGAATTCTCAGCCAGAGAGTTCTTAGGCCTCAGGAAACTACAAACTCCAGAATTCCACAGGATGTTGAAAGTGAAATGATAGCACTATAACAGTCTAGTGCCGAAATGTCCATAGAAACATCTGAGTCCCAGATGTGTATGAGCAAGCCTTATTCAATGTTCCATTTCAGATATGGAAAGACAAACACAAGACTTGCAACATCACCTCCCCTAAAATATTGCTGTGATAACAAGCGATTCAGAGAAATAACCCACACCTTTCATAAATTATAAAACATAATGGTTAGTCTTAATTAAAACAGTTTTACATAAAATAACCTTGTGTAAGATACCTCATTTTCCAAAGAATTAAAAAAAAAAAACTCCTCCAGAAAGTAGGACTTGGATGAACAAGTGCAGACCATTTCTATGATCATGTTTTGAAATTTCAGACTAGTTCTCCTCAACTGCATCTACATATTCAAGATCAGACCAATGGCTGGCATTTTGTCTTGCAGTTACAGATCCATAACTGATCCATTTTCAGTAAGTAGTCATGATCTGTTTGCTGGCAGAAGTTTCGTGTCATCTGCTACTTGATCCTTTTTTCTTTCTTTCTTTTTTCTTCCAAGGATTTTTCCTAAGCTTGACAACCTTCTGTATGCAAAGCATGTCCTATTTCAGACTGTAGGTCTTCCAAATATAACTTTCTGGGCAAAATCCCAACTTCCTGTATCCTACAAAGTTTCTTGCATGATGATGATGATGATGATGATGATGATGATGATGATGATGATGATGACAGGATGAGGAGGAAGGGGAGGGGGAGGGGGATCCATTCTGGTGTTCATCTAAAATATCTTCATAGTGAGGTCCATTGCATAGATGATCTTTCAGGGGAACAGCTTACAGAAATGGTTCCCTTCCTGATTTACAGCTTGCTTATTGAGATACCAATAAACAAATCTCATTAATGCAGGGTAATTGTACACATAAACCACACCTATTGACTCTTGCAATAAACGCAAAGTATTTCTGGGAAGGGAGCATTTCCCTTGTCTAGGCATCAACTAATAATGTTCCAAAAATGAAAATTATGTCATTGCTGCCACTTTTCTTTTCCTTTTTTTAAATGTAATTTTAAACTGTCGTAGTATTCAGGTCTGTGTTTAATGTTTAAAAAACAAGTATACAGAAGAGAGAGAGGAGTGTGTGTGTATGTTAAAGGCGGGGGGCTTTCCGCGCTACACTCTTATAGTGCTACTATTCCACTTTCAACATCCTGTGGAATTCTGGCGTTTGTAGTTTCCTGAGATCCAAGAGCTCTCTGGCTGAGAATTCTAAATGCCCTTCCCTAAACTGCAGATTCCAGGATTCCACAGGGTGTTGAAAGTGGAATAGTTGCACTATAACTGTGTAGAGCGGAAAGGCCCTCCACCCTTCATACACACACACTCTCTCTCTTCTGTACACCTGTTTTTTAAACATTAAACACATTCCTAATAGCTACAATAGTTTAAAATTACATTTTTAAAAAAGGAAAAGAAAACTAGCAGCAATGACTGGCAGCACTATAACAGTGTAGGGTAGCCCAGAGGGAGAGAGAGGGAAAGAGGGAGAGGGAGAGAGAGAGAGAAGGTAGGTAGGTAGGTAAGTTTCTCCTTAGGATTGGCAGGCACCAGCCTGTGGCAAGAAGACGGACACTGCCTTTGCTAATCCTGTGTCATCCTTGTAGCAGAAATGCAGTGAAACTCTCAAAAGTTTCCAAAATTAGATCCAAAGCTTGGGAGCGAAAAGGGTTTTAGACAGCTGCCTAAAGATACATTGGGCCTGTGAAACAGACATGCACTTATAATAACAATTCAGGGCTCTTCGGAATATAAAAGGTCAAATGATGTAAAACACCAGACTCTTGTCAAGTTGTCATTACCTAATTGAATAATGGAATGCAGGACAAAGCATTCTCCTCCTTCTCTCCCTCTCAAGCATATTTGGCCAAGGAGGTGCAAGATAATTCTCTGTAATTTCCCCCCCTTCAAACATACCAAATATGTGAACATCCAAAGCACAAACAAAAGGCTGAAATTGCCCCTCAGTAGCCAACTGCACCAACCAAGAAAGTATGCCTTAAGCCTCAAAGTCATAATAGAGTTTCTGTCTTGATGAATGCTTTGAAAACATCTTATGTAACTTGTAAGTTAAAAAAGACAGAATAATTACAGTAATCAGGACATCACAGGCTGGGCCAGGACTCAACAGAGGGTTACAGAGGCATTGCACTAGAAAAGCAGTGCTCAACAGAGGGCAGGACTTTGGAGAATTCCTGACAGTCTTGGGAAACCTCTAAAATTTCTCTCCTTTAGTCTAGGGGTGGTGAAAGTATGGACCATTTAGTTGTTTGTTCCTATGTGCCTTCAAGTCACTTCCAGCTTATGTTGACCCCAAGAAAACCATGGGGTTTTCTTGGCAAGATTTGTTCCGAAGGAGTTGGCCTTTGCCTTCCTTTGAGGATGAGAAAATGTGACTTACCCAAGTTAAGGAAAGGAAATTCATTCATGGGATTCCAGTTCCATATGAATCAAAGCATGTGGCTGGATGGGCAATGTACAAGTTAGCTTCTTTGGACCCCAGATGGAGTGAAGATATGAGGCAGTATTTTAGGTGTTTAAAGTCACCATTTCATTAACAATGATGAATGGAATCTGAAGTTATATTGGATGACATACTAAGACCAAGTGCTGTCATCAAAAAAAAAAAGGCCACACCCTAAGTGACATATAGGCCCTTTTCGCACGGGCCTTTGCGCGCGCGATAGCCCCGTGAGCCTCGCGGGAGTGGGAGCGTCGCTCCACACGACGCACTCCCACTTCCACCCGGCTCACGGGGCTGAAGCGGCGCGAGCGCGGGTTTTTTGATTTTCGCGTACAAGCGAAAATCACCCCGCGCTCGCGCAACGCTCCCGGAGCCCACCCGCACTTACCTTTCGTGCGGAGCCTCCAGGAGCCGGCCGGGTCGCGCTTCCTTCCCTCCGCCCCTGCGGAAGGAAGGAGCGGGGTGGGGAGGTAGCGCGACGGACGCACCTCCTGCTTCGCGCGCGCGCGGGGGAGGAATCCGGTGCGACGCCGCCCGCTTCGCGCGCGTGGGGTGGGAATCCGGCGCGAGGTCTCCCGCTTCGCACGGGGGGAGGGCGGCTTGCGCGACAAGCCTCCTTCGGTGCCGCTTCCCCGCTGGTTCCTTCGCCTGCGGAAGGAAGGAGGGGGAAGCGGCAGCCTCCCGGACGAGCCTTCTTGCGCTTGCCGGCCTCCCCCACTTGCGCTAGAAGCCTCAGTGCGGAAAGGGCCATAGTAAGGAACAGGCAGGAAATATTGCCATGATATTTATGATTTCTATATATGATTGTAAAAGCTGGAGTGTAAAGAAGGCTGTTAGGAAGGGAATCAACTCATTTGAAATGTGTTACTGGACAAGAGTTCCATAGATACTATGGACTACCAAAGAACCAAATAAATAGATCTAAGAGCAAATAAAGCCTGTACCCTGAAAGCTAAGATGACTAAAATGAGACTGTTATACTTTGGACATATTAAGAGAAGACATGCTGTGGTTGTCATGTACCACCAAGGCCCTTTTCGCATGGGCTTTCTGTCGCGCGAGAGCCCCCTGAGCCTCACGGGAGTGGGAGCGTCACTCTGCACGACGCACTCCCATTTCCGCGGCGCTCATGGGGCTGACGATGCGCGAACGCGTATTTTTTTATTTTGGGCTGGAACCGAAAATAAATGGCGCTCGCGCAAGGCTCCCAGAGGCGCCTCGCACTTACCAAAGTGCGGAGCGCAGTTGCAGGCGAGCCTGTCGCGCTTCCTTCCCGCTTCCGCCCCCAGCGCCGCCTACAGCTCCCAGGGAGCACTGCGGAAGCTGGGGGCGTGGCTGAAGAGCACCCGTCGTGGGAAAAGATGCCAGGTGCGGTAAGGAGGCGGGGGAAGCGGCGCCGTTTCGGGAGACGGTTGTCGCGTGAGCCACCCTCCGTCGCGCAAGCGCCGGCACTGCGAAAAGGGCCCAAGTCATTTCTGACTTATGTTGACCTTAAAGCGAAAATATCGTAGAGTTTTCTTTGCAAAATTGGTTCAGAGAGGGTATGACTTTGAATTACTTTACAGTTAGTCCTAGTCTCTGTAGTCTCTCTGCTTGAGATACTAGTGCACGGAGAAATGGCTTCAAATTCCAGGAAAAAAGATTCCATCTAAACATTAGGAAGAACATCCTGACAGTAAGAGAAGTTCAACAGTGGAATGTGCTTCCTCAAGATATGGTGGTGCCTACTTCTTTGGAGGTTTTGAAACAGAGGTTGCATGGCCAGCTGTTGGGAATGCTTTTATAGTGTATTTATGCATAGCAGGGGGTTGGACTCGATGGCCCTTGTGGTCTCTTCCAATCTACAATTTTATGGTTCTGGCTGAGAGAGTATAACATACCCAAGGTCACTCAGTGGATTTCCATTGTCAAGCAAGGATTCGAAGCCAGAGTCATATCTTGATGCTCAAACCACTACTCCACACAGGCTTTCTGAGAAGAAATGACTTATTGGGGGGGGGGATAATGTTTTTTAAAGTGGAAGAAAGAAGGAGAAGGAGACCACATTTCAAGTACATACACTCAGTCAAGGATTCCACAGTCCTGAGTTTGCAAAACCTTAGCAGGGCTGTTGATAACAGGGATAGATAGAGGTCTCTTATTCAGAGTCACCATAACTTGAAGTCAACTTGCTGGCAATTAACAATAGACAGGAAAAATTGTTCCCCAGGTATATGCTGGGGGTATCCAAAATATTCCCACTCAGCCTCTGAGCCGGCAGCTACCTAGTTCCTTCTTGTACAAGGTGGGTAGGGTGACATGTTGATTTGAAGCAACCAGTTAAGAAACAATTCCCAGTCTCAATGCCTGCATGCCAGTCTGTTTGTGTCCCTCCATGGCCACCTGCAGAGCAGTGAGGAGAGGGAAAAAATACTCCTTGCAGAAAGCTAAACAGTGTAAAGAAATAATATTTTGTGGCTAAATGTTTCATGTATTTTGAAATTATGTGGAGATTAGGAATATTTTTTGATCCTACAGTGTGCAAAAGTGCTTCACTATACTGTCCTTTCATATGCTGTGCTACCTTTCAAACAAACATAATTGCTGGTATTTGTCATTCTTCCCCATTTAACCCATGGGCATGTGCTGGCACAGAAAGGTCATTGTGTTTTCTGATCTATTCCACTTTTTCTCCTTTTCATTTTCTCATGATTCAGTGACCTAAGATATGGAAAGAGTTTCTAATGTCACCTTCCAAAGCTTTTCTACCCTGTCCTCATGGATAGGCACTTATTGAAAACAACTGAGACGTGTCTGTATTTGTGATGCTCTAACCTAGTTGGAGCTTCAGAAACTTACCTGTTTGGACTAAAAGAATGCCCCACCTGGCATGGACACATTGGCTGGGGAATTCTGGGACCTGTCTAAGAGAGGGATTTTTCAAAGCTCTGGTCTTAGCCACTGAATCATAGCTTATATCATTTGTTTGTTAAAACTGAATCAATATTTGCAAAGACATCAAAAATCATAAGGCCGGAATCCTTGTGAGGCATTGCACTGATGTGAGGCCCTTTCCGCACAACGTCGCTGCTGCGTTTTTGCCACAGGATAGCAGCGGTTGGCAGGTTGTGCTTCCGCATGAAGTCGTCGCTGTCCCGCTGCCATCCTGTCACGGAGCGGACTGTTTGCGCAGTTTTTGCAAAATGGAAAAAATCCATTTTGCACTTGCGATCGCTCAGCACTCCTGTCACTTCTGGCCATGCAGAAGATGCAGAAGTGCATTGGCGACGCTTCCTTTTGTAGCGCAGCAATGGAAAAAGCCCAGCTGCACTGCGGAAGGAAAACGTGGCGCCACTGCCTTCTCTTCCACATGGACCGAACAGGTGCAGAGAGAAGCGTTGCTGACGCACTCCCTTCTGGACCCGGGACTGCAGCAAGACAACACGGAAGAGCTTCTTAGTGCAGAAATGACTTGAGTCCTGTTTATACCAATGGTTGTCCTATATAGGCAATTTCAAAAGAAGGTGTCCAATAACTCCTTGCAGTTACCCATTCACCTGCAGGACAATGCAAGCTCTCTTTCCCCCTAAATCCAAAATGGAACACCCACTAGAATGTTCCTGGAATGGCTACTTATATGTCTGAGATGCTGCCAATCATATCAACCTCCCACAAACACTGCTGTTGCTGCCTCTGTCCACAAAACAACACCAATGGAGCTTTGTGTTTTCCCCAAGATTAAACAGGATCTTGGGCAGTGTTTCTTGGCTGATTTTATCACTGGTATGAAAATAATAGTCATGGGTGGGGCAGAGATTCTATGAACTCTCACAAGTTTGAAAGCTGTGATTTCTTGTCTGTTTGAGGTCTGTAAACGGGGGGGGAGGAGGGGAACAGATATACTAGTTACAGCAAAACATACCATGTGTCTCCATGAGTAGACTAAACTGAACCAGAATGAAGTTTGGCAGAAGAATTGTAACCAGCATGCGCAGACACTACGTCCATAGCTACTATAAAAATCCCATTAGCAGACTGCATCAACAATGCAAATCATAAGCAAAGCATCTATCTGCAAAGTTCACACAGAAGTGTAACTGATAGCACTACATTGCATGTTGATGGAAGCATCTCGATGTCTCCTCTTTGGAATGTGCTTGATGAAAGGAATGCACTTATGGAACTGGACAGTTGGTGTGCAGGGAGCTATATAGGAATAATATAATACTAGGGATGATTGAGGAATATGATCTTTGCCAATACTGATATTAAATGACCAGATCCATGCCCCTGAACAAATGTGTAGATCAGCATATAGCTTCCTGCCAGATTTATTTCTCAGAAGGTTGTGATGACATACTTATCAGTTTAAATTAGCCTGTCCCAAGCTGGTACTCTTCAGATGTTCTGGACTTCAACTCCTGTCATCCCCAGTTGGGAAGGTCAGTGTATGCAGAGAAAGCCCAGTGGTTAATTCTGATTAATGATTTGAGATAGCAGTGGGGAATTCCCTTAACATTTGCCCTTAGCTGTGCTTTGCCCACCCTGCGTCCTACCCAATGGGAGGTGGCATGAGATAAGCCATATTGCTCCAACTAAAGCACTAGCTGCAGAAGTGTTCCTGGAGGCTCTGCTTACATGCACCCAAGTCTCTGAGCCTTTTCTTGCTATGATTCCACTTTAACTGCCATGGTAACGTATTATGTGATCCTGGGCTTTGTAGTTTGGGGATGCACTAATGCTCTCAGCTGAGAATTCTAAATATTCTTTCCTATATTGTAAAACTCAGGATTACATTGGATGTCACCTATGGCAGTTGAATTGGAATCCTAGTGAGATAACTGTATAATGTGAAAGGGCTCCCAGAGTGATGCACTGGCTGCAATAGCATTCCTGCAAGTGGTGCCTTGATTACAACAGATTCACTTACACTGCATCTTCCTCCACTGGATAGCCATTCCTGTCATTATTTCCAGTCAGTGACTGGAGATAACCGTGAGGATTCCCTTGCAATCGAAAGACTTTTCCAATTGGGAGGAAGGGTGATGCTGGAAGGAATGCAGGTGTTCCCTTCAATAAGCAAAGACAACTGAAGGATAACCCCGTGATCCCCTTGCTCTCTGAACTAGGAAAGTCATTTTTGTGTGGTGGGGTCATACACGTGAGGGGATATTGCCTTACCAAACTCCCCCTGATTCAATGAATGTGCTTTATTGGGACTACAAATAGAGTTTTGGCCTATGTAAGTGCATAATCTAAAATACAGATAGCTTTATCTATGAAAACAGAAAGAAAATTCAAGAGTCTTGTGGCTAAATTTAGGCCAATCTCTGCACTTTAATGTGTGACTCGAGGCACTAAATTTGTCCTTTCTGGCTTAGCTCAGCATCTTGGAGGGCTTAGGTCACAGGTCTGCTATTTCCATCATTTTTCAGTCGAGATGACTTCTAAAAGATTTGTTGCTTTACTGAATTTTTGTAGAATAACTTCCTAGTGATCTAAGCCTAAATATCCTAAAGGCACTAAATCCCATCTGATCTTGGAAGCTAAGCACAGTTAGCCCTGGTTAGTACTTGGATGGGAGACTGCCAATGAATACCAGGTACTGTAGATTATATTTCAGAGGAAAGAACTGGCAAACTACTTTTAATTATTCTTTGCCTAAGAAACCCCTGTCAAATTTATGGGGTCAGCGTAAGTCAAAAGGCAACTTGAAGACATGTACACACACCCAGGCTACTCTGAGATCCTTGCAAGAGAGGCAGAATATATAGCTCTCTGTTCATACTACAGGGTCAGATTTGTAGGATATGATATGGAGAATATGAATTTTGGGCTCCATCACTTCATTCATTACCTGCCAAACACAGTGACAAAATGAACTAATTGCTGACTCAACAAAGAAAAGAAAAAACTCTTTTACTAGCTCCGTGCCTGATGTGTAATCTGGATATCATTATGGAATATTCTGTGTGTCTCTATTTTGTTTAAAAAGACCTAACCATTCAGAGCTAGCCCTTTCACTGGACAAAGAGAGGCGGCTGCAGCAAAATGAGGAATAAGGTGACAGAGAAAAATGTTGCCTGAGGTCTCGGCTTATCTTGCATCCCATAACCTGCCTCTTAAGCACATGAGCTGTCACTGTCTTGTTGCCTGGTGAATAGGCCATGCTGGATGAGGGATTCTGGAAGCTCAAAAAGAAGAAGAAAGAAGGAGAAGGAGAAGGAGAAGGAGAAGAAGAAGAAGAGTTCCAAGCTCTGGTTCAAACTGTCGGTCTGTTCCATCTTGTCCTTTGGCTCAAGCAGCAAAACAGCTTGGACCTGTCTTGATAAAAATACTTTAAAAAAAAATACATATCCGGTCGGTTTTCTTCTGACTTCAAATAATTGCTGGTAGATTCAAATTCTTGGCTTTAAATGGCCTTGCTCTAATCATATCCCATCATCTTCATTATTACTTTTTCCTCGCGGGAGTTTGGAAGCTTACAATACCTAATTGGTAAACCAGAGTTGATTAAAGGCATTTTGCTTACAGAAATGGAACTGCTGGCTATGTTTCCATTATTTCAGGCTAGAGGACATTAAATTGTCCTTTTTAAGTGAGCTGGTTTCAGAGCAGACAGCTGTAATTTGTAGGGCAATTGATTAAAAAAGATGTTCTACAAAACCACCCCAACATTAACAGCAACAACAAAATCTGTCATTGTTTATTAGGGAAGACAACCAGAGTATCTTGGCTTAAAAAGAAATATTTTGGGGATCTTTGAAGCTTAGTACAAAAGTCAAAAAAAAAAAAAAAGAGTGGACATGTTTCAACAGGCTGAAAATGCAATCCTATGTGTTTCCATTCAGAAAATAAAGACCCTTTGACATTGATGAGACTTACTCTTGGGCAAAAATATATAAGAATACAACCTTAGGCACTGTGTAATTCCTCTTTTTCATTTCAAAAGGAGAACTAAGCATAGAGTCCACCTCTTTTCCAACAAAAACAACAGAACTCAAAAAGTTCCCAGTTAATCTAAAACACAAAAGAATTATAGAAAAGTTCACAAAAGATATCAATGCACATTAGTCATGATAAGTTAACGTTAGTCATGACAAGCTAAACTAAGCCTCAGTAATTAGAAAAAGTGGGTTTCTGGCTGCTGCATGCCACATTGCTTGTGAGTTCCTTGTGATGGATGGCCAAGTTGTTACTGGATACAGACTATTTACACTACAAAATTATATATCAGTTTGATACCACTTTAAATGAAGTGTCATTTTGGGCCTCCCTATGAAATCATGGGATGAAGAGGTGTTTGAAAACTACAGAGCTCTACTGGACATCCCTGAAGTACAACATTACTGCTCCCTTGCAAAGACTTCTCTAAGTACCTCACATATTTATACATCCCAGGATTCTGTAGGATGCAGCCATGCCGTTTAAAAATAGTATCAAACTGCTATAACTATGTAACATGGGCTATTTCCATACTACGCTGTTATAGGGCTATTATTCTTTCAACATCCTGTGGAATTCTGGGACTTGTAGTTTACTGAGGCCAAAGAGCTCTGTGGCTGAGAATTCTCAATACCCCTCCCTAAACTGCAAATCCCTGGATTCCATAGGATGTTGAACGTGGGGGTCAACTCTGCCATTATAAGCAGCTACCAGTATTCCAGGAAGTGAAAAAGAATGCAAAACAGAGAAAGATTATGTTCTTCCTTAAATTCTTAAATCTAGCGAATTTTCAAAGTGAGCTGTTGTCACTGAGGCTGTTGTTGCTTTTATTTATACCTCACTTTTCCCTCAAGATTGGAATTCATGGTGGTTTACAAATTAGAATCACAGAATCGTAGAGCTGGAAGAGACCGCAGGGGCCACACAGTCCAACCCCATGCCATGCAGGATTACACATCAAAGCATTCCCAACAGATGGCCATCCATCCTCTGTTTAAAAACTTCCAAAAAAGGAGACTCCACCATACTCTGAAGCAGCATATTCCACTGCCAGACAGCTCTGATCATCAGGAAGTTCTTCCTGAGGTTGAGGTGGAATCTCTCTTCCTGTAGTTTGAATCCATTGCTCCTTGTCCTAGGCCCTTTTCAAACACCATTTCTAAAGCGAAAGGGCCCCTTGAGTGTTGTGTAAATGGGAGAAGCGGTCCATACAAAGCATTCCCATTTACGCGATGCTCAAAAGCCTAAGGCAGACCGCGCACACACCTTTTCATTTTTGGCTTCAAGCTGAAAATGGTGCATGGTCGCACAATGCTCCCGGGGCCCGCGCGCACTTACCTGCCCTGCGGAGCCTCGGGAGCCGGCCTGTTCACTCTTCCTGCCTAAGTGCTAGCCTGCAATTCCCAGGTTGTGCTGCAGTAGGAAGGGGTGGGGCGTTCGCGCGCCGCTCGCGTGACCAGGAAGCGCTGCAGAATTCAAGCAGCAGGGAAGCGGCAGCGTTCCTGCTGAGGCTTTTCGCGCGAGACGCCCCTCCCCCAGCCGTGCGAACGGGTAACATGCGAAAAGGGACCTAGTTTCTGGGCAGTGGAAGACAAGCCTATTCCCTCTTTGATGTGACATTCTTTCAGATATTTAAACATGGCTATCATGTCCCCTCTTAACCTTCTCTTCTGCAGACTAAACATAGCCAGCTCCCTAAGACACTCCTCATCCGGCATGGCTTCCAGATCCTTCACCATTTTGGTCCCCCTCCTCTGGACATGCTCCAGCTTAAATTAAACTAAAACTATTTCAATATAGATGAAAACATGCAAACATTAAAATAAAGTTAAAATGACTGACACCATTAAAACAATTTAAAACAATACACTTGCAAGGATAAAAAGTATTTTAAACAATACAACATCCTCTTAAAAGCCCTTTCCTTAGAGACCTTCAGTTCTAAAAGCTGGTCAGAATAAAACAAAAGTCTTTGTGACAACAAGACAACAAGAAGGGGCCATGCTAGCGTCCCTAGGGTAGAAATTCCCAAACCATGGGCAGCAACTGAGAAGGCCCTATCTTGTGTCCCCACCACTGTGCCTGGGAAGGCAGTGGGAAAGAGTAAAAGATCCTCACAAGGTTTTCAGAGACTGTACGGGCTGACACAGGGACAGTCACCACATAGTGGAGACCTAAACTATATAGGACTTTACAGGTTATAATCAGCATTTGAATTGCACCCAGAAACAGACCAGCAGTCAGTGGAGGTTTTGAAGCAGGGGAGTTGTACAATCCTGGTCACCAACCCCAGTTAACACTCTGGGCCATTTCCGCACTAGACTGTTATAGTGCTATCATTCCACTTTCAACATCCTATGGAATCCTGGGGTTTGCAGTTCAGGAAGGGGCCAGGCCCTTCCCTGAATTGTAAACCCCAGGATTCCATAGGATGTTGAAAGTGGAATGATAGCACTATAACAGTCTAGTGAGGAAATGGCTCTGGTTGCAGCTCTGTGATAGTCATGCTAGCACACTTCAGCATATCAAATGAGAAGAAACAAACGAACAAAGAAACCTTGTGACCACCAAAACTGACCAATATATTTCATGGGCTACAGCCTACTTCTTCTGATGCAAGTGTAGTTAAATGGTGCAGGGCTCCACTGTACACATAGTCTTTTTCTTCTCACTTGTACACTCATCAGATGAGTGGGCAGCCCTCTCAGGCAACATGTTGGGAGAGTTATCAAAGGCTCCCAGAGATATGCTACTATGGTAGAAAGGCTTTGCAGCCTAGGAAGTATGTGGTAGGAAAGTCACACTTTCTATAGGACTTGACTTCCTGGTTCTCCTTGGACCTGATATAGCTTGGCTACATATGAAGAAGGGTGTCTTCTGGGGCCAGTCACCTTGTTAAACATTCAGCCATCCACATTCAGTAGGATTGGGGTGTAGGACCCTCGCAAAAGTGGAAAAATCACAAATATCAAAATGTGTGTGTATGCGTGTCTGTGGGAAGGGGGCCAAAGGTCCGAACCAGATGGGGGAAAGGAAGGGGAAAGGAGGTGGGTCAGCACAGTGCCCACATACTTTTTCTCTCTCTCTCTCTCTCCCATCTCCTTCCTTTGATGGGGGGGCATGAGGAGGGGCTTTGTGGTGCTGAGAAATTGGGCTGTAAGCCATCTTTAGCTAGCCAGGCAGCAGCTAGTGGAGGAAGAGTAGGACCAGAGGCAGGCTTTTAAATGTCTGTACATCCTTATTGGAACCGTGGAGAAGGAAGGTTCCTCCAGAAAAGAAGCATCTGAGGGGAGCAGGAGTTGGAGAAATTTGCAAATAATCAAATCTGTGAAAGTGAAACACACAAATGTGGAGGGTCAACTGTACTGCATTTATCGTTCAGCTTCTGTATATTTTCTCTGTCTTTCTCTCTCTCCCTCCCCTCCACCATGTCCTCAGTTTTTAAATATCTCACACTCAAAATAAAACTTGGCATTTACAATAACTCATGTGTGAGGCTTAATTATGAGTGTTTCCACACTGTACAATTATAGCAATTTGATGCTATTTTAACTACCATGAATCCATCCAACAGAATCTTGGGATTTGTATTTTGAGGAGGGGCTTAGATTCCTCTAATGCACTCAGCACTAGATCTCTAACAGAGACACGTGGATACATCTAGTTCCACTCTTCTGGATTAACACTAATTTTCCATTCTGCATCTTTTCTTCCATTCTCTAAAAGCTTCAAAATGTCATGGAATGTGACTCTGGGCAAGGAAGCCCACAGTCACACAAGACTAAAAAGCACATGTGTGTTGCATCAGGGGATATGTCACATGGACACACCACACAACAATCCTACATTTTACATTTGTAAAGGCCTTGGTCCCTAGGAACTATGCGCTGAATTGCAGCTTCAGTTTTTAGACTTACATTTGCATGCTACACTTCATTATGGCTCTAAAGGAGATATGAATTCTTTCTGCTAATTGATTAAATTTGTATTGTTGGATGCATGAGGACAATTCTTATGGTGTACAAATTAAATAAGACAAAGCCATGTGCCCATTCAGGCGCTAACCATTTATAAACATCTCCCATATGTCATGTTGTGTCTAAAACTTGTTTCTTTTCCCAATCACAATCAGATAGCATATCAGTCTTTTTACAAGCAGAAACTTACAGTATGTAGGGAAGAAAAGCTTCAGTGATATCTGTGTGAAAACAGACAACATAAGGCTGGCCAGAAGAGAATGTTGTGGTTATCTTTGAGAAAAACAAAACATTATAACATGGAGAAATGAACTATCAAAACAAATATTCAGCATGATTCTTTGCACATTTACAGAGAAGTAAGACTGCTCTTCTATACCGTGCACGACTTACTTAAGTTCCATTAAATGAAGTGGGATTTATTTCTGAGTAATCATGCATAGGTGTGTTGCATGTGCAGGAAGCCAAGGAAATGGATTTAAATGTTTCCTTACCTGACCTTAGAAAACATTTCAAATTGCAGCAAGGTATTTATTGTTCACACAAAACAGATGAACCTTTCATGGCACCAGCTGAAACCAGTCATTTACACTTTCACCTCAGACCAGTTAAAGATCACTTCAGGTCTGCAGAGCTAAAAGCTAATAACTTTGATCCATGTCAAGCAGGAAGGTCTCAACTGGATTTTTCTGCAACATTTGAAGGTTGCGTGCTTATCCCGTGTGGGTTATTTGAAAAAGGGGTAGACAACAGCATTCCAAGATCTCAGGGCCTCACCCCTTTCCTCAGGTCCTCATCAAAAGAGGGAAGAATCTCAGGATGAGAGTGTGACCTTTAAAAGAAAAAAAGGACAGAGATAGTGTGTATTTTTTTCTTAATTTGTGAATCATGGAGGTGGGGTTATGGTGTACTCTGTGCAACAGTGGTTGATTCTTAATGTACTATGCTTAATGAGATCATCAAGGACTACCCCGGTTCCATCACACTTGTGACATCATCAGGACCCACTTTCTGTGATGTCACAAGGGACGATCCTTAGTCTCATAGATAGTCCTGACTTGGCAACGTAAGTGAGCAACTATGTTGGGGGGGGGCGGGAATTTTCACCTGCATCTTCCCACCAATCTGCATAAGAATATCCCCAAACAACCAGAAGGGATATGACTTCACTTCTGGTTTCATTTTTCAGTTGAAAAACAGTCATTTCCCTCCTTCT